>CM075998.1:670239-811186 GCA_038087875.1 Malacoraja senta
AGTTTCAACTTGGGTGATGTCTTTCTTTTGGATGTCGGCAAAGTCATCGTTCAGTGGAATGGGCCAGAGAGTAACAGAATGGAACGGTTGAAGGTACCACTGCTTTGAAGTACTGGTGCACCCTAAAGGATATCTTAGAATGGTGTAGTTGCATTGGGGTGTGGACATTACTTTTATCCTGATCAATACAAACCAACTGTTGTACATTTTTTTGCCTTAAATAACTTCTCTATGGTTGTGTTTGAATTGTGTGGGTGAAGGAGAGATCACACTTTCATTGGGGAGGAGGGGTGGTAGTGCAGTGACCGGAGGTTAGGAGATCTGCCAGTAGCAAATTGCATTGGGACGGCGATGGCTTGGGGTGGTGGTGAATGAGGACCCAGTTAGTCCTTCCTGGACATCTGGGAGTGTTGTGGGTTTAATTTAATGTAGGGGGAATGCAAGGGTTTTGCCAAGTCTTGAGGGCCTCCAGGTTAACACTGCAGGAGTAAGACAGCGTTGTACAATGCAAGTCCTCAGGACCATGGCATCCATGTTCTCTCGCAATACTCCAAAAGGACGTTGCACAGGGAATTACGCTCATCACATGCACCCCAGCACAGAACTTGCGTCCGAGTCATAACGGTGACTCATGATCCAAAATCCTGGTTTAATTTTCCAGATGATATGAAATGTGACTGCGCTCGTTCTTTGCACAGTGAGATCCCCTGCTACTTAACTCTGACATGTTTATTTGTCAGCCATAGTTCAGTGGGTGTCACCCTTGTCTCTGAGCCAGAAGGTGGTAGGTTTGGGCTCCACTCCAGTAACCTTGAACACAATTTGACACTCTCCTTGCAGAATTGCAGGTGTGCTCACTGTCTTTCAGATCCGATACCAAATCAAATCTCCCTTAACCCCATCAAGTGGATATAAAAGATACATAGAGGCTTTAGCTATTATCACGTTGCTGTGTGTGGGAACTTGCTTTGCACAGATAGGCTGGGATGCTTCCTACACCACAAACATTTGGAAAAATATGTTGATTGCAAAGGGCTTTGGGATGTCCAGAGACTATAAACACAGCCCTTCCTCACAAAAATTACACTAGGTAATGGTTCTTTTGAACTCCCGTTTGCTCTTGACATAGGGCATGCAACTCGCGAAGGATATTCGAGATCGGGAGCGAGGTGGGCGTGCAGGCATCGGCGTAATCGAAGGCGACCAGGAACCGAATTCTCCTGAGCTGATGAAGGTTTTGGCAAAGTTTCTTGGGGAAAGGACAAAGAAAATTAACCCATCAACACTTGATGAGAAAGCAGATCAGCAGCAGAAGGCCAACCTTAGCCTCTACCAGTAAGATTGGGTGTGGTTTATGTATAAAATTGTAAATATAGAATATTGCATGGAGCATGTTTTATATAGTGGACAGTAGATTTATGGAGTATGTATCTATTTATGGTGAACTGGATTGGAGCATTGCTGCATTATTTTGTATGATCTGTATAGCTTTCAAACTAAATGATAGCTGCAAGCACCAACATCTTTTTAAAAACTTGATAATTCAGTGTTTCAGATGCTGATGGACAAATGAAGGTCACAGAAGTTGCCACAAGGCCTCTCGTCCAGGACATGCTAGATCACAATGTGAGTACCCAGCACATTAGCCGTACATGGTAGGGCTCTTCTCTTTATTGCTGATACTAACTAATTGAACTACATGTCACAAGCCCGAGGTCTTTAGCCAAGATGTAACACTGACAGTCTTGCAACTGTTATCAGACTGCTACCTGCAGGGATAGTAAGTAACGGGGGAAATATGTGGGGATTTTCATTGAGATTTTTCTTAAGACCTTGTTTATGATGGACTTCCAATGAAACTTGCATCCTATGTACAGTGGTCATATATATTACTTCCAACAGGGTTCTTGCATTTAAAAATAGGAACCTGTTCAATATCTTCCAGGATTGCTTCATTCTAGACCAAGGTGGAACCAAGATTTATGTCTGGAAAGGAAAACTAGCTACAAAGATGGAAAAACAGGCCGCAATGTCTGGAGCCCTGGTAAGTACAATATAATTGACTGCAGTGTTCAGATGGCGATCCTTCCAATGTCCATTGTGGGTGGCTGTACTTTCATTTTGAATTTGCAAATGTCCAGATGATATTTTGGTGACTGACTTCTCACTTTTTCAGTATGGCTTGTGCAAGTGAATGTGCAGTCCAGTGTTAGCCTGAGGTAAACTGGGTTTATGCAGCGTGTGCTTCAGCTGTTTGGGAAAGAGAAATTTACCCCAGCAGAATTTGCAGATCGCGACCCAAAGTTTTAAGATAGTCGAAGATATGGAATAAAATTTTCTTTTGCAGAATTTAGATGATATGGGGAGGGGGGGGAGAAAGATACCGTAATTTATTTCACTCATTTATTTATTTATTATTATTTTTTTTTTTAATGAAAATTTATTTATATTGATACACAACTTAGAATCGGAGCTTCTGAAAGAACCATTTGTTTTTCCCAGTCTTGTACCTTTCTTCAAATTTTACTTTGGCTTCTCGCCTAGCTTTGCGTTTCAAAGCAGGATCCCTGAAAACATCCTTGTTCACAATGGTCTTATCCAAGGGAATGTCAACTGAATACCTGGTTGGCATCAGGTGGTTGTAGTTGTATACTTTCACAAAGGACTTGATCTTGGACCTCTTGGCCACCTTCTTACCCATATTGGCCGTCACTTTTCGAGGTTCCATCTTTACAATGACACCTTTGCGTCCAGCATAGCGACCGGCCAGCACCAAAACCACCTTCCCAGGTTTCATAAACTTCCCCATTTCGGCTGTTGCTCGATGGCCGCCACCAGCAGTAGACCTATTTCACTCATTTCTTAACGATACACAGATGTGGTTTTGTGTAGTGGGAATTCTCAACTATTTCTCTCTATCTCTCAACCTCTCCCTATAAATGTTGTATCTCGAGTCCTGGCAACATCCTTGTGAATCTTCTCTGCACTCTTTGCAGCTTAATGGCATCCCTTCCTATAGCAGTATGATTTAAAACTGAACCCAGTACTCCAAGTGTGGCTTCACCAATGCCTTGTACAACTGTAACATAATGTCCCAACTTCTATACTCATTGCTCACCCTGCAATGCCTGCTGAATGCGAGAGCTGAAAATTTGCTCTGGTTCCATCGCCTGAGCTACTTGAAGTTTGTCTTTCCCTGGTCGGAATTTACGAATAGAACCAGACTGAATAGAATTTAGAGGGGAAAGAACAATGACAAAAGAGGCCATTTGGCCTGTGGTGTCCATGCTAGTCAGTGCAACCCAGCAACAATCCACCTACCTGCTCTGAGTCCATAGAGCTGCAGTACATCGACATTTTTAAAATGTAATGAAAGTTTCGGCTTTCATTTCCCCCCCCCCCCCCCAAACCCACCCCCCCCCCCCTCAGACTGAGATGAAAAAATAAGAAACCATACCAATACCACCCACTGAGTGGAAAAAATGTTCCTTTGTTTTCCCCCAAATCTATTTACCTATTAGTTTAAATGTATAGTGCTGGTTTTGGATCTTTTCAGCGGAAATAAATAGTTCTTCATAATTTTATACAGCAACTTGAGTTTTTATTCCCAGAGATTAAAAAGAAAACCTCTCTATCTCTCAATTGATGAATTATTTTATCTCTTGCAGGAATTTATGAAGTTGAAGGGCTACCCAAACACGACTAACATTGAGATCGTCAATGACAGAGCGGAGTCGGCCATGTTCAAACAACTCTTCAAGAAATGGTCGGTGAAGGGGCAGACAGTGGGTTTAGGGAAGACATACACAGTTGGTAGTGTTGGTGAGTATTCCCAGTATGAACTATTCGGATGTTGGGCAGGAATGTGTGCTGAATGGATTAGCTTTGACATCTTTTCAAATGATAGAGATGTTCTTTTATAATCCAAGTGGAGATCCAGAGAGATTGAGGTCTGTTCACTCAAATCACTAAAATGTAGCTGTCATGTACAAATCATAGTTTCTTGGTCTTTAAGTGTAACTGCAAATTTCAGCAGGGGTATGATTTGGAGTGGCTCACAATGAGCATGACAGGGACTTCTCAGGAAATATGGGACTGCCACTTTTGTGTGAGTGGTTCTCAGAAGTACTTTGCATTGACAATCTGGCCCATCCCATGGAATGGTGCACAAATGAACTAGAAATCTAGAATATAATGGGGGGGAAAAAAGTTGACTACATCCATACAGAGGCCTGGTTTGACCATGTGGAGTACCATTTATGGTTCTGATGCACAGAATCCAGAAAAGATATATGGCCTTAAAAGTCCAATGTAGAGGGGAATAGACAGAGTTAAGATGTAGATCAGCCATGGTAAAATGGGCTGAATGGCCGGGACCTAGGCCTGTGTTACTCTAGGAGTTCATAATATTGCTAATCTTTCGCTGCATCTGTTCCCTTTCCAGCCAAGATTAGCCGACAGAAGTTTGATGCTACCCGAATGCATGCCATTCCAGGGATGGCTGCTCAAGAGAGGATGGTTGATGATGGTACAGGGAAAACTGAGGTACAGTATTGTTACTAAAGATTGGCATTGAGAGCCATGAAGTATAAAGATGGTGGAACCAATGAAGACATTGTTCGGCAGATGAATGAATGGAAACAGTGAAAAGATAGATGTCTGATGTAAAAACTAATGGATGTAAGATATTAGAGTAGGTACATGCCTCTCGGCCCCTCAAACCAGTTCTACTTTTCAACAAGGTAATCGGCTTCAATATTCCTACCTTTTCACATATCCCATCATTCAGTCATCTAAAATCTATTGATCTGAGTTCTAAGTAGAATCATTGATTGAGCTTCCACAGTCCTCCTTGGAAACGCCTTCCAAAGATTCACCATCACACGAGAGAAGAAATTTCTCCTTATTTCAGTCCAAAGTAACCTGCCTTTTATTTTGAGGTAGTGACCCCGATTTTTAAACTACCCCACCAGCAGAAATATCTCCTCCATAATCCATGTCTGAAGAAGGGTCCTGACCCGAAAGGTCACCCATCCTTTTTCTTCAGAGATGCTGCCTGACCCGCTGAGTTACTCCAGCACTTTGTGTCTATCCTCCATATCCCACCCTGTTAAACCCTGTAAGAATTTTGTTTCAATGTGGTCACCTCTCATTCTTCTAAACATACACCCTCTGTTTCCTCTGGCCACGAAGCTAATGAACTCTGACTTGCTCTTTTGATTGTAGGTTTGGAGAATAGAGAACCTTGAACTGGTTCCCGTGGACCCAAACACATATGGATATTTCTATGGCGGCGACTGCTATCTGATCTTGTACACTTATCTAGTGAATAGGAAGGAGCATTTTATCCTCTACATTTGGCAGGTATGGTTATTTGAAACGTGCACATGAACACATCATAAACCAACCTACAACAGACTTCCAGTTGAGACTTTTAAGTTGAGGCTTAGTGTCCAGTTTGTGTACTCGTTTCATTTTTTGCAACCCACACATTGTCAAGATGCCAGGCTTTTGCATTCTGTCCTGATGCATCCATGATTTGCCTAATTCCTGAGGAAATGAAATAGAAATAATAGCTAGGATGTGTTTCTGTTAATATAATGATTTGAACCAGTATGGTACTGGTATAACTGAGTGCTTCCTGGGAATTTCACAAGGCATTTGGAGACGCCCATACAAAGCAAGGTCAGCAGACATTAGTAAACCAGATGGTTTTTAAGATAATCTAGTCGTGTTTGTGGTCATCATTATCTCACCGTTACTAAAATATCATGTTCTAGCCACTTACACTTTTCTTAAAAATCTTGCCTCGCTTTTCTCCTTTTAAACTTCCCCATCTTGCCTTTTATATTCGTCCCCTCTATTTAATGTTTCTATCTGTGGGGGGGGGGGGGAGGAGAGAGACTTTACTATCTACCAAATCTATGCCTCTCATAATTCTATCAGGTCACCCCTCTGCCTCTTGTGCTCCAGGGAAAGGAATCCAACTTTGTCCACCATCACCTTATAGATAATGCACTCTCATTCTGACAATAACTTGGTGAACCTTTACTGCATCTAAAGCCTCCACATTCTTCCTATAGTGTGGTGACCAGAACTGCACACAACACTCCAAACACGGCCTAACTACAGTTTTATATAACTGCAACAAGTCTTCTTGACTGTTATAGTAAATGCTAAGACCAATGAAGGCAAGTATTCCATACATCTACTTAATCACCCTATTCACTTCTGCTGCCAATTTTGGGGAGCTATGGTCTTGTGCCCCAAGATCTCTCTGTACATCAAAGTTTTCACTTTGTACTTCTTACATTCGACCCCTCTAATGCACACCCTCACATTTGTGCAGAATAAACTGTCTACCATTTCTGTCCCAAATTCTGACTGATCTACATTCTGCTGTATCATTTGACAACCTTCTTTGCTATCATCAGTAAAATAAAGAGCATCTCCTGTGGTAAGTTGGCAAGGAGAAACTAATTAGAGTTCCCACTGGGGCAGTGATGTTTTGCCCACAGCCTCTGCTGAGATTTGTCTGTGCTCCACTTTTGTCCACAGGCAGCACATACAATAATCGGTCACCAGTGGTTCTAAAATGTGTAGTTAAAATGCTGTGATTACTGGCGCTTTGAACCCTTTACTGGCAATGGCTTGGCCTTGGAGTGGACCAGTCCATCGCATTGCAAAAGTAATTTTTGTTTTTCCCCCCTGAAGCCTCAGGCCAATTTCCCTCTCTTCCACTGTAATGCTTTCTGCTGTTGTCGTGAAGAGTGTACATTTAAGAGCAGTCTGTGCGGCATTGACACATTTGCAGTGAGCTGCACAGTCAGCTGCTGTTGGGAACTGCGCATGTAAAGTTCTGCAAGATTTGGGGTGAAAACCACCCCCAGAGATTGTTTTTAAATGGTGGTTTTCTCCAATTTTCCAATTGTTTGTAGGCCATTCAGGTGTGCACCATTGCTTCCTGCAGCACCCATTTGGCTTACCATAACGGGGTGGTCCAATTTCCAGGCACTGGTGAGCAATAACTCGAGTTATGAGTATCTTTAACCAAGTTAGTGACTGCCCTCCTAGGGTCGTCATGCCACACAAGATGAATTGGCTGCCTCAGCATATCAGGCGGTCCAGATTGACCAGAGGTTCGGTGATAAACCAGTGCAGGTTCGGGTCACCATGGGAAAGGAGCCACGGCACTTCATGACCATCTTCCAGGGCAAACTGATCATCTTTGAAGTAAGTCTCTGGTTTAATATGGACGTATGGGATTAAAATCAGGGTTAACAGTGGCACAGAACTCAATATAATGTTTTTCCAGATTTGATCCCAAGTCACATTAAATCAGTTGTCTTTGTTTAGGTCGTCACAAGTGACCTGAATCAAGGCAATGCCACGTTGTTAGATATTGAATAATTCCTTTGGTGCTTTGTGTAGTTGTTAAAGGTCCAACAGCACAATGAGCTGAGACCCCTTCCATGGTTCTTCTCTCAACCAACACTAAAAACAGCCATTCTTCTAGCTACTTGATAGGCCTTTTTGGTTTGTAAATTGCCAAAATAGTCTTCATTTCAGAATAATTCCCTGTTTGTAAAGGCTGCATCTGAGAGAAGTCATGCAGAATATAAATGCAAGTCTGTCTATATCACTGACCTTGGGCTATAGAGGTGAGTCGTCATTTAGTTCCTATGTGAAAAACAAAACATCAGCCAAGAGCCTAATCATTATCGGGCAGAAGGCCATGTACAGAGTCATGGGTGACTGGGCCATGGGTGTCAGACTTGGCTGTAATGCTCCTCACAATCAATTAGCCAACTTGCACATGAAGGACTCGTTGACCCATATTCTGGTTTGTGCTAAAACCTTCGAATAAGGCAAGAAAAGGGGGGGAAATTTGAAAGGTGAATTATATACTTTTATCTCCCTCGGCCAACTGAAAGATATAAGCTGCTGACTGAACAAACTGGTCTAAATTAAATGGCAATCACTAATAACAGGATATACACAAACTAATGCAAGCGATTGATTTTAAACTTTTCACTTTAAACTAACATTTGATGTGATATTTAGATGGTATGTTGTTGACAGTAAAGGAGAGAGGTGGCATCCTTTTGTGGGGTAGAATGCCCACAATTCATAATTGCACTCTTCCCATAGTCCTGCATGTGCATGTAAGATAGGATTACATTTGTTTTGCCTGAGCAATAAGTTGGTACAGATACAATAGGCTGTTTGCCCTCTGTGGTGCATTATTCTGTTTGAGAGTTGGTCGTCACTTTTTTTTTTGCCTACACACAGCATGAGTTCCATCTCATTATTTTTTCAAATGGATCCCAAACTTTTTCCTCAGTCTTCACTGTTGAACTGGGTTGTTGTATCACCAAGTATTTGTCAACCAATTTATGAATGGAGGAACTGCTATTTAAAAAAATAAAATTACAAAAAAAAAACTACCGTGCTCATTTACAAAGTGTATCTTTTGATCATTTATTAGGGGGGCACTTCGAGGAAGAGCGGCCAACAAGAAGAGCCGCTCATCAGACTTTTTCAGATCCACAGCTTCGATAAGTCTAGCAGCAAAGCATTCGAGGTCCTGCCCTACGCTTCATCCTTCAACTCAAATGATGTTTTTCTTCTAACGACCAAAACAATTTGCTACCTGTGGTTTGGGAAGGTAAAAGACTTGAAACTGCAAGTGACACAATATCAACCAAACTTGGGATAAGGGCAACCCCTTTTGGCATGGCTTACTTTATTGGTTCAATCCTTAATCTATAGTGAGAGCTGCTCCAATCAGGAAATAATACTGCTGGAAGTTTAAGGGTTTGGTTCAGATTTTTCTCTTCATACTTGTAGGGCTCTAGTGGGGACGAACGTGAAATGGCAAAGGAATTAGCTGCCATTATGTCCAATGGAAACGAGGCCACTGTTGCTGAGGGCCAAGAACCATTGGAATTTTGGGAAGTGCTTGGTGGAAAGGCACCTTATGCAAATGACAAAAGGTAAAAGGCGAATCTTCCAACCATTGTTTTCATCATGTCCTCTCTCAAAGCTGAGCTAAAGTTCCTTGGGTTGCTACTTTGGTTATGTGTCCTTTCAGCACTCAGATAGGAAGTGTAAGCGGGCGACCCATCCAGGGAATGGGCATCATTGAGAAGTCCTACCCTGTCTCTGACTATTATTCTCTCATGACCCCTTGCAGGCCACTGGTAGCAATTGGGGCTTTGACTCAAATTAAGCCATTCAGCCTAGTGTGTCCATGCCAATTGAGAACAGCCACTCAGTCTGGGTCTTGTCCTGCAGGCCAGGGTCCTTCAAGCCCACATACAAGTCCTGCTCGTGTGTGGAGGGGTTTCTGCCTCGCCACCCTTTCAGGCAGGGAATTCTAGCCCCTCCCCCCCCCCCCCCCCCGCACCTCTGAATGCAAGTGTTTTTCATCGGACTTCTAACTACTTGACCGGTTATTTAAAATCCCTGCCTCTTGGTTACTGAACTTCTTTTGGAGAAGGAGGAGCCAGGGCTTTGGCTTGGGAGAGCAGTGGCAACAGCGTTGCCTCCAAGCTTTAGGGGGGCAACTATTTCCAATCTTCCTCATTTCCACTGCTTCATGATGTTTGACAGAAGCTCTTTATAATTTGATTCACCAGTGCTTTGGAACACCTAGCTAATACGATTCCAGGAATCAAAAGCAGCCAGGCCCAGGAGCACCCTTCCCTCCTCCTCCTCACCCCCCTCCAAGCAGGTTGTGGGTATGCTGACCCTTCGTGACAGGAAATGGGACTGTGCTCTTGTTCTGCAAATTATCTCTGTCCATTGTGAAGAATACTTTTATTCCTGTGCAGACTACAAGAGGAAAATGTGGATTATCAATCCCGTCTGTTTGAATGTTCCAACAAAACGGGGAGATTCATCGCAGAAGAGATCACAAATTTCACTCAGGAAGACCTTAGTGAAGATGATGTCATGCTGTTGGATACATGGGATCAGGTAAATGGAACTGACCAGTGGAAATGCAGTTGTCAAGTAGTTACCTGAAAGTGAGATTACTGGCTTTCTGTGCCCAGCCAGTCTGTAATCGACTAGGATGAAGGGCCAATCTATCCCACTGAGGCAAAGGTCTTTATCCTGAGTGTGTCTCTTCAACCTTGGGAGGGAATGAATTACTGGACAAGTAGACAAGAGTCTGGGACCATTAACACAAGGTTGAATCTCGCCACAGTCGCTGGGAAAATTAAATTTTAAAAAATGGGATCAATCTGGAATTGGAGCTCATCTCTTTAAAATCGACTGATGTCGTTAAAAGGCCACTTGTTTCACAATGTCCTTCAGGTGCAGGAAATCTGCCATCTTTGCTCAGTCTGTGGGGAGGAGGGGTTTACTTGGAGCTAAAGAACCTGGAGCTGAAAGATACTGGGAATTTGAAAGCTTAAATCTGAGCTTAACATCTGTAGTTGGTAAGTTACAAGAGAGTATTCTGAGGGATAGGATATACAGGCATTTGGATGGGCAAGGGATGATTAGGGATCGTCAGCATGGTTTTGTACGTGGAAGGTCGTGTCTCACAAATCTGATTGAAGACGTGACCAAGTAGGTTGATGAGGGCAGAGCTGTAGATGTTGTGTACATGGTAAGGTATTTGACAAGGTTCCGCATAGTTGGCTGCTCTGGAAGGTTAGATTGCATGGGATCCAAGGAGAGATAGCTGAAAGGATAGCAAATTGACTCCATGGAAGGAAGCAGAGGGTAATGGTGGAATGTTGTTTCTCAGACTGGATGGCTGTGACTAGTGGTGTGCCGCAAGGTTCGGTGCTGGGCCCGTTACTCTTTGTCATCTACATCAATGATTTGGATGACAACATACAGAGCAAGATTAGCAAGTTTGCTGATGATACAAATGTTAGTGGTTTTGCAGGTTGTGAATGATTGTAGCAGGATCTGGATCGATTGACCAGGCGGGCGGAGGAATGGTTGATGGAATTTAATACAGAGAAGTGTGAGGTGTTGCATTTTGGGACGTCGAACAAGGGCAGGACCTACACAGTAAATGGTCGGTCTCTGGGTAGTGTTACAGAGCAGAGGGATCTAGGAGTACAGGTGCATGGTTCCTGGATGGTTGAATCGCAGGTAGATAAGGTGGTCAAAAAGCTTTTGGCCAGAGTAGGGGAATCGAGGACTAGAGGACATATGTTCAAGATGAAGGGGAAAGGATTTAATAGGAATCCAAGGAGTAACATTTTCACACAAAGGGTGGTGGGTGTACGGCACAAGCTGCCAGAGGAGGTAGTTGAGGCTGGGACTATCCCATTGTTTAAGAAACAGACAGGTACATGGATACGACAGGTTTGGAGGGATATGGACCAAGCACAGGCAAGTGGGACTAGTGTAGCTGAGACATTGTTGGCCGGTGTGGGCGAGTTGGGCCGAAGGGCCTGTTTCCACACTGTATCACTCTGTGACTCTAAGTCTGACTTGTTTTAACCGTGCTTGGATTCCTGCCCCTCGCTGTTCTGCAGATTTTCCTGTGGATCGGCAAAAATGCAAATGAAACGGAAAGAGAGCAATCCTTGACAACCGCGCAGGAGTACCTGAAGATGCACCCCAGCGGCCGGGACATCGACACCCCCATATTCATCATCAAGCAGGGCTTTGAACCACCAACGTTCACTGGCTGGTTTGTGGGATGGGACATCAGCAAATGGAGTGTAAGGAACTTCAGAGCCTTGACTGTTCTGTCGTAGACTTTCAGTGACGGGAGAACAATATTCTGTGCATCGCCACCAGAGCAGGACTAGAAGCTAAACGCATACAATATACCAGAGACTTGAGCACTCATTTGTAGAGAAAGCATTAATGACACAGGAGGTTGTAAACGTTTCCCAAAATATCCAGATTAATTTTTTTATACTCTGATGTTAGTCACCTCAAGTTGAGATGCAAGTATGAATTCAATTGTATTAGTACGTGAGTGCTTGAGAATTGACCTGGGAGCAATACTGTGCTGGAACGCAAAAGCAGACCGGCCTGTTTCAGTGCTGTATTACTCTATAACAGTTAGCAATATCTAGAGGTGACACCAAGTCTAACTTTAAAACAAGGCCTCCCTAAACTGTTGTCACTGATTTAGTACATAATGCTATCTAATTGCCCAGTTGTTCAATTTTAAATGGATAGGAAAGAAATATGAACTGGAAGTGCTCATTTCAACCAAGTAAGCTTATCCCTCGAATTCAGAGTCGAGCTAGTCCAGCTCATAATACCTGTGTTCTGATGTCTTTTCCAGGGTGGTAAAACATATGAACAATTGAAAAAAGAGCTTGGAGACACTGCAGCGATTGTCCAGATCACAACTGTAAGTATCCTTCGGTTCACAATCGCAAAGTCTTGGAATTCTTTTTGTTCATTCATGGAATGTAGGAGTTGCCATTTGTTGTCCATTCCCAGCTGTTTCCTTGCCGAGTCATCCACAATGCTGTGGGTTTGCAGTCAGAAATGACCTAGACTGGATAAAGGGAGATCTCCTTCCCTGAAGGACATTGTTTTATAGTCAGTGTGATTGATTATATTTTTTATTCCATTTAAAAATATATCTAATTAACTCAATTCAAATTCCCACTGGAACTCTTGTCTTGAGATCATTAGTACTGGCCCTTGGTTACTTGCTCAGTAACATAACCACTATCCTACCGTACCTAAATCTGCAATATTCTTGCTGTGTAAATCATCCATTCCTGTACCCCACCAACTTGATTTCCCTCAGTTTTGCCATCTCTTGGCTTCTAAAACAAGTTTCAATCATCTGCTTGGTGGTTTGACTTCTCAGTCTTTTCATCCTCTGTGCTGTTCTACCCTCGGCAAGTTGGAGTCGTACCCAAGTCTGCAAGTAACAGACTATAAAATGTAATATGATCTGCTGTGGTTTTATTCCCTCATGTGACTATTCTCTTTCATGACTTGTGTACTGTAAAATGCCACAGGCCAAATCAAAGTTGCAGATAAACTTTTAGCATCAAAAAAGATAATTAGAGGCAAATACTTTATGGATCAATCTTATTCTCCTGGCTTTGCACCAAATCTATCTCTCCCTTTATTTTCCACCCAGTTGCTCTTCAATCTATTAATATGCAGAGGGTTGCGAAGCTTTGTAATTTGGTTCCCCCAGAGGGCTGTAGAGGCTCGGTTGCTGAGTATATGCAAGGCCAAGATCAATAACATGGATGCATCAAGAAATATGGGGATGAAGAGGGAATGTAAATTTGATTCATCACCTGAACAATTTTACCGGATCAAAGTGGACTATTCTATTAAAATCTGTGGATGTATAGAGAGTTAACATTATATGATAGGCTATCTTAAGTGGAGATTTAAAAAAAAAAAGTTACAAATCCATTAATAAATCTTATTTATTGCAGGATTTAGCTGAGGTGGATTTAGACTGTGCAGCTACCCACAAGCACTACCCACCAGAGGCACTGATTAACAAACAAAGACATGAATTGCCTGAAGGTGTCGACCCAACCAGCAAAGAGGTTAGTCCAGATGCAGGGATGGACACTTGGGAGTGTAAGAGACTGAAAGCACATGGCATGACAGAAGTTGGGATCTTTTGTTAGTTGCCTCCAGTGTGATGAACACACAGTGCATGTCTTAACTAATCCATGGAGGCCAAGGGGCTTGAGAGAAAGCTGGAGGGGATGGGTGATCTTGAGGCGAGGATTAAAAAAAACTCTTAACACAGGTAATGGCATTGAAGCCAACATTAAGTGGTGGAATACTTGTTCTGTACCATTTGTTGAGGGTCAGAGGTAGGAATCCAGGCCCCAAATCAGAGGCCAATAGAAGCATCCCAGTTGCCGCCCTCTTGCATCAGCCAGAACATCTAAGTGTCCATCTCCAATGGAAGGGACGGGCAAGGAACATCCTGCAGGAACCTGCACTTGGGTTCCGAGTGGGTTGTTGTGGGGATGAGAGAGGCAAAGGCCACAAGGTTGATGGAAAGAAAATGTAGTTCCTTGTGGGGAGGAACCTATCAATGACACAGCCAAACGTGTGTCATTAAAGAACCCCAAAAAGATCAGAGAACTTTCAAAGGGGTGCCCAGTGCAACGGGGTGAGAAAGTTACTGACGGCTGGAGAGAATTCAAACTGAACTCATAAACTTCCTTCACAGAACTCCCTGACAGACCAAGATTTCAAACTGGTTTTTGGCCTGTCAAGAGAGGTGTTCGCTGCGCTGCCCAGCTGGAAACAGATCAACTTGAAGAAGTCAAAAGGAATGTTCTAAAAGAAGGAGAACTGTAGAGCATCTGCAAACTGCATCCTGTCGCTTTAGCTTGGGGAATATCTCCAAACCACCCAGAAAAGCAAAACAGACAAACACCATCTATTCTATAAACCATTCACTAAAAACTTTACCTCTACTTACAAATATTTAAACTTTATTGTTTACTTGCCTAGATAATTTTATGCATCACCAAGACTAAATGGCAATAAAGGAGAACCATGGAATATCACAGCAGATCCACTGAGCACCATGTCTGTAACTCTTCTTCCAAATCTCCACTAAGGTCTTCTGCAGAAATTCACTTCAAGGAATGAAGAAATATTTTAACTGCCCTGATTCTCTTTAAGAAATCTTTAAGATTTATTAAGATAATAAATTGAGGGATGAGTTATTGCAACTTTCCAGTTTAAACCCTCTGTCAAATAACAACAACACCCATCCATTTTCAGGAGCAGGGGATTACAACAAAATATCACTGATGCCAAATAAATACATGTGTCATGTCTTCCACTCTTGAAATTCCTAATTTAAGCCTAACATTTCAGTTCAAAGCCCTAATTTATACATGTAGTTCCCTGCATCTAAAATAATGTTTTACAGTACAATTTTTCAAATATTATAAACATACATATAAAATGTGTACTCGGATCCAAAGTTGTCTTATTGATAAATCAATTGCACTTTGTTGCAGCCAGCTCGTGTGCAGGCAGCCAGCTCGCAAATAGTCCGCAAGCAGC
Source organism: Malacoraja senta (assembly GCA_038087875.1). Lineage (NCBI taxonomy): Eukaryota > Metazoa > Chordata > Chondrichthyes > Rajiformes > Rajidae > Malacoraja > Malacoraja senta. The sequence goes on from CM075998.1 coordinate 685,252, forward strand.
TCGCAATTAGTCCGCAACCAGCTTGCATGCAGACCAACTCGCAGTTAATCCGCAACCAGCTTACATGCAAACCAACTCGCAACTAGTCCGCAACCAGCTTGCATGCAGACCAACTGGCAATTAGTCCGCAGCCAGCTCGCAAACAGGCAGGCAGCTCGCAAATTGTCCGCAAGCGACTTGCATGCACACAGCCAGCTCGCATACAGATCACCAACTTTCAACTAATCTGCAGCCAGCTCGCAAGTAGTTCGCATCCAATGTTCATCATGAATGCCTCCCATTATTCCAGCTGAAATCTAACTAAAACCATGCACTGCAACAGTTGAATCTCTCCTAATTTATACTCTCTCCTTTATCCTACATAATTTAGCCTCTTGGTTTTTGTACTAAATGTTTTGTTTGGTTCTGCATTGAGTGAAATGGGTGAGTTAGTCAAATTTTAAATTAGCAAAAGCTGCACCAACTGTACTGACAGAATTTGAATCTGCAACAGAGTGAAAAGCTAAGCATCTCATTTCTTGCTATTAGAAATTAGTCAGGCTGTGCACAGCTTCTGCCGCAACCCACCGGGCATGGGATTTCAGAAACTGCTTCCATTTGAGTCTTCACTCAGTAACAGTGGTAAATAAAATAGTTTCAAAGCCATCAATTTGTCTGTGCTTACTTCACTGTAAACATGTAGCATTTTGTACAGATGTCAAGCTGAGCCTTTGGTCACAGGTTCTACATGCATGTTCATATTGTGCTACTTAATGGAACACGTCACATTGTTATTTCTCGGTAACATTCCTATTACATGTATCGTTGACTAAAGTGGGAGGGAGGGTAGCTGCATGGGCAGGAATACAATGCCCTCAGTATCTCTGAGGGGTTAGTCACCAACGTGGTTAACAGCGTGGCTGTCCTGTGCCTGAATGACCTGATGAATTGTCAAGTGTCAGATATTGATAATTAACAAAGAAATAGTTTATAACCATGTGTCAGCTGTTGCTATGACTGGAAAGGGGAATAAGAGAAAACTGCCTTGTTCATTAGAGCAGGGAATCTTAATTGGAAAATAAATATAAGATAGACACAAAATGCTGGAGTAACTCAGAGGGACAGGCAGCATCTCTGGAGAGAAGGAATGGGTGACGTTTTGGGTTGAGACCCTTTTTCATTGTTTTTGCACCTAGTGCCAGTTCCAAACACAATAGGGTCAGAGTTGAGGATTTGCCTCCCGTTACCTTCATTGACCAGGCAAGAACTCACACTAATTCTCTCTTTGCAGCTATCTTGAACAGTTAACACACACTAACCACGGCAGGGCTGAAGCGTGCACCTGTTGACACTCTATTTTGCTTATTATTTGCCTGGGAAGCTGAGCTCGCCTTTGTTGTCCCATGAGGTAACGAGCTGTTAATTCCATGCACTTAAGACAGCTGCATAACGTATATCCTGCTACTACATTGCACAAATATTAACATTCACACTGTCAATGTTCAAATGAAAGAGACAATAGGAGTTAGCTATATTTTGTTTGATCAGTTCATTGGATGGTGTGGAAGTCAATAATACAATCCAAGAAGTTTGCAGCTTCCAGCGTGACTCAGTGGATAGTACTCTCACCTGACTCAGAAGGTTGTAAGTTCAAATCCCACTCTAGGGGAGAATAGAACAAGCCAGCTAGGCACTGTGCTTTTGTAGATGTGTATTTAACATCACATTCAAAATGGAGTTCCAATCTGCACTTCCAGGTGGATGTTAAGGAACCTATGGTGCTGTTTCACCACAGTGCAGTGTGAGGAGGTTGCTCCCGGGTATGGAACCAATGTTCAAATCTCTCAACCACCATCATTAAAACAATGTGGTCATTCAATCGTTGGTGATTGTAAGTGCTTGCAATGCACAGTTTAACAGTTGTGTTTCCTACATTACAATGGGAAGTACAGTGTCATTGGGCTGGTAGGTATCGTGGGATGCGTTGTTTTTAAAAACTGCTGAATAAATACTTTTTGCATTCCTTTTAAACACTGATTCTGGCTGAGCTCATTGATTTCAATCTGGCTGCTGGCGAGGACACTAATGATTACCTTGCCCCTGCCTGAGCTAAAGTCAGGGAACACTTCCTGGTGCTGAAAACTCACCAGTGACCACTCGTTAATAGTTTGGCTGTGGGTGTTGTATTTGACTGTAGTGTTGTGGATCCACCCCACAGACAACTCAAAAGCCTAGTCAGCCTCACATTAGATTTCCATAGAACTACCCCAGCCTGAAAGACCCAACTCAAGAGGTAATTATCTACAAACTGTCTTGGTAGCGTGAAGGACTTTGGGCTTTTTTGTACAAATATTCGTTTTTAATCTATTGAACTTTTTCTTTGTTTATTAAGTTCTGAGTACTGTATTTGTAAGACCTGGAATGCTGCCACAAGTAGGAATTGCATTGTTCAGTTTTCAGTATATATGACAAACACTTGAAACAGCAAGAAGAACTAAGAACGATGGAAAAATCCATACTAAATGGGCTGGAGCTTGTTATTTTATTTGAACATAGAGAAATAGACAATGAGGAAGTTATTGATTTCCAGGTCTGCAATGTTCCAACTATACACTCTCTGCCACCTCGGTTACTTCGCCACATTCGTACCGTACAAAGTCCAATACCGACACTCCACTTGTGTGCAGGAACTGCCCCACTGTGGTGCCAGGGTCCAGCAGGAAAGGCTGAGCCAACATTTTGGTCTCTGAATCATCACCGGGCGGGTCATCGATGGAGCCCACAGACAGAGGCATCATTCCCACAATATGCTGTCCCAACCTGCGGCCTACCTCAGAGACGTTAACTTTGGAATTCTGTTCCACAGCCCTGTAGATCACTAATGCGCCATATTTTCCAAACACCATCTTTGAGAGGGATGGGCTATCTGCTGGCAGCTGTCCGTGCACGTATGTGCCGATGTACCAGTCAGATGGTACAGCCACCCAGGCTGCTCTTCTGATTGCCATGTTCTCACCAAGGTTACCTTGAAAACAGTTTTGATTTACAAAAAAGGACCCGTCAAAATGTTGTATAAAGCAGAACGAATCTTCATAAATCCAAGTGAACAGAGATCTAGGGGGTTAGGAAGAGGATACCACAAACCAAATTTTGTATATAATGGAGAAACAAGGAACAGCAGATGCTGGTTTATACAATTTTTTTTTTTAATGTGCTGGAGTCATTTAACAGAGGGTATGAAGAAATGTCCTGACCTGAAATGTCCTCCAGAGATGCTGCCTGACCCACTGGGATTCTCCAGCATTTAGTGTGTTTTTTAATATAATGGTCAGCTTTACCACATGATAATGGGAGAAGGTTGGGAAGTGATGAAGGAAGGGGTGGTGGAGTATATCGAGATGCAGGTCAGTGTGGAGGAATGCACACTTCAATACATCTTGCACCTGATGTTAACACCAGGTGGAAGAAGTCCAACCATCTGGCCAATCCTTTACCTCTTCCCCAGCATCACAACCAGGTATGTCTCCACCTTCGATGAATGCTACAAACATCGTTCCTACAACCTTTCCTCTCTTCCCTGCACCCTGAGTACGCTAAAACCAAGACTCGGGTCCCGCTCCAACACATATTCTTCTGCAAAATCTTTGCCTCCACATGTGATGTTTCTGATATCACAACCAATGTTGTGCTTTTAATGCAATGTGCCAAGGATGTGAAATGCAAATCTTTCTCTCGCTCTCAAGTCACTCGAGAATCTGCACTAAACTACCGGGACCATAGAATTCACATCGAAAATATTTACTGGAGAACCACCTCGGATGCTGTCTGTGCGGAGTTTGCACGTTTCCCTGTAACTGCGTGGGTCGCCTCCCACATCCCAAAGATGTGCAGGGATGTAGGTTAATTGGTCTCTGTAAATTGCCCCATGAGTATAGGGAGTGGACGTGAAAGTGGGATAACACCAAACTAGTGTGAACGGGTGATCAATGGTCATCGTGGACTCCCTGTGCCAAAGTGCCTGTTTCCATGCTGTATCTCTAAACTAAACTACATTGACCAAGAATACCATGCCTGTGTCACCCAAGGAGAACAACAAAATAACGAATTGGTTGAAGTCTGCACTTCCAACCTTACCGATAGCCAGGGCGAGCTGGTCAGCAAGAGCACGGCTGTCCACAGGAGTCTTCAGTTGGTTTATTTCTTCAGCCATAAGGGAACTCTGCAGAGTAATAAAGAACATTTTCAATACATACATTTGTAAAGTTGTCACTTATTAATTGGAAGCACCCGTCCTTTGGTCAAACAGTTTCAGCTGGAGTGTCTGGGACAGAATTAAGGGAGGGGTTTATTGAGAGCGGCCCAGGATGACTTGTGACACAATTTCCCTGCCTGCTCCCTCTCTCTAGGTGGCAGTGCTAGGTTTCCACTTGGTGTATCTTCGGAGCAAAACCTCCTGCCGTTGCTTTGTGATACCGGCACGTTGGCATTTTCCCCAGAGAGAAACACTGAACAATCTAAAGCTGCTTCAATACAAGGATGGTGAAGGGTGCAGATAGGAAAAGTGGTCAGTCCCCAAATAGTGTGGCCATTCTCCACAGATTGCCTTTTGGGGAACTCACAAGGGGCATTGAACTTTGCAGGAATTCTGAGAGCATTGTATCTTGAGTGGCAAGGTAGGATTTTTCTCCAGCATAAAAAAAAAAATACGGCAGATGCTGGAAATTTGAAACAAAATGCTGGCTCAGGTCAGCATCGGTCAAGAGTGCCACAGAATTAGTATTTCAGGTGTGATGTGGGGTAGTGGCAGGATCAGCAGCGAGAGGTTTCCCAATGCTCTGAGCAGTTGAGTTGCACGTGTTTAGCTGGTTAATATCCATCTGTATCCCACTTTGAGGGTCCTTAAACCTCCAAGTTTAAATCTCCTGGCTCGAGGCCTGTACTTGCTGGAGTTTAGAAGGATGAGGAGGGATCACTTTGAAACCTACCTCCAAATGAAAGGCCTAAGAGGATGTTCACATCCTCTGTGGGAGAGTCTAGGACCAGAAGGCATAGCCGCAGAATAAAGGGATGTATCTTTAGAATGGAGATAAGGCGGAATTTCTTTGGTCAGAGGGTTGTGAGTCTATGGAATTCATTGTCACAGATGGAAGTGGAGGCCAAGTCATTGGGTATTTTTAAAGCAGAGATTGATAGGTTCTTGATTAGTAAGGGTGTCAAAGGTTACGGGGAGAAGGCAGGAAAATGGGGTTGAGAGGGAAAAATAGATCAGCTATGATCGAACGCCGACCAGACTCAATGGGCCAAATGGCCTCATTCTGCTCCTATGTCTTGTGATCTAATGTGCACCTATGCCCTCTGGGGTTAAGTATAATGTACCCTTTCAATGTGGGTATCAAGATCAAACCAAAAGCTGTCGGGCAGGTATGGACTGCTCAGTCTGTTCAATTGAAGACACAAAAAACTGAGGAGTATCTGCTGGTGTAGACATGATTATAAAAGAGAGAGAGAGAGAGACAGAAACACTTGACAAACCTTGGTATAATCAGTGGTGGTCACCTGCTTGGAGCGACAGTGTTCCAGCGTGGCAGTGGCTGTCTGCTGCACTAACTGCTGGAACTTTACATTCCTGGCAACAAAGTCAGTTTCACAATTCACCTGCAAGGGATGAGACATTTTTTACAAATCCAATTGATTCCCACAAGGGAGTAAAATTGTACAGCACAGGAGTTCAATCAGCCCATCACACCAATGTCTGTTCTCAACAGTAATCCCATGAGTGCCACTTTCCTGCGTTTTCCTAAAGCCCATCAGTTTTTTTATTTCTTTTAAAGTACGTCTCAGATTCCCTTTGAAAAATGTTTTATTGAATCTGCTTGCAATGCCACGGCAACGTGTTCAACATCATAATTTCTTTTTTTAACTGTCATCTGCACTCTGCTTCTTCAATGTTATTGATGTCTGTATGTTCTGGTTACCAATCCTACTGCCTCCCATTTTAACTAGTTCAAATGAAATTTCCCTACCACTACTTTAACATACACCGTAGTCCGTTAATAGGTTGCCACACCTAATGTAATGGCTCACGTTCAGGGAGATTTCATGGGACTTCAAAAGGAATTGCATGAACATTTGAAAATGAGTAGATTGTGGGGAGACAGCAGGAGGGGTTGGATTGATTGGAGACTTATTTTAAAGGGACATAGAGTATGTCCCTTTAAAATAAGTGCTGTAGTATTTGATTTAATACATTTACCACTATTTACTACACAGAGTCATGTCCAAACTTTGTAAGTCTTTACCTCCACCAGGACAGCGGAGTTCCCATCCTGGAGCAATCCAATCAGACCCTCCGTTGTCTTCCGGCCTTGTAGTTTAGAAGCTTTGCTCCATCCTTCCTTGTGGGCTTGCTTATGCAGCCAGGCTTCAGCCTTTGAAAAGAGGTCATCATTGACAAGCAGTTATCCAGTGGTACATCACTTTATCCATGGAAAGACGATGGTGTGGAGTTGCCCCTCACTAACTCAATGGACTCCCACCACCCAGCCACCCATCTTCTGATTCCACTTCCTGGCTTACAAGCTGTCTGGATTTGAGTAAGGGATTCTGCTGTTACCAAGTTTCTTGTCTATTTTTTAAAAATCACATAAATCAAATCCCTGTCCATTATCTCAAGTAAGGGAGAAAAAGGGGTAGTGCTCCTTGCTATTCGAGCCAGTACCTATCCCTCAATCAGCATCATTGAAACAATGGGGTCTTACAGTGTAAGAAATTTAAGCGGGGTGCAGGCCATTCAGCCTTCACCTACCTGCTGAAGGTCACTGTTGAAATTTTCCAAGGCCTTCTTACAATTTGTAAATGAGTATCCCGTCTTTTTCCGGAGTTTTATGAGAAGCTCTTTATCTGTTGCTATCGATCTAGTCCCAGAACAGTGGAGAAACTGGACGGGTTGCGTAGAGAAGATCTGGTGAAGATAAGACCAAAATCTCTGACATGACCAAGGCAATTTTTAATCTACACATTTGCAGCCTGACTTCATTCCCACAGTGCATGCTACCTCAGTGTTACTAACATTCAGTCAAAGGTCATGATCCTGACCAACACTCGCTCTCAGAATTGTTACCACTCACAATCGTAGAAAGAGGAATGACATATATAGCACAGGAGGCGGCTATTATGGTGTCTTTACAAAAGGGCTTGTTTTTTAAGCTGTATGACTCTATCACAGTGGATCAGGCAGCATCTCAGGAGAACACGGACAGTGATGTTTCCGGTCAGGACCCAGTGATATAGCATGGAAACAGCCCCATCGGCCCAACTTGCTCACGCCAACCAACATGCCCCATCTACACTAGTCCCGTCTGCCCGTGTTTGGCCCAGATCTATCTAACCCTGTCCTATGTATCTTCTTCAGATTGGTTGTACATTTTTTCTTTTTTTTGTAAACCGGCATCTGGGGTTCCTTGTATCCTCTTTCAAAGAATCTAGTTCCACACAGATTACAACCACGCGTCAATATATTGTGTCTTCCTCTTTAATTCCGTTTGCCCCAAATCTTTCTGTCTCTTCTGTCAATTTCTGTTATATTTCAAATAACTGCATCACACAACATCTTTATTTAGTGCTGGGCCTGCTTTAAAAGCGAGTGCCCATCATCCCCTCAGCACATTAGTTTTACTTCGGCCTTCTAAAGGATTTTTCCACCGGGATTTTATTACAACCGCTCATCGTTAATGTGGCAGCGAGTAGAGAGTTTGGTGTTTTTTACCCTGGAGATGCGGGTTCGAGCGGTCCGCAGAGCACACGGGACGAGCATGATGCCGGGGGTAAATGCAGCAAACAGCGGCTTCCCCGCCGGCGGAAGACAACCACGAAGGGGAGCCAGCAAGGACAAACCTCGACAACATCTAGCCCAAAGAACTCAAGCGAGGTCGCATTTTGAATGTTGCTCTGAATTTCGGGTGGCTCCCACTACTGGTTGAAATCGACATTACTGTCGAAGCAGAAAAAGCCAAAGATCCTATAGCAAAGATCTTTGGACAAAGCATTTCCCCTCTGATACATGCGTACACTTACGTCCCGCTGAGTTATTCCACCTTTTTGTGTCTATCACATATATACATATATATATTATACATGTACATATATATGATTGTGTGTGTATATATATATTATATATATTTTTAATCTCCTTTTCAGCTAAGCTGGGCGAACACCATTCTTGCCACTAATTCAACATGTTGCGGAATTTGAGCTCATAACCTCGCCTGCATCTTTCTTCGGAGATTCTAAGAAACCCATCTCTCTGTGCAACTGGATACAAAACAACCTAACAAGACTATTTAAATGCTTTTGGTGTCCAAGCCAGCTTCTCCCCTCCACCAACATCTCACAGTTTAACAAACCATTCATTTTATTTCCTTATCCATAATTATTACCGTTCCTTGCTTTCAAATCCCTTCATATCTCGCTATCACTATTATTTCCTCATTCCTCTAACCTTTGGAGCCAAGTCTAATTGCACTACATTGCCCTAAAAAATCACCCCCAAGCAGCAATGGGAATACTACAGTTGGCTTAAGACTCTGGGTTGTGGGGTGGTGACGGGGGGAAAGAGTAGAAAGCAAAGAAGAGCCCCTGCTCCTGGTCATTGACAAGCTTCAAGCTCAGCTCTGATTGCCCCTATGGTCAAACAGCCTGATTCACATTGGCTACATGTTAAGATTGTCAGAAGAAGGGTCTCAACCTGAAACGTCACCCATTCGCTTTCTCCAGAGAACCTGCCTGTCCCTGCTGAGTTACTCCAGCATTTTGTGTCTATCTTCAGTGTAAACCAGCATCTGTAGTTCCTTCCTACACATTTAAGATTGTCTGGTTGGTCATAGAAACATAGAAAATAGGTGCAGGAGGAGGCCATTTGGCCCTTCGAGCCAGCACCGCCATTCATTGTGATCATGGCTGATCGTCCCCAATCAATAACCCGTGCCTGCCTTCTCCCCATATCTCTTGATTCCACTAGCCCCTACAGCTCTATCTAACTCTCTCTTAAATCCATGGTCGACACATTGGGGGGCATCTAAGGCAAACGCATGTTGGCACCCGAGCAAGGGCAAACGTTTTTTTTGTTACTGTTGACAGGTTTTTTTTAATATTCTGCTGCACTGCCAGTGCTGGTTTGGGGGGAATCTACATTAGTCTTCACTGATGCATGACTGTGTGAGTAAGCTGAATAAATATCCAGGTCATTCAAACATATTGATTCAGCTGGTTGCTTGTTCACACAGCTGTGGCAGGTAGCCGGTCTCCAACTCCCTCTCCAAGTGCTACCTCACTGCTCAAACAAAGCTATTCAATTTGCCTGAAACAAAGAGGCTGGATTTCTATATACATCTATGCGATGTAGAAGGAGGCCATTTAGTCCGTTAACCCTGCGCCAGATAGCCTACTGAATGGCTCCTGAACCAAGTTCATCCCAGGACTAAAAACCAAAAATGCTGGGTCTCCACAGAGTCTCATGCCTGTAATGTTAACTTTGTTTCTCTCTCCATGGAGATTGCCTGACCTACTGAGCATTTCAGCATCCACAGTGTGGATCTTTTTAGTTCTACTGGAGAGAGTAGGAGGGCAGCCCTCAATTTAATGCACCATTTGAATGACAGCAGCTTTGAAAGTGATTGAAGATCTGGAGTGGTTGAATTCACAACCCAAGGAGTTAAAGGCGAGTGTGCTACCTCTAGTCACCACGTATGTTCATACACCTCCATGTGAGGAGAAGGGATGATTAATGGGAGCAGCTATTGCCAGACTGACCTTCCATCAGCCAGTTCAGTTTGGAATTAACTGAACAGCAGGTGTGTCGCAAATAGAAAGTACATTTGCAAACCAAAGACAGGTACAAAGTGCTGGAGTAACTCAGTGGGTCAGGCAGCATCTCTGGGGAACATGGATAGGTACAAAGTGCTGGAGTAACTCAGTGGGTCAGGCAGCATCTCTGGGGAACATGGACAGGTACAAAGTGCTGGAGTAACTCAGTGGGTCAGGCAGCATCTCTGGGGAACATGGACAGGTAATGTTTTGGGTTGGGACACTTCTTCATACTGATTGTAGGGTGGGGGGAAGAAAGTTGGGAGAGAGGAGGGGCAGGACTGAGCATGGTTGGTAAACGTCAACCATTCATGTTCTCCAGAGATGCTGCCTGACCCGCTGAGTCGCTCCAGCACTCTGTGTCTATATATGGTATAAACCAGCATCCGCAGTTCCTAGTTATTACATTTGCATACCATCTGCTCATGTTCTTAATTTCCCCATAAAGCTTCACAACGATGTACCCTCGAGTGCAGCTCCTCCTGTTACATAGGCAAATGCTGTGGCAACATTTGCCTGTCACAGGAAGCCACAAACAAAATATTGGAGTGGGTTGGTTAGGAGAAAAGGAGGAATTGTGGCTCCTTTCATTCAAATAGTCTTGTGGGATGCACATGCATAGGCAAACAGAGAGGACATCCCACATCTGAGAGACCAGTGCTGCACGCTCTTTGTATAATAAATCTGCTGGAGGAACTCAGCTAGTCAGATAGCCCAGTCGGAGGAATGTGTGTCTCCCATTAGATTGTTTGTTGCTCCAGATTCCAACATCTGCACTCTCATGGTACTGCAAATGTACTTGCCTGCCTGTATTTTTTTGCTCGAGGCACAGAGCGGGGCTTATACATGGAGCCTTCTGGCTCAGAGAGAAAAAATGAGCCAATACTGCAGCACAGTAGGGTGGGTAGAGCAGTTGCAAAAGGAGTGCTTTCTCTCAGCTTCATCTACTTTCAGGCCACTACACTTACAGATTCCCAGACTGAACCAGCAATTCCCAGGTCAGCGCTGAACTTCTGGGTGATCTTTACAACATGTCCACAAAACTCGTACGTGCTCTCCTCCATGTAATAGTCTGCAAACAGATCATCGTCCTTGGGAAAGGCACTGCATAGATGCTGTTCCATCATCTTGCGTCATCCCTTGACAGCTGGATTTCCAATCTCCACCAGCTCTGCCAAATTAACTTGTTCCCGACGATGGGCACGTTTTCCCCTGGGGTGAAAAGATAAACCAATTTGAAGGGGAGAAATGTGTAAGAAGGAACTGCAGATGCTGGTTTAAACCGAAGACCTGAAACGTCACCCATTCCTTCTCTCCAGAGGCCCAGGGACCGTTGCAGGAGGAGGAACGGCGTCCGGGTAGTGAGTAGTTAAATAGCGTGGGGCTTTGTTTTCCAGAGGCCCAGGGACTAAGAGGAAGCAGCTGATTGGGAGTCAGATCCCTGCTGATTTCCTCCACCAGTTTGTATTGTATCCAGGGGAAGGCATTGTATTGTATCCAGGGTAAGGCTTTGTATTGTATCCAGGGTAAGGCTTTGTATTGTATCCAGGGTAAGGCTTTGTATTGTATCCAGGGTAAGGCTTTGTATTGTATCCAGGGTAAGGCTTTGTATTGTATCCAGGGTAAGGCTTTGTATTGTATCCAGGGTAAGGCTTTGTATTGTATCCAGGGTAAGGCTTTGTTTTGTATCCAGGGTAAGGCTTTGTATTGTATCCAGGGTAAGGGGGGAGAATGAGGGCCAGGGCAGTTTACTGTTCTGGATGTCAGATGTGGGAGGTCATGGAGTCTGATACCCCTCCAGACGTCCACATCTGTGTCAGGTGCGTAGAGATGGGGTTCCTAAGGGACCGTGTTAGGAACCTGGAGCAGCAGCTCGATGACCTCTGTCTGATCAGGGAGAGTGAGGAGGTCATAGAAAGGAGTTATAGGGAGGTGGCCACTCCAAGACCACAGGAGGCAGACAAGTGGGTCACGGTTAGGAGGGGCAAGGGGCAGAGGCAGGGACTAGTGAGGACCCCAGTGGCTGTACACCATGACAATAAGTAATCCTGTTTGAGTACTGTTGGGGGGGACAGTGTTCCTGGGGGTAGCGACAGCGGCCGGGCCTCCGGCACAGAGACCGGCCCTGTTGCTCAGAAGGGTAGGGAAAAGAAGAGGAGGGCAATAGTAATAGGGGACTCTATGGTTAGGGGGTCGGATAGGCGATTCTGTGGACGCAGTCAGGAGACCCGGATGGTAGTTTGCATCCCTGGTGCCAGGGTCAGGGATGTGTCTGAACGCGTCCAAGATATCCTGAAATCTCAGGGAGAGGAGCCTGAGGTTGTGGTACATATAGGTACCAATGACCTAGGCAGAAAAAGAGAAGAGGTCCTGAAAGGAGAATTTAGGGAGTTGGGAGGAGAGTTAAGGAGAAGGACCACAAAGGTAACAATCTCAGGATTACTACCTGTGCCATGCGACAGTGAGAGTAGGAATGGAATGAGGTAGAGGATAAATGCGTGGCTGAGGAACTGGTGCAGCGGGCAGGGATTCAAATTTCTGGATCATTGGGACCTCTTTTGGGGAAGGTGTGACCTGTACAGAAAGGACGGGTTGCACTTGAACCCGAGGGGGACCAATATCCTGGCGGGGAGATTTGCAAAGGCTACTAAGGAGACTTTAAACTAGAACGGTTGCAGGGAGGGACTCAAATAGAGAAAGATAGTAGAGAATGTGGGAGGCAGGAAGCAGAGAAGGGAAGCACTCGGACCCAAAATGTAGGGGAGAAAGAAGAAAAAGATAATAAACAGAGAATAAGTGGTGGTGGGTTTCTTAAATGTGTATATTTTAATGCTAGGAGCATTGTAAGAAAGGTGGATGAGCTTAGAGCCTGGATTGACACCTGGAAGTATGATGTTGTGGCGATCAGTGAAACATGGTTGCAGGAGGGCTGTGATTGGAAACTAAATATTCCAGGATTTCATTGCTTCAGGGGTAATAGAATTGGAGGGGCAAGAGGTGGGGGTGTTGCATTGCTTGTCAAGGAAGATATTACAGCAGTGCTTTGGCAGGATAGATTAGAGGGCTCGTCTAGGGAGGCTATTTGGGTGGAACTGAGAAATGGGAAAGGTGTAGCAACACTTATAGGGGTGTATTATAGACCGCCAAATGGGGAGCGAGAATTGGAAGAGCAAATATGTAAAGAGATAGCAGATATTAGTAGTAAGCACAAGGTAGTGATTGTGGGAGATTTCAATTTTCCACACATAGACTGGGAAACACATTCTGTAAAAGGGCTGGATGGTTTGGAGTTTGTAAAATGTGTGCAGGATAGTTTTTTGCACCAATACATAGAGGTACCTACTAGAGAAGGGGCAGTGCTGGACCTCCTGTTAGGAAATGAGACAGGGCAGGTGGCGGAGGTATGCGTTGGGGAGCACTTCGGGTCCAGTGATCACAATACCATTAGTTTCAATATAATTATGGAGAGGGTCAGAACTGGACCTAGGGTTGAGATTTTTGATTGGAGAAAGGCTAACTTTGAGGAGATGCAAAAGGATTTAAAAGGAGTGAATTGGGACATGTTGTTTTATGGGAAGGATGTAGAAGAGAAATGGAGGACATTTAAGGGTGAAATTTTAAGAGTACAGAATCTTTATGTCCCTGTTCGGTTGAAAGGAAATAGTAAAAATTGGAAAGAGCCATGGTTTTCAAGGGAAATTGGACACTTGGTTCGGAAAAAGAGAGAGATCTACAATAATTATAGGCAGCATGGAGTAAATGAGGTGCTTGAGGAGTATAAAGAATGTAAAAAGAATATTAAGAAAGAAATTAGAAAAGCTAAAAGAAGATATGAGGTTGCTTTGGCAAGTAAGGTGAAAGTAAATCCAAAGGGTTTCTACAGCTATATTAATAGCAAAAGGATAACAAGGAATAAAATTGGTCCATTAGAGAGTCAGAGTGGACAGCTATCTGCAGAGCCAAAAGAGATGGGGGAGATATTGAACAATTTCTTTTCTTCGGTATTCACCAAGGAGAAGGATATGGAATTATGTGAGGTAAGGGAAATAAGCAGAGTAGCAATGGAAACTATGAGATTCAAAGAAGAGGAGGTGCGGACACTTTTGAAAAATATGAAAACGGATAAGTCGCCAGGTCCTGACAGGATATTCCCTAGGACATTGAGGGAAGTTAGTGTAGAAATAGCAGGGGCTATGACAGAAATATTTCAAATGTCATTAGAAACGGGAATAGTGCCGGAGGATTGGCGTACTGCGCATGTTGTTCCGTTGTTTAAAAAGGGTTCTAGGAGTAAACCTAGCAATTATAGACCTGTTAGTTTGACGTCAGTGGTGGGCAAATTAATGGAAAGGATACTTAAAGATAATATATAAAAGCATCTGGATAAGCAGGGTCTGATTAGGAACAGTCAACATGGATTTGTGCCTGGAAGGTCATGTTTGACTAATCTTCTTGAATTTTTCGAAGAGGTTACTAGGGAAATTGATGAGGGTAAAGCAGTGGATATTGTCTATATGGACTTCAGTAAGGCCTTTGACAAGGTTCCTCATGGAAGGTTGGTTAAGAAGATTCAATTGTTGGGTATTAATGGTGGAGTAGCAAGATGGATTCAACAGTGGCTGAATGGGAGATGCCAGAGAGTAATGGTGGATGGCTGTTTGTCAGGTTGGAGGCCGGTGACTAGTGGGGTGCCTCAGGGGTCTGTGTTGGGTCCACTGTTGTTTGTCATGTACATCAATGATCTGGATGATGGTGTGGAAAGTTGGATTAGTAAGTATGCAGATGATACTAAGATAGGTGGTGTTGTGGATAATGAAGTAGATTTTCAAAGTCTACAGAGAGATTTAGGCCATTTGGAAGAGTGGGCTGAAAGATGGCAGATGGAGTTTATTGCTGATAAATGTGAGGTGCTACATCTCGGCAGGACAAATCAAAATAGGACGTACATGGTAAATGGTAGCGAATTGAGGAATGCAGTTGAACAGAGGGATCTAGGAATAACTGTGCATAGTTCCCCGAAGGTGGAATCTCATGTAGATAGGGTGGTAAAGAAAGCTTTTGGTGTGCTGGCCTTTATAAATCAGAGCATTGAATATAGAAGGTGGGATGTAATGTTAAAATTGTACAAGGCATTGGTGAGGCCAATTCTGGAGTATGGAGTACAATTTTGGTCGCCTAATTATAGGAAGGATGTCAACAAAATAGAGAGAGTACAGAGGAGATTTACTAGAATGTTGCCTGGGTTTCAGCAACTAAGTTACAGAAAAAGGTTGAACAAGTTAGGTCTTTATTCTTTGGAGCGCAGAAGGTTAAGAGGGGACGTGATAGAGGTCTTTAAAATTATGAGTGGGTTAGACAGAGTGGACGTGGATAAGCTTTTCCCATTGAGAGTAGGGAAGATTCAAACAAGGGGACATGACTTGAGAATTAAGGGGTAGAAGTTTAGGGGTAACATTAGGGGGAACTTCTTTACTCAGAGAGTGGTAGCTGTGTGGAATGAGCTTCCAGTGGAAGTGGAAGTGGTGGAGGCAGGTTCGATTTTATCCTTTAAAAATAGATTGGATGGGTATATGGACGGGAAAGGAATGGAGGGTTATGGTCTGAGTGCAGGTAGATGGGACTAGGGGGAAGTTAAAAAAAAAAATTTTTTAAGTGTTCCGCACGGACTTGAGGGGCTGAGATGGCCTGTTTCCGTGCTGTTATGGTTATATGGTTATATGGTTATGCTGCCTGTCCCGCTGAGTTACTCCAGCTGTTTGTGTCTATCTTTGAAGGGGAGAAAGACATTTTCAGAAATGCCAGCTGACCCAAAATGCAAGCAGAAAACATTTTAATTCTCCATCTAATTCCCATCCTGACAATTGGCCTCATCCACTATTCCAACAAAGCCCAACCCAAACTGAGGAACAGCATCTCATTTTCCATTGAAGAACATAGCAGCCCTCGGAACTTAACTAGTTACATAGATACATAGAAAATAGGTGCAGGAGGAGGCCATTCGGCCCTTTGAGCCAGCACCGCCATTCATTGTGATCATGGCTGATCGTCCCCAATCAATAACCCGTGCCTGCCTTCTCCCCATATCCCTTGACTCCACTAGCCCCTAGAGCTCTATGTAACTCTCTCTTAAATCCATCCAGTGATTTGGCCTCCACTGCCCTCTGTGGCAGGGAATTCCACAAATTCACAACTCTCTGGGAGAAAAAGTGTTTTCTCACCTCAGTCTTAAATGGCTTCCCATTGAATTCAACAATTTTAGATAACCATCCTTTCTGTTTGTATCAGAACTGGCCAACGTGGGTTATGTCATTCACTTTTAACATGATTCAGTTTCTTTCTCTCCCCGCAGTTACTGCCCGACCTGCTGGGTATTTCCTGCAGTCCCACCTGCGGCCTGAATCTCACAATTCCAGCATGATTTTTTTATTCTCATCCAGACTGTAATTAAAATCACAAATAAAGAACTGCAGATACTGATGAATACACTAATCAGATACTGATTAATACAACCTAACTTGACGCTCCCAGGACACAAACCCATCTCGCGATTGGCCAGCACCGCTGTCACACATCCGCCTGCTGTCAGGTTTGACTGACGCATCGCCAGACCACGTGCTCCTCACATTGTCCCGCCCACTTCAGATGTAAATGGAGAGGCGCAAAGCTCCAGCTTTTCTATTTTCCCCCTCAGGGTGGGGCTGTTAGACGTTTCTTTTTCACTTGCACATAAATGTTTTTGCCGTGAAGTTACTTCAGGACGTGGTTGCCTCACCCGTCGCAAAACGCAGCGCCACAGGCAAGGCTTGGAGCACAAACCTAACTTCGGTGCGTCACGGTGGAGTTGCTGCCTCACAGCACCAGAGACCCGGGTTCGATCCCGACCACGGGTGTTGTCTGTACGGAGTTTGCACGTTCTCCCCGTGAGAGACAACGTTCAAAGCTCTTGTCTGTCAGGAGCGAGAATTGACGGAAGAGTGACTGGTTTTGTAAATGAAAAGTTAAACCCCCCGGGTTTAATCCGGTTGCTCAGGTTTCCTCCCACACTCCAAAGACATTGCTCTGTAAATTGCCTCCAAGTGCATGGGGAATGGATGAGAATGTGGGATGATAGACTCAGTGCGTCAAAAAAACCCTGTTTCCATGCTGTACCTCTAAATTAAACTAATAACCAGAGTGCTACCAAAGACCATTGTTCACAGTTGAGGTTCAAGTGCTGTTCTTGAATCTGGTGGTCACAGTTCCAGGGGCTCCTGCACCTTCTTCCTGATGGTGGGAGTGAAATGAGAGCATGTACAGGGTGGTGTGGGTCTCTGATGATATTGGCCTCCTTTGGTGAGAGGGGAATGAGGGACACCCTAACATAGAGGTGGTGGACAAAAATGCTGGAGAAACTCAGCGGGTGAGGCAGCGTCTATGGAGCGAAGGAAATAGGCAACGTTTCGGGCCGAAACCCTTCTTCAGACCGAAACGTTGCCTGTTTCCTTCGCTCCATAGATGCTGCCTCACCCGCTGAGTTTCTCCAGCATTTTTGTCTACCTTCGATTTTCCAGCATCTGCAGTTCCTTCTTAAACATCAGAGGAGGTAGTTGAGGCTGTTAAAAATATAGCATTTAAACAACATTTGGGCAGGTAAATGGATAGGAAAGATTTAGAGGAATATGGAGCAAACACAGGCAAAGGGGACAAGCTCAGGAAGGCACTTTGGTCAACAGCAATGAGTTGGGATGAAGGGCTTGTATCTGTGCTGTATAACCTGATGATCCCACATCCTTCATGTGTATAAACTCTGATACACCCTGCACCCCTCACTAACACTGTGTGCACTTTGTTCTGCAGTGCGTATATGCAGGTGTGTGTGGGTGCATCTCTGTTAAAATAGTGCATTCAATCCAGGCACAAAGGCTCCTAACAGATGGATAGAGATTCAGGAAGGGGATGGGTAACCACGGTACAGCAGGAGACGGGAAGGATTAGGAAAACTGGCCGGGACCGCCTCAGAACAAACATACCGATGGTTTGGTGCCACCATCAGCATTCCCTGTGTGGCTGGTCTGGCAGGTACGCTGCAGTTGAAGAGGTGTTTGTTCAGTTGGAAGGAGACCTTTGACTCCAGCCCAGTTGGCTGACTCCACACCTTGGCTCCAGAGTTAGTTCTGTTTACCACCAGAGAAAACAGGAAAAAAACACAACATGAAAAAAAGTGTCCACGTGGCAGCTGGAAAACAAACAGAAATAACTAGGACACCTCTGACCAATAGCAGGACATTGCTCTCCGTTAGATCAGCATGTGAACACGAGGTGTCCAGACACTTTAACCCACTTGCCCTTTGTCCACGCAGCATGTGCTGATGACACAATATTCTGAGTCAGCAGAACCATAAAAGTTCAGTGAGCAATAAAACATATCTGGATGAAGAAATGTTTAAGAAGGAACTGCAGATGCTGGAAAATCGAAGGTAGACAAAAATGCTGGAGAAACTCAGTGGGTGAGGCAGCATCTATGGAGCGAAGGAAATAGGCAACGTTTCGGGTCGAAACCAGTCTGAAGAAGGGTTTCGACCCGAAACGTTGCCTATTTCCTTTGCTCCATAGATGCTGCCTCACCGCTGAGTTTCTCCAGCATTTTTGTCTACCTTCTGGATGAAGAAACATGGCCAATACTGTTAGCACAGGATCAAAAGAGATCCCCACTACGGGAGGGGCAGTGTGTTGTGGGAGGGGCAGTACTGATGGAGTGCCGCACTGTGGGAGGGGCAGTCATGATGGAGCGCCACACTGTGGGAGGGGAGATTAAGAGGGAGCGCCGGACTGTGAGAGGGGCAGTACTGAGGGAATGCCATGCCACAGGACGGGCAGTGCTGATTTCAGCCCCTGAGGAGTATTTGTGACCCAGATGAGTTTTTACAACAACCCTGTAGCTCTACAGCTCACCCCCTGCATGACACACTGATCAACCTGAGGAGCACCTTCAACAACAGACTGGTTCCACCAAGATGCAGCACGGAACGCCACAGGAGACCCTTCTTCCCTGTGAGCCATCAAACTGTACAACTCTCCCCATTCTGTCGTGGAGATGGAGACTGCCCCCCCCCCCCCTCCCCCCCAATCTGCACATCCTTAATCCTTTCCACTCGTCACTTTAATTTCATGTTTCATGTATTTTGTGTTCTTATGACGGACTGTTGGCAGATTAATTTTCCTCCTGGGATAAGTAAAGTTCTATCGTATTTAAAGTTGTGTTCCTGAAACTACTTTTTAGACTGATCCCAGATTATTGAATTCAAATTTCCCAGCAGCCACGATTCAAGTTGAACGTGTTTCTGAAATCATGCTCCAGTTTCTGCCCACTGGTCCAGCAACAAGATAACCAGTGGCGAGATGCCGATTGAAGGATAAATTGCAGACAGGGCGAGTTCTCCCAATCGTCTTCATGTTGTTGGCCTGCATCACCATATTCAGCTGAGAGGACAGCATTGACATTGGTGAACAACCTCTCTGAAAGATGACACCTCCAAAGATGCAACATTCCCTCCATCTTGCCCTGAGTGTTGCCAGCATTTACAGGGGCTTCCAAGAGTGTGTTGATGTTCACAGGGTATCCTCAGGATTGCATCAGTATTAATAGGGTGCTTAGTGAGTACATTGGCATTCACAGAAGTGTGCTGCCAATAGGTCGTCTGTATTTAAAGTGACTCTCCAGGACAAGTGTCAGTATTTACTGTGAGTCCTGGCCAGAAACGTGTTCATATTGGTAAGGAGTTGTATTCCAGTGTGTGTGTATGAGACAGCGCTCATTGTGTACGTGCTAGTAGTTACAGGATTGCCTGAGGAGTTGTCACTATTTACTAGGGATCAAGTCAAGAGTGAAGTCAAGAGAGTTTATTGTCATGTGTCCCAGATAGGACAATGAAATTCTTGCTTGCTGCAGCGCAACAGAGTATTGTAAGCATAAATACAGAACAGTTCAGTGTGTCTATATAGCATAGACCATATATATACACACATAAATAAACAGATAAAGTGCAATAGGCTGTTATAGTTCAAGGTTTGTTTGATGGCGAGTTTAATAGCCTGTTGGCTGTGGGGAAGAAGCTGTTCGTGAACCTGGATGTACCAGATTTCAGGCTCCTGTATCTTCTACCTGATGGCAGCGGAGATACGAGTGTGTGGCCAGGATGGTGTGGCTCCTTGATGATGTTGGCAGCCTTTTTGAGGCAGCAACTGCGATAGATCCCTTCGACGGTGGGGAGGTCAGAGCCGATGATGGACTGGGCAGTGGTCACAACTTTATGCATTCTTTTCCGCTCCTGGACGCTCAAGTTGCTGAACCAAGCCACGATGCAACCAGTCAGCATGCTCTCTACTGTGCACCTGTTGAAGTTCGAGAGAGTCCTCTTTGACATACTGACTCTCCGTAATCTTCTCAGGAAGTAGAGGCGCTGATGTGCTTTCTTTATAATTGCATCAGTGTGCTGGGACCAGGAAAGATCTTCGGAAATATGCACGCCCAGGAATTTGAAGTTCTTGACCCTTTCCACCATCGTCCCGTAGATATAAATGGGATTATGTGTCCCTATCCTACCCCTTCCAAAGTCCACAATCAGTTCCTTGGTTTTGCTGGTGTTGAGAGCCAGGTTATTGTGCTGGCACCATTTGGTCAATCGGTCGATCTCACTTCTATACTCTGACTCGTCACCATCAGTGATTCGTCCCACAACAGTGGTGTCGTCGGCGAACTTGATGATGGAGTTCGCACTATGTCCAGCTACACAATCATGAGTATAGAGTGAGTACAGCAGGGGGCTGAGCACACAGCCTTGAGGTGCTCCCGTGCTGATTGTTATCGAGGATGACACATTTCCACCAATATGGACAGACTGTGGTCTGTGGATGAGGAAGTCGAGTATCCAATTGCAGAGGGATACACAGAGACCCAGATCTGAGAGCTTGGTAACCAGCTTGGAAGGGATGATGGTGTTAAACGCCGAGCTGTAGCCAATGAATAACAGCCTGACATGAGTTTCTGTTGTCCAAGTGGTCCAGAGCGGAGTGGAGAGCCAGTGAGATCGCATCCACTGTTGATCTGTTGTGGCGGTAAGCAAACTGCAGTGGGTCGAGGATCTTGTCGAGGTAGGAGTTGATATGCGCCATGATCAACCTCTCAAAGCACTTCATCACCACCGACGTTAGTGCCACTGGTCGATAGTCATTGAGGCACGTCACCTTACTCTTCTTGGGCACCGGTATTGATGCCCTTTTAAAGCAGGTGGGAACCTCAGAAGTGAGAGGTTGAAAATATCCGTAAAAACTCCAGCCAGTTGGTCCGCACAGGTTTTTAGAACACGGCCGGGTATACCATCAGGTCCAGGCGCTTTCCGAGGGTTCACCCCCCTGAAGGATCTTCTGACGTCGGCCTCTGTGACTGAGACTGAAATACCATCACGGCGAATGGGGCTCGGGAAGGCACATCGGTGTTTTCCCTATCAAAGCGTGCGTAGAACGCATTGAGCTCATCAGGGAGGGATGCTTCGCTGACATTTGTGCTGCCTCCTGATTTCGCCTTGTAGGAGGTGATGGCATTCAAGCCCTGCCACAGTTGCCGAACATCCGTCTCATCCTCCAGCTTGGAGCAGAAGTCCCTAGATCTAAGTATCTACAGAGGGTGCCTTGAAGAACATCACCATTTATGGGGGATCGTTCATGTATGGCGTTTTAAAGCATACACTGGAGCAGAGTGAGCGATGCCTTCACCGAGGGTGCAATGAGGGAGATGGATGAACACTGCAACCTGTATCCCAATCACATCCACTCCAGATAAAACATTTTTGTTATTAGTGAACAGCCACACTGCAAAAAGATAATGATTTGACACCATTTTTTTAATCTGTTACCAATACAAATAACAAAAAGAGCAGAATTTCAAAATAATGATCATTACCCACAAAGACCAATGGAAAAAATCTTGATGAGTTGCTCAGAGCTGAACTCCAAAATGTAGAAAATAAATGAAGGCCATCAGTGAAGAGGAGATACAAAATTGACAGGAATTCAGCACTGACCACATACCTGTATCACAACAGTGACTACAGCCACAGCACTCACTGCAGAACACATTGGGGCACCCTGAAAGGGATGTGGAGGTGCTTTGGAAAAGCAAATCTGTTTCTCTTTCTTAATTCGGGTGAATTTTCACCACTGCTTGAACTGTGTAACAAAGTGCTTTAAAAAAAAAGCTGTATGTACCAATACATTCAGTGGATTTATTCACCACCTTGTCTTTAGCTTCTGGTAATGTGTCCATCTTTGCTTTTCCGAGATCACCACTTCTGCCGTTTCATTTCAGGTTCCTGGAGTTCAGGAGCATTTGCAGACAAAAATGCCTGCTTTATCTTAATTAACCCATTTACCAAACATGATGCCTAGATAAACAAATCTCCACTGCCTGTATGTGATCCATATCCCACTATTCCCTGCATATCCATGTTCCTATCTAAAAGCAACTTAAACACTGCTATCGTATCTGCCTCCACCACCACCACCACCACTCCAAGCAGCACATTCCAGGCACCCTCTGTAAAAGACATCCCCCCACATCTCCTAAAAAAATTGTTCCTCTAACCTTAAAGTTACATCCTCTAGTCCTTGACACTTCCACCCTATGGGGAAATGACCTATGATTTTCCAAAGCTCTCTTGATTTGGGAACCATTTCTTCAGGTTGGACAATTGTGCATTCACTCTGTTTAAGGAAGGTGAGAGAGGGAATGCAGACCAATACACTGTTGGGGAAGTTACTGGAGTCCACAAACATGTCTGGAGTGATTGACTGAACACCAAGCTCTTCAGATTTGGCAAAGCTGATAACGGGTTTTTTTGAAGTGGTGATGAGCCAGGGGAATGTCTGTAGCTGCTTTAAGGACTTCCAGACAGCACTTGGTAAAGTCCCAGAAAAAATCTTATTGGCCAGAGTTAAAGCTGGGATCAGCGGGTTTGTGTTCTCTCATCGTGGTACTGGAGCTGTTCACTGTACACCCGTTCATCTGTCAATAAACTGAAGATTGATCTGCTGCTCTGGCACCAGCACAGTTCTGGTCATTGGTTTTACGACGCTGCCTTTGATCTCCTGTCTCACCTCAAAGTGGGTCAGGATCTGAAAAGGAAATGGCATGTCAGGCTCGGTGTTGTTCATCCAGGGGGGATTCTGCACAGTCGTCAGGACCTTGCATTTGTCTTAGCCGTACCGGCATTTCAAGGGTTAGTCCGCAAGTACCAGCTGTTTCGGAGGGGACCTGGCGGGGGGTCGCCCACTGCCGCGTGCGGCAGCAAGCAGAAGATAGAAGTGTTTGGTGAACATTTGTAACTTTGTCAACGCCAGAAATGTGGCGACTCATGTGTACTGCCTAGGTGAGGCCTGCTGTATGATTTTACCGGGTTGTATGCAAAGCCGAGCATTTCACTGTATCCAGGTACATATGACAATAAAGTGTTATTGAATCATGAAGACACTATCAAACATTTACAATGACTATTCCTCTGGTTGGAGAAAGAGTCCAGAACAAGGGCCACAAACTTAAAATCGGAGCCAGAGCTTTTTCCTCACACAGAGATTTGGGACAATCTGGAATTCTCCCTCCTCACGACTGAGATGGATGGGTTTTCTTTGTATAATTACAGAGGGAAAATGGGCTCAGAGGCAGAGATCAGCTGCAGTCTGACCTGGCGGGGGGTGTGGCAGGCCAGGGGGAGGGGTTGTATAGCCTCCTCCTATCCCCATGTAACAGACTATGGGTCTGGAGTCACATAAAAGCCAGACAAGCCAAGTACAGCAAATCTGTCTCGTGATTGCTTTTACGTTTCAAAACAAGACTGGTAGACTCATGGTCACTGGCACAGATACTGACTTTTTATTTCATGAACTGAATTTAAATTCCCAGTTTTCAAAGTGGGATTTAAACTCGCACTTTCTGCTTCTCGACCATCACGCTACCCTCCCTCAGAGCCTACATTCACCACAGAGTTCAAATCCAACTTACTCTTGCCAGAGCCAGGTAGAGCTCCAACTCTGCGATTCTTCTTCCGATACAGCTTCGCTTCCCGAAGCCAAAGGGGATGGAGGCGTAAGGATGGAAATTGTTGTCCTTGTGAAGCCATCGCATCGGCTGGAATGAGTCAGGGTTGGGGAAGACCTCTTTGTCTCGTGAGGTTGCGTAGTGACACAGAGTGATCAGAGTCTGGGCAGAAGGACAGAGAGCATCAGAACCAGACCCGAGTCAGAGAATCCTACCTCACACATAGTGGACATAACCTCAAGGTTAACCAACCAAACCAGGGTGCTCGGAGAAAACTTTGAGTGTCTGAGTGACAAGTTGCTGCTCAATGTCACAATCACTTTTCTCATCAACTATATTACATAGTCTTCTCCATGCATAATAGAACGCTTAAAGGGATGTAAAATGGTAATAGCTGCATTTAACTATATGAAGAGTTCTCATAGAATGAGATTGGGCCAACTGCTCATTTTTGAGTAGCAACTGATAGCTCTTCAACTCCACAGAGTGTCACCCTTCCAGACTCAGGCCTTAATTACCCAACTGAGGGAAGAGAGATACTCATGGGTCACTTCTACCACTCTCCTATAAGTGGCTTCCAAAGCCAGGCCTTCAGAAGAACTCCAATCTGACTGTCACTGACACAAATTTACCTTGGCAGCAGGCTGTGAGTGAATGCTGGAGGGATGTTCCCCACACAGAATACAAGGCGTTGTTCTAATTTACTGTTGAGATTACCTGCACATTTTCTGCTTCTGACAATTTGGTGTTTTCTTAAAACATACTATTTGAATCAACGAGTTAGAAGTAGATATAGTAAAACACTCCAAAGCCACTGCAGGGTTTTTGTTTTAATGAAAAAATTCTTAAGAATCTCTGCACTTACATTTTGAGGAATGATGTATTCTCCAATTTGGATATCCTTATCTGGAATCACACGGGCATTACCTGGTATTACAGGGTAAAGCCTAGAAAGTGCAGAAATGGTACATTACACATGTGTTTCAGCTTTCAGTCATGATACCAAAGGTTGGGGGGAAAGGAAAGGAGAGGTGCAACACATCCCGCAACATTGTGCCACCAGCTCACCTTTCCTCCAATCTCAGAACATGGGGAGATCAGAGGAGGAAATGCCAAAAAGGTGATGGACAAGGAGATAGTGGGGACGGAGGTGACGGACCGGGAGGTGACAGGCGAGGAAATCAACTGTCTTGTGAAGGCACCCACAGCTGCCAGGTAGCAACACCCACTCTCACCCCCTCACCTCAGTATTTCCTTCACAACAGCTTTCAGAAGCGGAATCTTTGCCACGTCAGCAGCTGAAGGGATGGGTTTGTCGCCAATTGTCTCTCTTATTTCACGGTGCAGGGCTGCTTGAATATCCGGGTGCCGGGCCAACTCGTAAAGGCTCCATGACATTGTGCTGGAAATCTATCCAAATGGGAGAGGGAACACAGGTTAGCTGTCAGTATTTCAACTGGGGGGAGGGGGGGTGGCACAGTGGTGCAGCTGATAGCGCTGCTGCCTCTCAGTTCCAGCAATCCCTGTTCAATTCCAACCTCTGGTGCTCTCTGCGAGGAGTTTGCACGTTCCCCCTGCATTGTCAAAGGGGAAATGAATAGTGTGCTGTCCAAGAGAGGTGCTTTGCACTTTCAGGGAGTGACACATTCTGGGAGGAGGAAGGGGTGTTGCACTGTCAGAGGGGGGCAATGTCAAGGGTGTGCCACACTATTAGAGGGGTGTGGTGTCGAAGGAGTGCTACATGGTCAGAAGTTCAGTGCCTGTACCTAATCTTAAACTAAGGCCCTGTCTGCACTTACACATGAATGTTAAAAATCCTAATATTTTGAAAAGAAGGGTAATTGTGGTCAGTATTTATCCCTCAAACGACATCTCTTCAAACATAAACTACATGATCGTTATCACTTTGTGGGTTTGTGGAAGCCTGCTGTGCATACAGTGACAACACTTCAGAAGTACGCCACTGGCAGTGAAGCACTTTGAGATGTTATGAGAGGGACAAGAAAGTTGCAGTTGAAATACACGTCTTTGAAACCCTGGGTAGGTGTGTGGGTGTGACCCACAGGTCCTGCCCAATCTGAACTTTGCACCCCCACCTCGCTACCGATGATAGAACCTGAAGCTCATGTAAGCAAGTCACACGCACTTACAGTGTCCACACCAGCCAGCAGCAACTCGGTGACATTTCCATAAATGGTTCTCATCGGGAGCTTCTGGGTGGAAAGGAAGTAGGTCAGGTACGTTCCCTCGACTGGTTGGCTTCTTGCTAACTTATGTTGAACTTCAACCATCCTTCTATCGATGTGTCCTTTGGCTGCACAGTGAAGGCATTGTAAGTTTTGGGGAGAAACATCCATCTGCATCGCCTCCCCAATCGCCACTTCACACAACAAGCTGGGGGAGTCTGCAGTTTATAAATGTATTCATTTTTCAGGATGTGGGCATCACTGGTAACACCAACATTTATTGCTCATCCCTAACATCGCAGAGTCAATCCCAGGAAGAAGGGTCTCGACCCGAAACGTCACTTATGCATGTTCTCCAGAGATGCATCAAATGTTTCACACTAGGATTACTGTGAGCGGCACGGTGGCGCAGCTGTAGAGTTGCTGCCTTAGAACACCAGAGGCCCGGGTTCGATCCTGACTATGGGTGCTGTCTGTATAGAGTAGGGTGCTCTGGTTTCGTCCCACACTCCAAAGACGTACAGGTTTGTAGGTTAATTGACTTTAGTAAAATTGTAAATTGTCCGTAGTGTGTGTAGGATAGTATTAGTGTACAGGGATTGCTGGTCGGTGCGGACTCAGTCGGCCAAAGGGCCTGTTTCCACGCTGAATCTCTAAAGTCTAAAGAGCTCATCCAATATTTAATGGTTTGTTTAAGATTCCAGCATCTGCAGTTCCCTGCATCTTTATGTCTCTCTCTCTTCGCTCTCATCAGTCTCTACCACCCACAAAGAGAACCTCACTCAGACAACATTCCTGCTTCAATCCCTCAGCCTCAACATATTGACAACACAAACTCCTCACCAAAGGCGAACATGTAATCCCAGCAGGCGACAAATCTCTGCCAGGGTCCCGGGTAGATTTTGTGCAGGAACTTGGGCATGGCCATGGTGAGGAGCGTCATTTGGAACATGGTGTTAATTGACTGGATAAAGTCTTCTGTTTCTTTGGGAACGTCCGTCTTGAGGCAGCCAATCCGGGTCTCAAAGAGCACCGCGGAGATACCTAGGAAGAGTGGGCAGTGAATTAACATATGAGTTGTGTGGTTCTTTATGAATTTAGCCTAGAGCGTCAGAAGGTCCTTTCATCTTACTCCAGTTTCAGGAGTGTGGTCTTGGTAAGCTGCCCTCAGGGCCTCTTCACTGAGAGCATACATCAGGCCACAGCGTGGGACCTCACCCCCACTTCTTCTGCATCTCTCACAAGCTTGGGATGTCCCAAAGAGATTTGCACCTCGTGTCATGCAGCCACTGCGCTGTAATGAATGACCCATGGCCGCCAGCATGCATAGCAAGATCCCACGGGTAGTGGTACCACGGAGACCTGGCTGGCTGCTTTGGTGATGATGGCTAGGGAGGGGTTCAGAGGAGGACACAAAATCAGAGAGTGTTGATCTTGGGATGCAGCATAGTGGGACGTTAACGCCGCCCTGCTGGGCACTGGGAGGGGTGGTCGGGATACACCACGGGAGCCCGGGACAAGGGCATCATTGGCTGCCCCAACCAATTCTACTGTCATGGCAGGGAATTTGTACACTCTGCTGTAGTTGAAGGGAGAGCATGCAAAAACAAAACAGGCCCATCCTCCGAGATTCCCACTTGGATTAAGATACCATCTCCGTCAAGGCAAGAACGGTTGGAGTGAATTGATGAAGAAAGTTGCTGCAGATGCTGGAAATCTGAAATCAGAGTGCTGGAAATACACAGCAGGTCAGACAGCACCCACAGAGAGGGAAACAGAGTGAACGCTTGAGATCCAAGACCATTCATCTGGGCTGGAGCAGGGTCTGAAGGTGGAGTGGGAAGAAGCTGCTGATTCTTTATCCCTCACCTTCCAATCCAAACTTGTAGAACTCGCCAGCCACGTCCCTGACCAGGAGGCGGCTGCTGCTTGCCCTCTGCTGACGCAGGCGAAGGACCAGGTCAGTGATGACATTGTTAAGGACACTGTCGTACGCCGCCACTTGCTTGGGCTTCAGCATGTGCTTGCTGAGCGTGCTGCGGAGTTCCTGCCACTCCTCGCCCTCCCTGCAAGAAAGAAAGACTTTGAGTTCAGGTGGGAGAACCGTCATGTACACTCACTGGCACTGCCATCCGCAGGTCTGGGTACCAATTGACTGCATTGTGCAGTGACTGGACTAGGCCACTCGGCCCCACATGCCTGCCCCACCTTTCAATATGATCCTCTCTGATCTGCCCCAGTCGCTCGCTTTACTATTCTCCCTTTAGAAACGTCTGGCTAACTCCCCTAAAGGAAAAAATAAAACACATTGTCTATCTGTACACTACCCCAAAAATTAAAAAAAACCTAGCGGGTGTTGGAAATCTGAAACAAAGCCAAAAAAGCTGGAATTACTGGGCAGCCCGGCAACATCCATGGAGGAAGAGTTAACATTATCAATCTACAACATTAACTCTGTTTCCTTCTCCAAGGATGCTGCCTGACCTGCTGAGTGTTTATGGCATTTTCGTTTTTTGCTGCAGATTGTTTGCCAGGGTATCAGGAACACTCCACCACCCACGCTTCCATTTGTGCTGAGGGGTCTGAGGCACGGGGGCAGGCCTGGGGTCTAACTCCTCCCCTGAGCAGGCGCAGAGACACCCAGCCACGGTGATCTACTCACGCAGTGAGGAGCCCGTACGCGTGTCCTCGGTGCTGCCTGTAATCTTTCCAAGACGACAAATGCGATCGGATTGGGTGCTGGCCCTCCTGCCGCAAGACTTGTTCGATTAACGCTGGATCTGCAATGTGTACGGTGAGGATAGGACCAAAACGGGCCTTCCACACTGGCCCGTACTTCGCCTTGCCCTCAAGCTATTAAACAAGAGGGAGGATGAAGAAGAGAGAAACAAGGCACTGCAGATACTGCTTTACAAAATAAGACACAAAGTGCTGGAGTAACTCAGTGGGTCAGGCAGCATCTCTGGAGAACGTGGTTAGGTGACCATAACACAGATGCAGAATTAAGCGATTCTACCCATCATATCTGCTCCACCATTTGATCATGGCTGATCTATTTTTCCCTCTCAAACCCATTCTCCCCGTAACCTTTGACACCCTTATTGATCAAGAACCTATCAATCTCCACTTTAAAAATACCGAATGTCTCGGACTCCACAGCCGTCTGTGGCAATTAATTTCACAGATTCACCCTCTGGCTAAAGAAATTCCTCATCTCCATTCTAAAGGTACGTCCTTTTATTCTGAGGCCGTGCCCTCTGGTCCTAGACTCTCCCATCACTGGAAACATCCACTCTTTCCAGGCCTTTCATTATTTACTAGGTGTCAATGAGATCCCCCTCATCCTTCTAAACGCCTGTGGGTACATGCCCAGAGCCATCAAATGCTTCTGATATGTTAACCCAATCATCCCTGGGATCATTCTCTAAACCTCCTCTGGACCCTCCCAATGCCAGCACATCCTTCCTCAGAAGTTTTGGGTCGGGACGCGTCTTCAGATGGGAATGTGGCCAAGGATGTTAATATGGTGACCGTTTAACCCTTCAGTTCCCCAGTTCAGCCTGAGTCAGAGGACCTTGAAGAAGGTAATTTCAAAAGAGTGTCCAAAGCCAACCAACTTAAACAGCACAACAGGGTTTATTTCCGTCAAATCATCCCCCAACCTGCAAATCCATGTGTCCCAGAGTCAGCAGCCGACTGGGCATTAATTGACTTATTTAAAAAAGGAAACAGATTGACATTCGTTGAGGTGAGAGGTTGCTGTACTTTTGAGACTTTTGTTTGCAGAAGGGTCTTTATTCATAATATATTTACGTCAATTGTACCAGCAATTCAATCCAATCTCTTACAACAAGAATTAATAGGGGCAACTTTTTCACACAGAGGGTGGTGAGTACATGGAACGAGCTTGCCAGAGGAGGTCGTTGAAGCAGGCACAACATTTAAAAGACATTTCGACAGGTACACGATAGGAAAGTTTTAGAGGGATATGGGCCAAACGCATGTTTCCGTGCTGTATGACTCTAGTTAATGCCACCCATGTTTCCTCCTTAAGACATTGCACTAGTGAAGCATAGAGAGGCAGTTACACAGGCCCAACCCTCCTACGTCCAGCGGCACCACAACTCTAGACTGTAATCTAGAGAGAGATTTCAAGAGAGAGTTAGAGTTAGATTTAGCTCTTCGGGTGAAAGGAATCAAGGGATATGGGGAAAAAGCAGAAACAGGGTACTGACTAGATGATGAGCCATGATCATATTGAATAGCGGTGCTGGCTTGAAGGGACAGGTGGCTTACTCCTGCACCTATTTTTCTATGTTTCTAGTCCTGTCCTTAGCATAGGGATTTCTGAGCCAACAACACCTTGGAATCATTTTCAGCGGGTCAAGTAGGCAGCTTACCACACGCTTCTGTTGGGGATGGGCAGGGCTATTATCCAAATTATTTAAAAAATAGTTAATACTTGTGAATATTTTAATTTTAATCAGATTATAGGAGAGATAATTTAGAGATGCTTACAATAGGAAGGGGAAAATCACGGAAACACTAGAAGGGGCAATGTGCCAGGCTGTGGAGTGAGTGGAGCCAATGGAGAGCTTTCGCAGAGCTGACTCAGGCTTAATGGGCCAAATAGCCTTCTCCTTTGCTGTGCTGTGTGATTCTGAGTACAGTTAGCAAGTAGCACTATGAACCGATAATTCAGTCAAGACTCTGATATCCTGAGAGGAACCTCTAATTAAACAGGGACAGCAAAATATTAGAAGCAAAATACTGGAATTCCGAAATAAAAGTAAAATGTGCTGGAAATACCCAGCAAGTTAGGCAACACCCAAACATCATTGAACTGCCATTCAGTCTGAATGTGTTTTCAATGATGTTAGAACAAGTTGTTCTTACCTGCAGCTCATGTAACCTGGTCATCCCTTTATTGAAGAAGAGATCGTAGGCAAAGCGGACAGCGCTAGGACCCGGCATGTCAGCAAGAGTTGTCGGACTCTTGGCCAGAACTGGCTTCGCCAGCTTCCCTGCAACACACCTGCCGCACACGGGGAAGCGGTTAGCTAGCTTTAGAAGTAAAGACATCGCAGGTACCCTGTTGAAACAGTGCAATCATCCTCACCTTCATTCTGCTGGGTTTATATTGATGCAGCAGTGGCTGTCAACCAAGGTTGATGGCGAGAGGGGAGGGGGCTCGGTAAATTGACCGATCAGGAGCTGAGCTGCAGATGTATCTTTCCTACTATAAATATTAATAAGCGGCCGAACCAATCAAGACACGCGGCTTCTGTTGTTCGGCGCCAGATATTTCATGGGACATTCCAGACATCGGAGCGAGATTGATGGTTCATGGTAGCGGGAGAAAAGAAAATATGAAATGGCTGCGTGTCTGTTATTTTTAAACATGGTCACATTTCAAAACTGACAGTATTTTTATTTATTTATTTGAGCGTGAAGAGGGATTTATAGTATTTAAGACCAGTCGATTTTATAAATACATTGAAACAGATCCCGACCAGAAACGTTGCCTATCCATGTTCTCCAGATGCTGCCTGACCGGCTGAGTTACTCCAGCACGTTGTGTCCCATTCTTAGTACTTTAGAAAAACACGGAAAAAAACCTTCGGCCCATGGAGTTCACACACTAGTTCTATGCTATCCAATTTTCTCATCCACTCCCTACACACTCTGGTCAATTTACCGAAGCCAATTAACCTACAAACACGCAGGTCTTTGGGGTGTGAGATGGAATCGGAGCTCCCGGAGAAAACCCACACGGTCACTGGGAGAACGTGCAAAACTCCACAGACAGCACCAGGATCGAGCCCGGGTCTCTGACGCTGTGAGGCAGCGGCTCTGTGCCGCCCATTCTTTTTTAAGAGATGACCCACGGTATCCCTTAGGACCCATATAAACTATATGAGCAGATTTGACACCCCAACACTCGCTTCACCCACTGCAGTCTGGTTGACATTCTTTTATGTTATTTAAGACCGGTTAATTTATAAATATATCGAACATGTATGGTCTTCAACCTTCATCGGAGTTAGGGTTCCAGTTCCCGATTTCACCCAGATTTGGCCCTATATAAGATGTCCTTCTTTTGAAGGTTTTGGAATGTGTTGCTCATTTCTCCATCCCTCGTCCGTAAGAGGATTGGGAAGTTCACGGGTAACGCCAATGTTTAATACAGTAAATTTGCAGAGTTTTGGTCAGTTGGTGATTTTCATATTAATATTTCCCTGCTTTAAGTTGGAAACAGATACATTTTGAAAACCGAAGTTATACTGATGACGAGGTGTCATGACCTCGTAACCAACAACCCCCACTCACAATCAGAGCTCTCGGTGACTCGCACTGTCCTTTTGTCAGGGTACACAAAAGCACCTAGTGATGGGGCAACGTTACAAATGGAAAACTACAAGAAAAATGCATTTGATTACAATGTCTTGCAACACGCAGCGGGATGATGTCCTGTGCGGAGCAGTACACATATTACAACAGAATCCCCTTTCGTGACATTCTGTACCTGATTTCCAAATCACCAAATGAAGAAATTTATGAGTTCTTTAAAAAAAACCAGATGATTCTGCACAGATCTTGAAAGGGTCCAGTCCAAGGTTCAGATTTCACCAGTTAATATTTTGGTTGGGGAGAAGAGGAGGAGGAGGGAGGGGGCACGTCTATCGCCCTCCACCATGAGAAATCAGTGCGTTTTTTTTATTGTTCACTCCTAATTCCCCTTATGAAGGTAGTGCCGAGTACGCTGCTCGAACCACCGGTGAAGGAGTTCTCACCATGTTAATTAAAACAGGAAATGCTGGAAACATGAGGCAGGTTGCGAAGTGGCAGTGGAGAAACAGTTCAGTCCGAGACCTTGGTCAGAATTGGGACCTGAAACGTTAGTTATTTCATTCCACAGCTACTCTACGACTTGCTGGGCATTTCCATTAGCTTCTGTTTTGATATCAGATTTACAGCACCTGTAGATTGACTTTTTAAACCATTTTCATTCCACTGTGCTATTAAGCAGAAAGCACCAAAATTTAGACTCAGAGACAAGAAAGGAATGGCGACATTTCCAAGTAGGGCTGGTATGTGACTTGGAGTGGAACCTGCAGGTGGTGGTGTTCGCTTGCATCAGATGCTCTTATTCCTCTGGCTGGGCCAGATGAGAAACATACTGGCCCTATGCACCACTGGAGGATGGGGTGTTAAGTGGACCACATTATCCTGGATGGTGCAGTGCTAAGCTTCTTTGGAGTTGTTGCATTTACACACATCCAGGCAAGTTCCAGCCACATTTACATTTCATGGAAGCTGTCATTGACAATCGCTATTTACAATGTAATTTTTGTGGCAATGTTCTCAAAAATCAATCAACATCACATTCATTAATGGTTAGGGGACTATTTTCATTTGAATAATTCAACTGATTTAAAAATCTTTGTTGATTTTCTAGGTTCCAAGTACAGCTACATTCCCGTAATTAAAAACTGTTAGCTTTTAACGGTTGTTAAATAGAATGAATACTTCAATAACATAAATGTCACTCCACTGGAATGGTCAATAAGAATTACAAAACCAGGTGGTGTACAATTTTAATATTGAATCAATTCTCAAACCCATTATTTGTTTTCAATTTCTTTTGCATAATATTTTGAGATCACACACTGGACACTACAAATTTGGACTTTCTGTCAGAGAATGACCATCAACTCAAGCCAAGTGACACAGAGTCCTGAGCAAATACTTAGTACATTCTCCATATCTCTACTCATTTAATTGTTCCAAACTGGGCAGATCACCAGGGCAAAGCTTTCCATTTAGGTTTAGTTTTACATGCAAACACAACCCATCAAGATCAATAGATGTCAATCCTGCACTGTAATCCTGGTGACCACATAGGTCAAGCCACTGACTGCAAAAATACCTCAGAAAAATTATTATCTTGCACAAGACAATAATTTTATACAAAAAGCAGCAGTACCTTCAGTGGTCAGAAACTAGAAGCTTTTTCTGAAGACACCCAATCTATGGTTAGAAACCTTTAGTTTTTAAATTCTGAATGCATTTCATAAATGTTCTAATTCCATCCAAACAGTTTCATAACTCAAAGATATAAGCAAAAATAAACAGAAAATGGAAGGGTGTCTGCTAACCTGGGACAAATTCCAGATATTTATTTTTAAACTATTTTTTTTATTTGTAACATAGATACATAGAAAATAGGTGCAGGAGTAGGCCATTCGGCCCTTCGAGCCTGCACCGCCATTCAATACGATCATGGCTGATCATCCAACTCAGTATCCCGTACCTGCCTTCTCTCCATACCCCCTGATCCCTTTAGCCACAAGGGCCACATCTAATTCCCTCTTAAATATAGCCAATGAACTGGCCTCAACTACCCTCTGTGGCAGAGAGTTCCAGAGATTCACCACTCTCTGTGTGAAAAAGTTTTTCCTCATCTCGGTCTTAAAGGATTTCCCCCTTATCCTTAAGCTGTGACCCCTTGTCCTGGACTTCCCCAACATCGGGAACAACCTTCCTGCATCTAGCCTGTCCAACCCCATAAGAATTTTGTACGTTTCTATAAGATCCCCTCTCAATCTCCTAAATTCTAGCGAGTATAAGCCAAGTCTATCCAGTCTTTCTTCATATGAAAGTCCTGACATCCCAGGAATCAGTCTGGTGAACCTTCTCTGCACTCCCTCTATGGCTATAATGTCCTTCCTCAGATTTGGAGACCAAAACTGTACGCAATACTCCAGGTGTGGTCTCACCAAGACCCTGTACAACTGCAGTAGAACCTCCCTGCTCCTATACTCAAATCCTCTTGCTATGAAGGCCAACATACCATTCGCTTTCTTCACTGCCTGCTGCACCTGCATGCCTACTTTCAATGACTGGTGTACCATGACACCCAGGTCTCGCTGCATCTCCCCATTTCCTAATCGGCCACCATTTAGATAATAGTCTGCCTTCCCGTTTTTGCTACCAAAGTGGATAACCTCACATTTATCCACATTATACTGCATCTGCCAAACATTTGCCCACTCACCCAGCCTATCCAAGTCACCTTGCAGTCTCCTAGCATCCTCCTCACAGCTAACACTGCCCCCCAGCTTAGTGTCATCCGCAAACTTGGAGATGTTGCTTTCAATTCCCTCGTCCAGATCATTAATATAAATTGTAAATAGCTGGGGTCCCAGCACTGAGCCTTGCGGTACCCCACTAGTCACTGCCTGCCATTGTGAAAAGGACCCGTTTACTCCTACTCTTTGCTTCCTGTTTGCCAGCCAGTTCTCTATCCACATCAATACTGAACCCCCAATACCGTGTGATTTAAGTTTGTATCCTAATCTCTTATGTGGTACCTTGTCGAAAGCCTTCTGAAAGTCCAGATACAACACATCCACTGGTTCTCCCCTATCCACTCTACTAGTTACATCCTCGAAAAATTCTATAAGATTCGTCAGACACGATTTACCTTTCGTAAATCCATGCTGACTTTGTCCAATGATTTCACCACTTTCCAAATGTGCTGCTATCCCATCTTTAATAACTGACTCTAGCAGTTTCCCCACTACCGATGTTAGACTAACTGGTCTGTAATTCCCCGTTTTCTCTCTCCCTCCCTTCTTAAAAAGTGGGGTTACGTTTGCTACCCTCCAATCCTCAGGAACTACTCCAGAATCTAAAATAACGACATGAACAAGCCTACAAAATATTCCCTAAACCCCAAAAGAATCCTTATCTAATCTCCATATTCTGGGTCAAAAGGCCATGTATGCATTTCGGTATTTAGAGCCTTAACTCATATGATGAACCTTTCGGTTAATTATTACCAGCCCTGTGCTGTAGTTACCAACCCACCTGTCTGAAACCAAAGCAATTTCAACGCAAATGGCCAAAGAATTAGTGTCTAAGATAGAACAGTAAACTTGATCTATGACTGGTGTCAAAGTGTACCTGAGGCAGTTGAAGGACTGTGCGCAGTTTTGGTCACCACACTATAGGAACGATGTGGCTGCACTGGAAGAGTGCAGAGGACATTCATCAGAATGTTGCCTGAGATAGAGCACTTCAGTTAAGAGGAGAGACTATGAAGGCTGGGCTCATGTTCCTTGGAGTGGAGGAGGCAGAGGTGGGACCTGATGGCAGTGTACACATTTATGAGGGGTATAAATAAGATAGCTGATATGAAACTATTCCCTATAACACAGGTGCCCAAAATCAGATACTTCCAGTTTAAGATGAGGGGCCAGGACCAGAGGAAGGATTTTTTTTCATCCAAAGGATGTTTGGAATTGGGAATGCAATTGTCCGAGAGGATGGTGGAAGCAGAGACCAACAACATTGAAGTATTTACATGAGAACTTGAATCACCAAGGCAAAGAAGGCTCAGGAAGAAGTGCTGGTAAATGGGAGCAGTATAGATGGGTATTTGATGGTCAGCATAGGCACAGTGGGCTGAACGACCCATTTCTGCGAGTAGACAGGAGATTACCCCTCCAGCAGTTAGTTTTTTTGCTCAAGATTCCAGCATCTTCTGTCTCGTGTCTCCCCAGCCTGTCTCTGTGCTGGAAGACTACCCTGGCTTATACAAAAATTGTTCGATGAAACCGATGAGAATAATGAATAAAATATATTTTGACGAATTAAGATCGAAGGCCACATAGGAAAATGACGATAACTTTGGTTTCAAAAATAGCTATTCCTAAAAGATCTGTCAATTTTAATACAATTTTCA
Organism: Malacoraja senta; assembly: GCA_038087875.1. Classification (NCBI taxonomy): domain Eukaryota; kingdom Metazoa; phylum Chordata; class Chondrichthyes; order Rajiformes; family Rajidae; genus Malacoraja; species Malacoraja senta. The sequence goes on from CM075998.1 coordinate 722,096, forward strand.
GCTAAAAGATAAAGCTGAAAGGAAAAACAAATGAAGACATTTCTCATTACATCCTCAAGATGGTGCAAAATGCAACATAATTAAAATCTAAAATGTTGTTAATGTTGCATTTGCACAAGCAGCTGTTCATTTGTGCACTGCAAGATCCCATGAATGGCAAACAAAATGGATAGCAATGATCCATTTTTGATGCAAATGCAAAGGGAAGAAAGTTGGCCACCACAGTGGCATAATACTCCTTGGTGCCAGAGGATTTGTATTTAGATTAAAGGCATCACCATTTGCAACCTCCAACAGTGCATCACTCTGTTCCACACTACAGAGCCAGCCTGGATGTTGTGCTCGTTGTCTGAAATAGGATTTGAACCCACAACCTTTTCGCCTTGGTTGATCCTATGACAGATCGTAGATGGCACACAAGACAGTTATGCTAAAAGGGCAACATTATTTTGGACAGTAACATAGCCTGGAGCCTGTGTGATAAATTCCCTTAGGTGTAGAGAGAAAGGCATCACTATTTATGACTGCAAGATGCTCCAAAGCTGCTAAATTATTTCTGAAGTGTGGTCTCTGTAGCAGTGCGAGAAGCTAGGGTATAAGCAAGTCTCTGAACTAACATGAGTAATAAGGAACTGCAGATGCTGGTTTAAACCGAAGATAAGACACAAGAAGCTGGAGTAACTCAGCAGGACAGGCAGCATCTCTGGAGAAGGAATGGGTGACGTTTCGGGTCGAGACCCTTCTTCAGAGCTATTTGTGTCTATTTCTGAACTAACATGTTTGCACACAAATCTCACAGCAACAATGCAAACTTGCTAGAATAAACAGCCATGGTGATAACTCACGATGCAAACTGTTCACCGGGATTTCCTACAGGGGTGATTATAATGATGTGTTCCTCACTTTTTATTGAAGGATAAAATAGAACATCTCAAAAATGGAACAAGCAGACAGATTTTCAATGCATCTGTTGGCACAGCAAAATACCTACCCACCACGCAGTGATAGTTATTAACACTTGCTCAGATTTATTTTGTCTCGCTTTATGCTTTTTGTAAAAAAGAGGTGGCGCATTCTTCAATGCAGTGGCCCAGTGGCTGAGGCTAAAACAAGACACCCAGTATTGTCCAACTGAGCAATGTGCCTTTCAACTGTCTTTGTAAAATCAAGGCAAGAAGTGCTCTCCTCAGGACTTTTTCCCTTCATTTGTCAGCTTCAGGTTTTTTCCCTCAATTCGTCGGAATACTGCAGTAAAATTCTGTCCGCCATTCCGTAATACTTTTTTACCTTCTTCCGTGCACACACCCAGACGGTCAATAATGATGTCATCCTTCTGGTTTAAATAAAAGAAAAAAGATAGGCTTCAGAAAAGTATCCCCCATTGCTGCCAAGGTCAATCTCCATCTACCGTTAAAGGGGAAAAGGACAACGTGCTCCCACACCAATGTGGAAATGGGATAGTGCAATACAGTCATGCAGCGATAACTCAAAAAATATCCTTGCCTCCAAACACAGCAAAAGATCACAAAGTGACAGTATATTCCTATAAATATGATATAACAGGAAGAAATAACTCAAGACGGGTGCACTGCCTACGTGGCTAAACATGCTGACAAAACTGACGCCAACTTTTTTAATTTGACATTTGCAAATCATACTTATGCAAGATTCCTAATATTGCACAGGGAACCTAGACATCATTGGTTTTAGAATGTAAGTCCAAGCTGACACAAGATCCAAGCTGACTTTCTATCCACTCAAAGTGTGGAATCCTTTGTGTAGGTTTCTATGGACAGAGCAAAATACCAGCTGATAGAAAGCAGCTCAGCAGCCAAACGCTGGGAGGGGGGGGGGGAATTCAATTCATTTTCCAGATTCCTGCTGAAAGTGTACTTGATTGATTGGACCAGAACAGGATGGGGCTAGCAAGGCAAAATAAGCTGTCGAACTTCTGTTTAGCTTCAACCAAAGTACTATTGACACTAAAGGAAATATAGCTTTGCAAAGTTAGCATAAAAAGTGGGAAATGTTGGTAAAAACTACCGATGCACAAAGCATTCCAATTATATATTATGCTTTAGAAATACACCCGACAAAAAATGCAATTATGTTGCGACTTCGACATAAATACATGTGTGATTCTCACCAGATCCTCTAGTTGTACACCTTCAAACAACGGGTGCTCAGTGAAGTGTTTGACCATCCACTCGTGTACTTCCTGCACATCGGTAATGGTATAGACCAGACCCTAAAGCGGAGAAAGTGCAGATACATTATTTATTTTTTAAATCACAGGGTAACAATATTAAGTATGACCATTACAGCACTGTTATTTCATTAAACTACACAATTTTAATAGCTTTGACTCATTTTAAAACTTAACTGAGGGGTTATTAACTATCCCCACAACCCAACACTACAATAAGTTGCAATTAACATAAAAGCTCAAAATATAATCATCCCAAGATGCACAGCAGGATTATCAAAGAAAAAAGAGAAAGGTTCAAGGAAGCTAATTCCAGAGCACTGTACCCAGACAGCTGAAGATGCCCCCACTCTGGCAGAGCCATTTAAAGCAGGGGATGGAGAATTAACAGACAGCAGCAAAACAGGGCCCAGCAACTGGATCTGGACTTGCTATAGAACTCAATAAATGCCTGATTCGTCCAAAAGACTAAATTCTACATTTGGTCCCCTTATTTAAGAAAGAATATACTGGCATACGGAATAATAGCAACAGAACATTACAGTCCATCTCTTACTCTTCCTTGGACTTGTTTTTTTTCTCATTAAGTTTTTGCACTAATGTCTTTTTTTTTGCCGTCTTCTTTCTTTTAGAAATTCCACATGTATGGGGAACTTAATTTGCACCTTTCTCTCAATTAAACCCCGGTAGTGTACACCTTTCAATTACACACAGAACAAAAGGGCTCTTACCCCTACACGCAGAATGTAGGCGTACTCAGCCAGCAATGTTGAGCTGATAATTCTCCATTTGTGCTTCGTCTTTTTAAAATGTGGATCCGGAAAAAGGAAGAACATCTTGCTCAGCTGTAAATAGAAAAAGTCGAAACTGAAAAGAATGTACTTCACAGAAAAGGAAAATGGATAAATATTAAATATAGGAAACAACAGTATTCCATTCAGCCCTACTGATTTTGTATCTCGTTCACTTTTTTGCTCAACTCCTATACCTCTATACTCGCAAACAAAATCTATTCTCAGCCTTAAATATATCCAGTGGCTAAACATTCACTTGGGTGCAAATTCAAAATATAATGGTTTAGGACAATAGCTCCAGAATTTAGATTTTGTGGGGCAAGAGCATCACTTGCAAAGGTAACATTTAATGCCTGTTCCTAAGTGGCTCTGACCTGTGCAAATTACTTGCCATTTCGGCAGATAGCTGAGAGTCACATAGAAGCCAGGTCACTTATTTCCTTTCCTAAACAATATTGCTGAACCAGATGAATTTTTATAACAATACAGCACACCACTGCCACCACATGGGCCTGGATAGACAATCAAAACTAGCTACAGCAACGAGCGGGTGCAGCAAGTGCCCCCTTAAACATTAAATTGAGTCCTGTTCTGCCACCTGGGGTTGATGCAAAATATCCCACAACCTCTCATTTTAATTGCAGATTTCATAAAATAGAAATCCCCAGCTGCTCTGGTATAATTTGAACTTGCGCCTAAATCAATAGTTGAGCTTTCTGGGTGACCAGTATCATAAAGCAAGAAATCAGGCCCTTTGGCCCAACTCTTCCATGCAGAACACGTTGCACCATCTACACTCGTCCCATTTGACCATGTTTGGCCCATCTCCCTCTAAATCTTTCTTACCTGTCCAAATGTCTTTTAAATGCTGTTATAGAACCTGCCTCAACTGTCCTCAATGTCCTCATTCTTTAGGAAACAGGGGTTCCCCTCTTCCATTATAGATGAGGCTCTCACTAGGGTGTCCTCGATATCCCGCAGCACCACTCTTGCTCCCCCTCCCCCCATTCGTAACAAGGAGAGTCCCCCTTGTCCTCACCTTCCACCCCATCAGCCGTCGCATACAGCATATAATCCTCCAACATTTTCGTCACCTCCAACGGGATCCCACTGCTGGCCACATTTTCCCATCTCCACCCCTTTCTGCTTTCCGCAGAGACCAACCTGATCTCCCGGTTGCTCAGCACTTTAACTCTCCCTCCCATTCCCAATCTGACCTTTCTGTCCTGGGCCTCCTCCATTGTCAGAGTGAGGCCCAGCGCAAATTGGAGGAACAGCATCTCAAAATTTGCTTGGGTAGCTTACACCCCAGCAGTATGAACATTACGACTTATCTAACTTCAAATAGCCCTTGCTTTCCCTCTATCTCCATCCCCATCCCCTTCCCAGTTCTCCCACCAGTCTTACTGTCTCCGAGTACATTCTATCTCTGTCCCGCTCACTCCCCTGACATCAGTCTGAAGAAGGGTCTCAACCTGAAACAACACTCATTCCTTCTCTCCAGAGATGTTGCCTGTCCCTCTGAGTTACTCCAGCATTTTGTATCTACCTGCCTTAACTACTCCTCCGGCAGCTCATTCCATATACCCACCACCCTCTGTGTGGAAAAACTTGCCCCTCAGGTTCCTATTAAGTCTTTCCCCTCACACCTTAAACCTGTGCCAGTTAAGTTTATGTAAGTAGACTAGTCTAGTTACATAACCAGAATCAGTCACGGAATGAGCCAAACACTGTACCTGTCCTTTCTTGAAGAAGTTTGGTAAATACTTCATTGCGTTGCTTCTGATGCAAGCGATGTTCTGATATTTTCCAGGGTTTGAGGCTCTGAGGGATTTGATACGATCTATGACATAGTCAGATACCTTCACTCTGATTTCTAACCCCAGAATTAAGGAATTGGGGAAGAGAGGAGATAACTCAACTGTAAAAAAAACAAAGATGTCTCATTAGTGTCGAGCCTGGTTTTGGTGCTGAATTTCCTGGAATTAAGAACTTTTGTAAAACACCAATTTAAGCCAAGCACCAAACAATACTACCCGCAGTGTTTCCCACCCTCCACCTGATACAAATGAAGCACACAAGATCTCTGCAGGATCGAGGATAATCAGCTTAATGTAACACTAATAGAGCATCTCGAGGGTATCACAGGTGACTAAAAGAAGCGACATTAAAACAAAACTGAGGGATTTGATACGATCTATGACATAGTCAGATACCTTCACTCTGATTTCTAACCCCAGAATTAAGGAATTGGGGAAGAGAGGAGATAACTCAACTGTAAAAAAAACAAAGATGTCTCATTAGTGTCGAGCCTGGTTTTGGTGCTGAATTTCCTGGAATTAAGAACTTTTGTAAAACACCAATTTAAGCCAAGCACCAAACAATACTACCCGCAGTGTTTCCCACCCTCCACCTGATACAAATGAAGCACACAAGATCTCTGCAGGATCGAGGATAATCGGCTTAATGTAACACTAATAGAGCATCTCGAGGGTATCACAGGTGACTAAAAGAAGCGACATTAAAACAAAACTGAGTGACAACTGTGTGGGATCACAGGCCACACCACAGGCCAAACTAGGCCAATGTGACTGAGCCAGTTATAAAACCTGGCTGGTGTGGATGAGTTGGGCTGAAAGGCCAGTTTCCATTCTGTAAACTATATGCTCCCTTCCAGATTCAACCCAAAAATAACAATTTTACTTAATGATATTCCCTGCAGAATGTGGTGCAGCGGTAGAATTGCTGCCTTACTGCGCCAGAGACCCAGGTTCGATTCTGACTACAGGTGCTGTCTGTACGGAATTTGTATGTTCTCCCTGTGACCACGTGGATTTTCTCCGGGTGATCCGGTTTCCTCCCACATTCCAAAGACATGCAGGTTTGTTGGTTAATTGGTTTCTTTAAATTGTCCCTACTGTGTAGGATAGAACTAGTGTTGGGTGATCACTGGCCAGCATGGACTCAATGGGCCAAAGGGCCTGTTTCCACGCTGTATCTCTAAAACTAAACTAAAACTAAATGTTCAGCACAAAAATAGGCTTGTCAGTGCAACCAGTTCATGCCGTTATTTATGGTCCACCCTCGCCCAACTTTCCTATACACAGTTCTTGCCTTCTTTGCCCTGTTAATGTAAACTGAATGGTGTCGTCCCCAGCACTCATCTCTGATGGGTAATTGTATTCCAGTACTTTCACTGAATAGTTACCCTTTACTCCCACTTCATGCTTTCTATCTTTAAGTTAGCTAGTAATCCATTCTGCTACTTGCCCCCTGACTCTACCTTCTCGAACCTTATTTATTAGTCGATTATCAAAGGCCATATTGAAATCCCGATAAAGTATATGCAGACTGACAAAGACAAAGAACATTGCTCCGGTAACACACTCTTACCCAGTAGGCCTCCATAGCCACATCCAATGTCTGCAAATTCCACCTGTAACTTTAAATTATTTTTGTCAGTCATATCTTTCTCATCATCGTGATGATCTTTCTCAGAAAGTGGCTTGGAGTATTCAGGGTAGTACTGAGACCAATCCATTTCCTCAGGCTTAACGGGGCTGGAGAGACACACACACAAGAAAATAAAACAAATCGCATCCTCAATGAACTACCATCTCCATCCTATAAAGGACCAAATCTTTTATCCCCCCATCCTTTTCACACATTCCTCTTCCCCCTACCCTTCCTCGCCCTCTTGCACATCCCCTCCCCTTCACACATCCATAATTCCCCAATTACACCTCCCCCTCCACAACTATTGCTCACTAATCGAAGGCGTGATCGGCCATCGGGTTGGAGTGAGCGCGCTGTCGATAATAACGTTTCTGAGGAGCCGGCACCGCCATTCTCGCCGATTCCGTGAGGAGAGACGGGCAGCAGCATCAGCGGCCAAGTGTTCGCTCGGAAGGGAAGCTCGCGCTGCCCCGCGCGCCCAAAATACGTCATCAGCGCGCTCCCGCCGAGGCCACGTGAGCGGCTCCAGCAGCCCGTTGCTGTGGTGATGTGCAGTCGCTCGCTGTCCCCACACAAGGAGGCATAAAAGTGGCGCTTCTTGCAGGGGGGGGGAGTGACCATATTTTGTGTCATAGATAAAAAATATAGTTCCACTTTCATCTTGGATTATTACCTATTTTATTATTTGACCACATCTGCCTCTAACTTATAATAGACCAGATATCTTGGTTGTCAGTAGAGGCTGGAGAATATTCCCAAATAGGAAGGGAGAGGGACTAGGGCTGGAGAATATTCCAGAAGTCGGGAGTGGAAAGACTTGGCGCGGAGAATATTCTAGAAATAGGGAGATGAGAAACTAGGAATGGATTGCAAAGCAAAATGAGAATTTTTGAATTGTTCTTGACTAAGAACAAACAACAAAATTTAGCATAGCTTAAGGGTTATCAGGATAAAGTCAAGTCAAAGAGTTAAGTTTTAAAAAGAGGAGGAAAGACAGGGAGAGGTCTTACTTGGCAAACTACATAGCTAGCTGTGTTTCCATCTATTTGGCAATGGGAATCGCAGGTTCTGATCTTTTATTCAAACAAAAGCAAAAGGAAGAAATCTTTGCATTCAGGTCACAAACATCAGTTCCAGTTCTAGCCCATAGTGCAGTGTCTCAAAATAACATAAAAGACTCTGGTAGAAAGTTCCCAGTGGAGAGAAAGAACCATTCCATTCTCCATCATTGAACGAACTTCATCAATGGAGGATATTAAAAACAAATCTGACTGAATGGAACTCGTAGTTCAGCAGTATGCACTTAGTCAATCTGTGATGTGTGAAATTAGGAAATTACATTTTTAACCTGATCTCATCGCATGCTTGGCAGCAGTTCTCAGTTAAAAGAGCCATTACGGTTTTGTGGAGTCTGCATTATCAACCAGAGTGATGCTTCATGGTATTGTGGTCCAGAGATCCCAACTGATAGTGAAGCTTTCCTCATATAGGCTGGATCATCTTTAAAAATGCTCCATCTTTGGATGTCTTCTAGTTATTCTTAAAAACCACTAGACAAACCTAACAAGCTGTTGAACAAATTTGCTCTGAGGTTAGGGATTAATGTGGTGACTGTCTGCAATTGTGTTTCCATGGTTCAAATACCTTGTTTTGATCAGGACTGGAGCAGGGATTTCTAAATATACTTTGAGGCTCTAAATCCTGGAGTTAGACATCTCAGACGGGGGAAAACACCTCCCCTATATTTATCCTGTAAAAAAAATAATTATAATTTGGAGACATGAGAATCTGCTGATGCTGTAATTTTGAGCAAAACGCAAAGTGCTAGAGGAACTCAGCAGGTCAGGCGGCATCTGTGGAGGGAATGGACAAGCGACGTTTTGGAGTGGGAATATTTATGGAAGAAGGGTTCCAACCTGAAGTATCGTCTGTCCATTCTCTCCACAGATGCTGCCTGACACAATGAGTTCCTCAGTGTTTAGGGAAACATGTTTTTGAAACCAGTTTCTACAAATTCTCTCAGAATTCTCCAAAGTTGAAGCCTTGAAACAGGAGAAATTCCTCGGCATTCCCAGTCGATCGGCAGCATGTAAATATGGTGTCAAGATTTTAAAGTTATGTTAATGTATCAAGCTTTGGGAACACAGGAAGCATTCAGCAAACTGCTCTTCATTTCTCATTAACAGAGAAAATGAATCATTTCCTGCATAAAAGGCTAAGAAACAGTAGCTGACGAGAACACAAATTATCCAATTTTGTTAACTAATGAGACATTCAAAGCCATTGGCATGAAACTGAGCAACGGATTTCTATTCCCTAGGAGGGAATCTCTGAGTTGCACATTAATCATTGCAATCTGCCCTCAGTGTGATGCAGTATTTCCCCAGCATGATGAATATTTTAGCTTGGAAGAGCTTCCTAGAGTGACTGAACATAGGTCGTCCTGTGCCCTTAACCTTCCTCTTTCCAATGCTCTTATTTATCCCAGTTGGTCTTGATAATATCACACAATATCATAGTTATTCTTTGGTGTCATGTTTCCAGTCAAGGTCCCTTCACTTGCCAGAACTCAACCACCCAAATGAAGACTGTGTTGTAGTCCCAAGTCCCAGGGGTTGGGTGATTGATATGTGGACACTGGCACCAGCCTAGACTGGTACTTGGCATTGTCGGTGGGATGCTGCAATGCTTCACTGCAGCCTCTGCTGCATAGGCAGGGCTGCATATTACCCTAGTTCTACAACTCCCAAAACATCATCTTTTCCAGGTACTCAAACTCGGCTTCATTTTGCATTTTGGACTGTTATAAAGCCAAAATTGGAACTGTATTGAAGCCTCAGTATCGATTCCACTGAGTCTATCAGGGGATGAATAAGGTGAATTTTTGGGGGGAATATTTGGGGGTAATGCATGATAGTGGGTTTAGTTTAGAGATACAGTGCGGAAACAGGCCCTTTGCCCACCAAGTCCGCGTCAACCAGCGATCACCCCATACACTAACACTATCCTACACACTAGGGACCATTTTCAATCTTTACCAAAGGCAATTAACCTACAAACCTGTATATCTTTGGAGTGTGGGAGGAAACCGGAACACCCGGAGAAAACCCAAGCTGGTCACAGGGGAACATACAAACTCCGTACAGACAGCACCTGAGGTTAGGATCAAACCCGGGTCTCTGGAACTGTAAGACAGCAACTCTACCACTGCGCCACCGTGCTGCACTGTCGTGATGGTGGGTGTCATCGTGCACCCATGGTTGTGAGAGACTCCAGGACAAACCTGGAAAGTGGCACTTAAATAGGCAGTAAGATAAAAGCGGATGAGAGAGAACTTCAAATGGAGACAAAATAACTATCTCACTGCTCATGGGTGAATTTGCTGGGTGGGGTAATGATTGATGAAGTAAGAAACTATTACAGAGAGTTCAACGTACCATGTCCATCCAATAGTTACCTCAATAGGATTTTGAGGAAAATGATTTTTCTGCCCTTCCTTTTGTGCGATTGAATTTTGCAGGATGACTAACTTGCTAGAAACAATTAGAAAAATGGACTAACTTTGTCAAATATTAGCATACATTTGCTCTCTTGACAATCCCATTGTGCTTGTTAAATCTGAGCAGCTATTATTTTTGCTCCCTTCAATCTTATTCAACCTTAATTCCCTGTCAGTTGGACAAATGTCATTCTATTAAACAACTCCAGTTTAATTCAAGGCGTGTACCAGACCATGTCACTTTGAAAATCTGCTCATACATATTTCATGATGCATTTGTATGCAACGAATAACTGTAGATAACAGCAGGAAAGGTTAGATTGTATTTTACTGACATATGACCCATGCATTTATTTGTTTTGAGAACATTGATATGCGAAATTTTGGGTTGGGGCCCTTCTTGAAGTTACTCCTGCACTTTGTGTCCTTTTGTGTAAACCAGCACCTGCAGTTCCTTGTTTCTAGATCACGAATGAAGATTTGCTTTCGACAGCCACATATGAAATCAGACCTGGAATCGGCCATTAGGACTCTCATGTCTCCTCTCCCATTCAGTAAGATCCTGGCTAGTCTGATCATTGCATCAACTCCACTTCCCAGGCTGATTTTCCCATCTCCAAAATCTCAGTCGTGGAAAAACTCAGCAGCTCTCCAAAGTGAAACAATTCTAAAGGTTAACATCTTGAGAGAACAAGTCCCTCATCTCAGTCTCAAGTGACCATTCCTAATCCTGAAATAATTCCCTCCGTTTTCATCTGAGGGGGAACCAGTTGAACATTTGGACTAAAATACTGCAGAAGTTGGAAATCTAAAACAAAAGCAGTAAATGTTGGAAGGATCAACAGGTTAAACAGCGTACGTGAGGTGAGAAAAGAGTCGATGTTTCAGGTCAAGGATCCTTCATCAGAACTAGAAAAATGAGAAAACAAGCGTGTTAAGTTACAGAGAGAGAGAGAGAGAGAGAGAAAGAAAGAAAGAGCAAGAGGGAGGAGAGTCAGTGTAATACAACACAGAAACAGGCCCTTAGACCCAACTCGTCCATGATCGCCCATCTAAGCTAGTCCCATTTGCCTGCGTTTGGTCCATATCCCTCTAAACCTTTCTATCCATGTGTACCTGTCCAAATGTCAAATGTCTTGAAATGCTGTTATAGCACCTGACTTAACTACCTCCTCTGGTAGCTTATTTCTTATACCCAACACTCTCTGTGAAAAAGTTGCCCCTCGGGTTCCTATTAAATCTTTCCCCTCTCACCTTAAACCTACGTCCCTGGTTCTTAATTCCCCTACTCTACGTGAAAGACTGTGCATCACCATATTCCACTCATGAGTTTATACAGCTCCAAATGCTTCCAATTTGTTCCTTCATCCAAAGAATTGTTGAATTCTGCCACCAAATGGTGGGTGGGAATGTCTGGTGTCGTATATAGGCTGGATCATAATTCTGCCACCATGATGAGGAAAAAATAGATCAGCAATGATTAAATGGCGGAGCTGACTTGATGGGGCCCAATGGCTTAATTCCGCTCCTTTGTCTTATGGTCTTATGATTGGTAAGGATCTGAGAAAGCCTTGCAACAAGAAAAGAATGTGGATTATTCAAACATTAGGAACCAATGAGCCTCAGTATTTCAAGTTGTTCATGGGTTGTGTGTGTCGCTGACAAGGTTGGAATTAACTTCCCATCCTCAATTGTACATTGAGTTGAGTCGTTGGCTGGTTCATTCCACAAGGCAGTGAAGAGTCGATCATATTCGGAGAGTCTAGTGTCATATAGAAGCCTGCTCGGAGAAGAATGGCAGATTTCCTCTCGCAATGGACATTGGTGAACCAGCAGATTCATGGTCACTGTTACAAAGACTGGCTTTTAATTCTAAATTTATGTCATTGACTGAATTTAAATTCCCCAGCTGCTATAGTGAGTTTTAAACTCGTATCCCTGGATCAATAGTCTAGGCCCTGCCAGCAGTTATAAATGTATGGCATTGCAGTATGAATTCCTAAAACACCTGTAAATATTCAACAATGAAAATGGAACTTGGCTTTTGAGGCATCATAAATCAGTCCTCTGGAGATTTGTTAAGTCTCCTGCTGGCGATTAACTTGTCTGGTTAGATGTTTTATTTGCTGTATGGCCATGTGACAGGGTAAATAAGAGGAAAATGCAACAAGGATATACTCAAAAACAGCATTAACCCTGAACTGGGATGACACAGATATCAATGAGAAATTTTCTCTCTCTGGACAGTGGGCAAGAGATTTGTTAATCCATCAACCATTCTGTGAGAGGATAGAATGGGAGCCTAAACTCAAACTGATTATTGTTAGAAGGTGGCACACAGCATGTGCATAGAGTGCCCCCAAATTACTCTGAGTAACTCACTCCAAGATGAAAAGCATCTGCCATTTCACAAGTAAGATATGGCTGAGCAAGTCTATTTGGAATAAAAACTCAAAATGTGAACACAAACACAAAACTCATCAGATCCGGCAGCATCTGTGGAAATAAAAACAGTTAACAGGGTGGCACAGTGGTTAGCAGTGGAGCTACTGCCCTACAGTGCCAGAGACTACGATTCGATCCTGACTACAGGTGCTGTCTGTACAGAGTTTGCACGTTCTCCCTGTGACCGTGTGGGTTTGTAGGTTAATTGGCTTCACTAAAAATTGGTGATGGTGGATTCATGATGGTCATACTTTTGAACATCATGAGTAGGTAGGTATGAGTAGGTATTCTGGGGGTCACCACTGACTGGAAATTTAGCTGGACCAACTGCATAAAGACCATGGCTACAAGACCAGGTCTGAAGTTGCATATCCTGCAGCAAGCGACTCAACTCCTGATACCCCATGGTTTTTCTAACACTACTGTTTCAACAATATGAGGTAATATTCTCCAGTTGTCTGGATGTGTGCCACCCGAACAACACTCAAAATGCTTGATACTATCCAGGATAAAGCAACACGCAAGCATCAAGCAGCCTAAGTATTCATTCCCTCAACCACCAGTGAACCGTGGTTGCAATGTATACTATCTATGAATTGTACATGTAGTTACTCACTGAGGTTACTTTCATGGCACCTCCTGAACCTGCAATCTTTTATCAGCAAGAAGGACAAGTCACACAGCATTCTGATCTGCAAAATATATCACCATTTATTCACTGTCACTATGTCTAGATTCTCAATTCCCTGCTCGAAGATTGCAGCATTTCAAGAATCACTTTCTGAAGGGCAATTAGAAATGGACAATAAATACTGGCTTGCCAGTGACACTCTCATCCCATAAATGAATATGAAGAGATAAATCTGCCTGCTAACTGTCGCAAAAAGGAATTCATTGTATACAATATGCTTCAGGATGCCTGGATACCTGCAGTAGGAGGCTACATACAAGCTCTTTCTTTTTGATTGCAGAGTGATAATGGCTTTCAAACAAAACACATTTTTCTGAGATTTCTTTGGAAAACAATTAGCTGAAGGTTCCTGCCGTGAATCTACATCAAAATTAATTGGATGCTGCACCATTAATACTTAAGTATAATTATTAATGGAAACAGCATTTAAAAATAAACTCCGCAACAGCTGGAGTTGAATGTGGTCCCTCAGGCTTTCTACTAAACACACCAGGCTTTCAGTGCAATTCTGTTTTAGTGTTGGGTATTCAGGAGATTATAAGGAAAGGCTTACATTCACAATACACCAAAATGTTTCACAACCAACGAATTACCTTTCTGAAGTGCAGCTGTAATGTAGGAAATGTGGCAGCCAATTTGTGCACAGAAAGAGCTTACAAACACCAGCGTGGGGTTGAGATGATTTCCAGAGAGTTGTTTAATGATCACAAATGAAGGGTAAATATTGATCACAGCACATCAGGGAGTGCTCCTCTGTGCATCTTCTTAATCGTGTGATGCTATCTATGATGCCATCTGATCTATTAATGTCTCGTGAGGGGGAGGGAGAACAAAGGAGGACCTGGCGCAGGATTTGTCAGCGCCTTTTATGTGGTGACCATTTGCATACCTTGGATGCAAAGAATTTCACTGTGACTTGTCAAATCTGTTTATTTATGTGCATATATATGGTCTATGCAATATAGACACACCGAACTGTTCTGTATTTATGCTCACAATACTCTGTTGTGCTGCAGCAAGCAAGAATTTCATTGTCCTAACTGGGACACATTCAAAAATCAGCATCTCTGGCAGTTCAGCACTCTCAGCACTGGTGCCCTTAGCCTCAGCTGCCTGGGCCTCCCTAGCTTTGGAACTCTCCCCTCACCCCCCCCCCCCCCCAATCTTTCCACCCATTATGAGACATATCTTAATGCCTACCTCTTTGGCTGAGTTTTTGATCTCCTGTTCTTCATCTCCTGATATGGCTCCACATCAGATTTTGTTGGATAATACTCCTATGAAACATTTTGGGATTTATTAGCTATTGTATGCTGCTAGTGCTACATAAATGGAAGTTATTGTCTGGGTATAAAATCATTAATTGCCTTGAATGTGGCATGGGACTGAAATCCAACTGTTAAGCCCAGTGACATTTTATAATAATGCAAAGTCAGTATTAGGTAATTCATTGTTATACAAACTACAGATCAAGAGTTTCTGTCACATTCCCACATGCACAATCAATATTTGTTTAATTTATTCCTAGTTTGATTTTATTAGATTGAAATTAGATTAGATTGATGGAGTGGAGGGGAAAAAGAGATGAGAAGGGGTGAAGCAAGAGGTGGTAAGTGACAGATCCCACTATTTTACTATTCCCCCTGTTCCCTTCTACCCACTATCCATTCGTTTCTACATTTCACTCCTCATCTGAAGGGTGCCGACCTGAAATGTTTTCTGTGCATTCCCTCCACAGATGCTGCCTAATCCGCTGAGTCCCTCCAGCACTTTGTGCTTTGCTCAAAATTCCAGCACCTGCAGTTCCTTGTGTTTACATGCATTTCTCTGCTGCCTTTCACAACCTTGGGGCACTTTACAGCCAATGAAATACAGCCCCTGTTGTTATTTGAAAAACGTGGCAGCAAGCTGTGACAAACATTAACTTAATAATGACCAGATGTTGAGCAAGAGATTAGTGTTGCCCTCAAGGATACTTCCCTTGCCCTTCAAGAGTCACAATAGGATCCATTGCATCCACCTAAAAGGGCAGTTAGGATCTTGATTTAATTTATCATCTGAAAAATAACTCAACAGTGTAGCACTCCTCCCCCCCCCCCCCCCCCGCCTCCCCTTGCAAGTTCAGTGCTCTGTTCATACAGCCCCTCCGACATCCAGCACTCCCACTCCCTCAGCGCAGCTCCTCTGACTGTTTGGTACTCTCTTGATATTGCCTCTCTTGACAATGCAGTGGCGCAGCAGTAGAGTTGCTGCCTTAAAGTGCCAGAGACCCGGGTTCGCAACAAAATCAGCTTCAGCACCAACGCGGATTCCACATCTCATTAGTTGCATGGTTCCCTCCCCTTAATGCACTGTTTTTGTATTACTTTTATTTCAAACACAAAATTCACAGAGTTGATTTAAATCATGTTCTCAAAGAGCCTGTCTTTACTTACTTACTTACTTACTGCCTATTATGCCTCCTGGCATGTAGGGCAGCAACGAAGGTTCTCCACTCCTGTTGATTCCTTCAGTTGCTGTTTCCGTAACATATTTGTTTTACGAGACAGGGTTGTTAGCCCTGTGCTCAACCTCCAACCTGGAGGACCTTTTATTTATAGCCTGTCTTTACTTCTCAACAATGCTTATCGCAATAGAAATGGATAGATTTCAGGATCCAAGTACACTGCAAATAGAAATAAATAATCACGTGGGTAGATATTGGGCCTAAAGAATTCAATTTGGAACCACATCTGATTTGAAAGCACAGGCTTTTCGTTACTGCAGGTGGCAGTGAAAGCGTTGAAGATTGCTGCAACATAAAAGACAGTTATGTTGCCATGACAGCATGCCTCAAAGGTTGCCTACAATGAAACTATGGATCAGGAACAGCAATGATGGGACGTTACTGCATGCTGTGAAAAGGCACAAGGCCTTTAATCTCCATTTGTCAGTCAGTTTGAACAAAAGTCAGATAATGTTGCATCCCACCAACAAGGCAGCAAATAAAGAGCAATGTCATGTTTTTACTTGGAAAATACCCTTGCCACTTTCAAGACAAAGAGGGAAGAAAGACTTGTATTTCCATAGTGCCTTTCACATCCCTTCAGGATGTTCCAAAGTGCTTTACACCCAATGCAGCACATTTCTTTAATAATTTCAGTAAGGTGCCAGCCCAATCACAAAGCATGATCTCACAGATCATCTATTTTAGTAATGCATATGAAGGTATGAGTATTGCCTCCAGGACACCAGGAAGAACTCAATTTCTCTTTTCTGATTAGAAATAAATGACCAATAAATCCCTTCAATCTGGCTGGATCTAAATCCTGGAAGTCCCAAGCAACGGCGCTGTGGGGATAGGACTGCAGCAGTTCACCATCTCCTCAGGGGGCAATTAGGGATAGTCAACAAATGCTGGTCTTGCATTCGACACTATTTGCCCACATCTTGCAAATAAATAAAACTAAAATTTCAGCACAAGCCATTGGGTGGGCCTGGGATTGTAATGATAGACACAAGTGGAAGACAAAATGAAAAATGAACTTTCACAACCTTGGAACATACAGTCAATACATACAATCAAAATACCTTTTGTGCAAATTGGCAGCTGTACCCCTTGCATGACATCAAGAAGCAGTTTGTTGGCTGTAAAGTGCTTTGTGATGTCCATAAAGACATGTGAAAGGCATTACAGAAGTGTGCCAATTTGTTCAATACCTAAACTCTAGAAGGGAGCCTCACCTTGCAATCAGACGCACTCTCCTGATTCAAGAGATCTGCAAGGGTTGCTTGAAAGAAACAGTTGAAGGAGAAATGTTTATTTCTTAAAACTGAACAACCTAAAAAAAACAGCTATTCTGCCGAATTCCACTCCCCAACTCTCAGTCCAGAGCCCTGTAGGTATGGCACTCCAAGTGCTCATCCAGGTATCTTTTAATGTAATGACAGTCTCTCTCCTGCATCCTTTCAATAAGCACCAGACTGATCTCCGTTAAGAGACATCAATTTTCACATTTTCAATTGACCCCTCAGCCACAATCTATCTTTGGAGAAGGACTTGCAGATCTCCTCCAACTCCCGTGTGGAAAATGTATTTCCTGACTCTTCTTCCCCCTAACCCCCATTCCCCTTGCTTGAGGAATGTTTCTCTCTAATCTATCCAACCCTTTAATCCCCTCCATCAGATCATGCCTTAACCTCCCACATTTCAGGGACCAGATTATGGATTGAACGAGGGCTGATAGTTAACACATCCAGACCCGCGAGCACGAGTCAGCGCTGCTCTCCACCATCAATAGAAAAATAATTACACCCACCAATGGAGTGATTGGCAGAGGAAGAGGACCAGGGTACTCAGTGCTTTCTCACTAAATGGCATCAGTGTGGAGTTGGATTGATCACTTACTGAGCCCTATACTTACAATTTCCCAGCAGTTTATTCTCAACCTATTTTCCACTTGGTTGTCTCCAAGTCAGCACAAAAATCATTATGTCAATTTCTGATGATGATCAGCATCCTTATAGTTTGAGATCAAATATCTGGCTACACACTTGAACTTGCATCATGCCCACCTGTAAAACTTATTTCTGCTTCAGGGAAAGGGGTGGGTTTAGTCATTGGAGGCTGTTCCCTTGAACACTTGCAAAGTCCTTATGTTTGCCAGTTCCTACAGACCTCCAACACTCCAGTGGCCACCTGGCACCCGACTGTGCGAAGCCTCTCCCCCCAGCTTTGGGGAGTGGAGAAGCAGAGAAAAGGATCTCTTACTGTTAATAACAAGTAACAAGTGAATTAGGAGATCAACTCTGGTGCCCAGCAATATCTGCCAGATATCATTGAGCTTTTATTTCTTGCATCTCAAAGTCGGGCTCTAGCTTTGAGTCAAGGGTGCTTTATTGTCATATGTCCCAGATAGAACAATGAAATTCTTATTTACTTTATGCTCCACTGTCCACCATCCTTCATTGAAAAAAGGTTCTCTCTAAATCAAATAATTGGAAAACCAAAATCCAGGTCAACACCAACAGAATGTTTCTGGGGGTGGTAGGAGGTCGTCGGTATTCAAATGTTGTTGTGTGATATTGGTAACGTACGTCAGGATGAAAATTTACTGCCATGTTCAAGACGTTAAAACAACACAAAAAGGAAATTTATACCGAATTGTATTTTAATATATAAAAAGTGTCCTGCACATATTAGAATACATTATTTGCTTTTGAGGTGTACCAATTTGAATTTATTGGATATTCATACAATCTGTGAAACCAAGATAGGGCACTCCTATATATATTCAAATGCACTTTGCGGTACCTTGTTAGGCCACTCTTGTACATATTAAAATACACTTCACAGTACCAAGATAGGACGCTCATTTACATATCAGTATAGACATTATTGGAGCAAGATAGAAACTCCCACAGGTACATTAGAACACAATCCATAGTACCGAGTTGGGAGACTGTATAAATGATGTCCCAATAATCCTCACAGATCTATATTTACAGCTCTCCGAAACACCCTCCTAAAAAAACAGAAATTTATTTGCCGTCCACCATTTGCATATAAATTAATTGCCTCCTGATTCGAGACAGGAGACAAGAGAAACAGTGACATGCATTAACTTAAAGGTGAAGTACACAGGGAACTTATTGCCAAAATCCCACAGCATCCTGGAACTGACGTTCGTTATTGCACGCTGTTTTGGTTGATTTTTCAACAAACTACCTTGCGTTCAATTCCTCTCCGAGTCAGTTCCACTCCCCCCACCCACACCCTCCCCCCCATAATTTGTTTAAGGAGAGTTTTTATTTTTAAAAAATGGTTTAGAAAACAATAAAGATGTCAGACTCCAGACGTAGAGATCGAGGCCCAGCATGGCCCATTGCACTGCTGTTGCCATTCTGAGCCTTCAGTTTAATTCACTCTCACAGCCCCAGCAGTACTTGGCTTTGTCGCATGTACTTTTAAAGTTTTGGTTGTCTTTGTTTTAAATGAGGTTCAGTGAGTGGTCTCTCTTATTTAACCTCAGACAGTTGTAACTCGCATGACCAGCTCTCTGTTTGTGCTGTTACTGTTCTGATGGTTGCTCGGTCTCAGATAGCTGAGAATGTGCAGGATGGTATATCCACAGTGATGATTCAAAATGGTTCCAGTGCGCTGATTGGAACTCCTGTCATTGTTTGACGAGTGGTTCGTCCGTGAATTCCTTCCCCCTATCTTGCTTGTCCCACTAATGGCTTCCCCAAGGTCCTTGGCTTTTTCATAGTTCAGTACCTTCCACTGTTGATTCACAGCCTGCCAGCGCTTAAAGATTCGGTACACAGACGATCCCTCGTGAATGATGAGGCCTGGCAAAAGAGCATGTGAACTGTTAAGCTCAAAAACCCCGCACATCATGTTATCACCATTGAGCAATAGTTAATATATCAGGGCATTTATTGAATTGTCTCTAGGCTCTGGCGGAAAGCCTAGCTCTGCTTCTGACCATAAGCCGAATATTAATTTTGACCTCCGCTATCATTCGAATCCAGATTTGGCCACCATTCTGGACACTTCTCCTTCCATGACTCTTTAAGCTGAACGAATAAGGTATTCTTGGCTCAGGATGGCTTGACCCAGATGGAATAGGAAAGGGGATGAAAAAGAGGGGGATGGGGCAATTTTGACTTCAATTTATTTGCCTCTGTACTCCACAATTTGAGATTTGTAATAGAAAAAAAATCACATGTGGTTAAAGTGCACATTGTCAGATTTTAATAAAGGCCATTTTTATACATTTTGGTTTTTTAAGCAGAGGATGGTGTAGACATAAACCCTTTTAACAGGACATGTACATGTACTTGGAGCCATGGCCTACTGACTCAGTGCTGGAACTTGGAATTATGAAGCTTTTGGATTGGCACAGGGACAGTGGGCCATAGTCTCATTTTATGATTCCACATGCCCTAAAGTGGTATTGGAGTTAGGCACGTGCAGCAATTGTCCCTGCAGCAGTTTGTTAAGTAAGGTTAAATAAAGGTGAGCCTATGCCAAGTGACAGCACTTCACTATAAACGAGATGTCTATTTATCATGGCAGATTATAGGCCTTCAGAGGCACTGTCTAAATGCAGTAGTCCAGATCTTGATTCTACGAGTCCAATTCAATTAAGGGAGCAGCCATCTCACATTTAGCATGTGTTTGAAAGAAGTTGAGGAATCCTGGCACAAATTATAAAATGTGGCTCTCATTATTTGACTGAGAGGAAGCTGGACCATGCTGCCATATAGGGAATGAAAAATTTGCACCCACCCAGAGGGTTTTCACTTCTAGAGTGCTTGGGTCTGCAACAATAGCTGAAGGGACTCATGGGCTTCTTCACTGAGTCACCAGGCACCGCAGTCTTGACAAGGCACTGCTGGCGGTGGCTCACACAGGCCCTTTCTAGCTGGCTCATTCCTGCTTAACTGATCACCGCTCCCTTTCAGGTAGTGATTCCCTCTCCAATGGATGGCAAGTTACAAACCATGGGGCATTACAGTGTCGTGGGGGGGATCGCTATAAAAAGATGGGTGAATTATCAGTCACTGACAATTTTTACTTGGCCCTGTAAGATGAGTGAGTAATAAAATCCTTGCCCTTTATTCCCTGCAGAACATGTTATTTCATTCTCTTTTGAAAGATATTTGCAAAACACAAGCGTGACCTCCACCAGTGGCACTAACAAGGCAGTAAAGAATGTCAGCTGTTATAAAATCATCACCCTCCTATTGCTTCAGTGGAGTAAGATGAATCCCATTTTGTACTTTGTGAGGTGTAGTCTTGCATTAACCCGAATGTCTGAATCCTGGTCTAATCCTCGGCTCAGCTTCCAGACTGCAGTTTTAAAGCTGCCAACCTCATCTATTGCATTTGGTGCTCTTGATGTAGCCTCCTCTACATTGGCGAGACCAAGAGCTGAGAAGGCGACTGTTTTGCAGAGCACGTGTGCTCTGCCCTCAATAACTATCCTGACCTCCTAGTTGCATGCCATTTCAACTCCTCTTCCCATTCCCATATCGCCCTCTCTGTCCTCAGCTACTCCACTACAACAATGAGGCCAAATGCAAACTATAAGAACAGCATCTAATATTCCACTTGGGTAGCCTAGCATACATCCCACGAAGTGCTGAGTTACTCCAGCACTTTGTGTCTTTCCCACATCCCCAGTGTTTTGTTCCCACTCCTGCTGGTCCACCTTAGTACTCTCTCCCTTTGTTCTCCTTTTCCATTTTTACCATTATCTAGATTTCCCACCTGGCTCCAGCTGCCCATCATCCCCCACCTCATCTAGTTCTACCTATCAGCATCCGGCCTCACTCCTCCCCCTCACCTCTTTATACTGGCTATCTCCCCACTACACTCTCAGTCCTGATCTCGACACAAAACGTTGAATATCCCTTTGGAGTGTGGGTGGAAGCCAGAGCATCCGGAGAAAACCCACGCCGTCACAGGGAGAACGTACAAACTCCGTACAGTATAGCACCCATGGTCAGGATCGAACCTGGGTCTCTGGTGCTGTGAGGCAGCAACTCTACCGCTGTGCCAGTTTCATCTTTCTTTTATTTACCTCTTCCATTTTTCAAAGAGGACCGCTGTACCCTTCAATAAAAATGAAGGCTAAAACATTTTAAATGTATCTCAATATGATCCTGAAAAATTCAGGTGTAAGGGAATGAGCTTTGATGTGCTGAATCTCTTTTTTCAGATATTCTTCGTTGCTTCTACTGAAAAGTAGTTTCCTGACTAATTTGAAGTATTGTGTACAGCAGACGAACTCCCGCTGGGAAAGGTCAGGCAGGTATGGTGACTTGACTTAAGGCTATTTAAACTGGAGGTCAGCCTTCAAAATTAGAAGCAAGGTGTTTTTTTTGATAATTTAAAAGAGCAAAACAGAAGCCCATTGAGAACATTCTAGACAATTCCACATAATTGATTTACTTGGAAATTCCCAATGCTCCTTTGCCCTAGTTGCTAGTGGTATGGAAGCAGTGGTTTAAATTACTAGATTAACAATGAGAGGTTTAGCCCATTGATCTAGTGACACAAGTTTAGATCCCACAACTTTGAATGGGGAATTTAATTCAGGTGATTACATTAATCTGAAATTTAAAGGGGAATAACTACAGGATTGTTGTAAAAACCTATCTGGTTCACTAATGTTCTTCAGGGATGGAAATCTGCCCTCCTTATGAAGTCTGGGCTATCTGTGACTCTAGGGGCAATTAGGAATGGAAAATTAATGCTGACGTTCCCATGTCTCAGGTAATTTTTGAAAATTCTTTAAAATCTCTGATTTCCAGTGGTTCTAGTTTCCACAACATATATGTTCTACCTGGAGATGTAGTTAAAGGGAAGCTCCAACAGAGACAGCATTCAGAGCATGGGGGATGGTCCTTGGACTGATCATGAGTGGACACCATCTGGGGGAGGAGATGCCAAATGCACCTTTTGAAAATCTCATGTCAGCCAGCAATAGGCGGCTCTTGGCCATGCAAACCAAGTACAGTGTTCCAGGTGTTGACACTATTTAGGAGAGTGTTCCACGGGCGGAAGGAATAACAGTTGGAGTTCTCCCAAGGTTCTGGAATTTCCCCCCTCTACAATGCTTCACAAAACCTACTTCTTTCACCTGACCTTTGGTTATTCTCATGAGAAGAATTTTGGGACCTTTCCTGTTATATAAATGTAAGGCATTGATGGTAATATGTATGGTCTTGTAGCGAAGCACTGTCTCAATGCATGGCCCTCATGCATCCATGGAAATTAATAGCTCTTACACCACTCTAGTCATAATCCTGTGAAGAACTGACAGTGCAATGTGGCCCATCTAAGAATGGGCCCAGACTGAAGCATAGCCATCCTGACACAGGTCTAGGTGGCTTTCTCTGTACTCTTTCTATCAAACCAAGCCTCATATGTTCCTGGTGTCAACTTTTGTTTGATATCCTTCTGGAAAGATTCTTGCTATGTTAAGAACATTATTCAAATGAGAGTTGTTATTTCCTGGTTTGAATACATCTTGGAGCCTCAGAAGGAGAGGTGACATTAAACAGAGTCTCAGAAAACCACCAGGAAAGCCTTCCTAAAAGAACATTTACCTTTATTAGGGGGCATCTTGCACAGTGCCTTCTGATATGCTCCAGAGTATTATGTTGTATTATTAGACAATGCGTTCTCTGACTTACCACGAGCAATATGCGCTGCCTCACTGGCATTCTGGTCTCGTGACCTGAGGATTCCATCACGTCTGTGTTAATAGCCCCAAGCCCCGGTGGAATTGTAACCTCTGGAGCCAAAGTGTTACCTCTTCCACTGGAACATTCAATACTGACTTGGCTGACAAGTGGCAGGTTGCAGCGATGGAGCAGGAAGGGAAGGTTCCCCAGCCACTTGCCCCATCCGGTGTCACTAAGAGCCTAGGTCAGGGTCATTACAGACTGAGTGGGATATGTGCTCTCAGATTGCAGTTTTGTAATCTCTGTAAAACTGTGGTTAGCATTGTACAGTCCACAAACATCACTTTGTATATAAATCTTATTGGACATAAAGAATAATACATCACAAATGTCTTTGGGCAGACTCTAACTGCAGAACCTGTTTAATGTTGCTGATTGATCAGTGGGTCATAAAGCGAGCCCATTGAGTCCACTCAATTGATAAAGAACATCATGGGAGTTTTGCCTCACTCCATAGATACGACCCAACTGGGGGGGGAGAGGGAGCAGCACCACTCCCATGATGTCTTGAGACCTTTCTGCACATGCTCAGTAAAAATGAGGAAGGTTTGGCCCAAATAAGACAAAATTTGTGAATTTTGAGAATGAGGCCATTCAAGCCAGAGATGGGAACCAGGCAGCAGACAAGAAATGGCAGACTTGCAATTTTATAGCGCCTCATCGCATTGCTCAGAAACATCTCATTGAATGAATTGCTTTGAGAGCTGAGTCACTGTTACAGAGCCAAATGCAGCAGGCAATTTGCGCACAGCAAGATCAAACAAACAGCAATAAAATGAATGGCCAGCCTACGTGTTGTTGCAAGAGATGAACGTTCATCAGGATATTGGGAAAATTCCCTGCCCTACTTCCAAGAGTGCATCATTATTGTCTTGGGGCAAGTATATAATGCCTCCTGCGAAACAGACAGAAGCTATGATGTTGCGATTGGAGGGACAGTGTAGATAATGCGCTCAAGTCCTAGAGTGGGGCTTGAACCCACAGCCTACTGACTTGAGGGGTGAAAGTGCAACCAGCCATGCTAACCTGAAACCTAATGAAGACAAGATTTGCAAGACACAGTAAGTCTTGGTAGAGGAGGCAAGGAAATGTGAACAGTTCCACACTTCTGATGTGCACCAAGTTAGTCTAAGCGGCTGGAACACTGACTTTAATCGTTTGTGCAATCTGACATATTGAATCTCGCTTGTCATACGGTCACTGCCCACAGCACAATCTACAATTTGACCATTGATTCATAGATGCTCACCTATACAGACGACATCCATGAAGCCATACATCCCGTAACAGATCTGGAAGAGCAGGTCCTGTCTCTGCCACTTAGCCGACGGACTGAGGGAGGACCAAATTAACCAGGAGATGCTAGCAATTAGGAAGAGGGAGCCAAGGATGATTGCGGCTATCTGCACCTTTTCAATCACTGTGAGGGAGATTGCCTGCCACTGGAATGGGAGGGGTGAGGGCGCAAAAGATGGAAGGCGAGAGAATACAAGGTGGAAAGAGAGAGGGGGCAAAATAGCGTGACAGACCAGAGACAAGATGAAACGGGAGGCAGAAATAAAACACAGAATGAACAAGTTAGAATGGGGAAGGGGAGAGAAATTAAGATTATGTGAGCAATTTCAACACAAGAGAATGAGTGGGCCAGGGTTGGGAACATGAGAGGGAAAGAGAATAACATTAAAGCTAAGCACCTGTTGCTAGTATCACATGATTCCAATGCAATTGCGCATGAAATTATGACATCTTGGGACTCTTAATCCCAGGGAGTCACCTAAAGGTCTGGCCCGCGAGATGGCTCAAGTTACAGCTGAATGAACAAGCCCTGAGGATTGCTCAGAAAAATTAGCACTCTAACATGACAGATCGATTGGCGTTGGGATGGGACTGGCCGTCAAAGTGCGAAGCAGTTCCAGGTGTAGCATAGGTTGGATACGGGATCTGTCTTAGCAAGGATGCCTTAACTCACGTTTCAGCACGGTTCAGTTCCACTATGAAATGTGAAAACTAATGAGCTGTGGCTTTGTGTCTGGGTTTCCATTTCCACTCTCCCCCTACCCCACTTCCATTCCTTCCTTCAACTCATTCCTTTTTCCCCAGCAGAGATGAGAGACTTGCTCCATCAGCTTCTGGGGATGGATTTCAACTCAAGGGCTGAAAGGATGTCACTCTTGCCTACTCTGCCAATCTGCACACACCATTTGCCCCTTAAATTGCTACCTGCCTCATTTGCCTTTATCTCATGCCATTTGCTTTTTTTAAACCTCCTTTTCCTCTGTGCCCGTGTCATCTCCCTGGCTGAGTGTGGCATGGTAGCGAAAGGGATGTCCTGCTGGTATGGTAACCAATTCCGAGCTAACTGGGCTACTGGACACAGGGTTGAAATGACATATTTACACACACTTGGTGCTGGGCAGCAAAAGTCAGAGAAGTTAATGAACCATGTGTGGGAATAAAGGAAATATCAGACACAAGGCAGCACAGATTTGACAGCAAATCACCCCCCTGCCCCTCCTCCACCTCAATCTTGGCAGGCCCCTTAAAGGGAAGTAGGCACACACCACCTTCTGCAGGTTTCCCACCAAGTTGCACATCAGCCTGACTTGGAAGTATTGAGTCAGAGCTATATATACAGCATGGAAACAGGCCCTTCAGCCCACTGTGCCCACACCGACCCATAAACACTATATTTTTCTCCCCACGGTCCCATCAACTCCCCCCCACCTCCCCCAGATTCTACCACTCACCTACACACTTGGGGTAATTTTAAGACAGCCAATTAACCTACCAAACCATATGTCTTTGGGATGTGGGAGAAAACTGGAGCACCCAGAAGAAACTAAAAGGTCACAGGGAAATTTCACTGCAGCAGGTGGGAAATTTAAACCTAGTTAATAAATTCAAGGGTGTGTAGGAAGGAACTGCAGATGCTGGTTTAATCCGAAGATAGACACAAAAAGCTGGAGTAACTCAGTGGGACAGGTAGCATCTCTGGAGAGAAGGAATGGGTGACGTTTTGGGTCGAAAACCCTTCTTCAGACAGATTTGGAATAAAACAAGACAGATTGCTGATGGTGGGCGTAAAACTGTTGAATCATTGTGAAAAGTCAAGTTTATTTGTCACATAAATGGTGACACTGGTTAAACGATGTGCTCTTGGGAAGGAAATCTGCCCATACCTGGTTCAGACATACTCATGTAGTTGACTCTTAACTGCCCCAAAGTGGTCATGAAGCCACTCAGTTAAAAAAACACTGAGGGCTGTGGAATAAATGGCCAGCCTTGCCAGCAATACCCACATCCTGTAAATAAGTAATAATCAAAACATTATCGGTATTGAGACACGCTGTGGGCACAGAGCATGGGTGCCACCAGCTCCCTGCTACCTTGATCAGGTCTCTACTCTTCTTGCGGGCCAATATGGAGGGACACTAGGCTATTCCAGCAGGAAGGGTGGGTGGGTTTTGGAGAGGGATTGAAGAGTGGGAAGGAACGGAAAAATCATAACGTGAACCCAATCTTGTACATCTACATACCTGTTTTACCAACGACAACCCAAGGTGCTCCTGGAGCACCAAACCAAACTCCCCCTGTGGACCCCTACTCACTTACTCCTGACTACAATGTCTAACCTGTTTGAGGGAGAGCCATAAAATGCCAGCCTTGCCAGCACAGAGGTTCAGCACAAAGTCCACTCAGTCTTCGGTGATTGTGTCGCAACGCCAAAACCCACTGACCAGTGCAAACATCCGCTGAGCGGTGGAACAGTTGAAACCCGTTGACATGCTGTGTCCTAGAAATGATCAATCAAGCACAGTTTGAGGGACGGGTGAGCATTGCTTAGACTTTATTCAGCATCTCCAGTCGTGCTATCTATGGCACCGTCACGCTCTTTCCAGAACCTGCAATAAATGGCATGCAGAGAGCAGCAGGATCAAGAACAAGGTCCAGCACCTCTTTACAAATCTGGATGCCCCTGAGAAGAGAAGGGACCTACTTGCACTGATTTCCCCAGGCATTCCTCCAGGGACTGAGATGAAAGTGTGCGGGACATTATTTTATTGGGAGAGCCACTCAGCTCGGCGGAACTGATTATATTAAGTCCTTGATGGAGCAAAGGGAACACAAGAAATGGCGCAAACTCAGGAGGAATTGAGCAGATGGATATCCCATGGACCCAAAAGTACACTGCAAACTAACTTTGCAATTTTCATGTACACGTGATATACTTCACACATATCTGAAAGAAAAAGACTTGAATTTATGATGTCTTTCACAACCTCAGGATGTCCCAGAGCACCTCAGTCACTGAAATAATTTTAGTAATGTAGGAAAGGTGGCATCCAATTTATTCACAGCATGCTCCTACAAATAACTATCTTATAAAGATGACACAATGTGTTCTAGGGAGGTAGGCAGAAAGACAAATATTGGCCTAGGACATTGGGAATTCTTCATAGTAGTGATTGTAAGATCTTTTACATCCATTTAAGAGATCAGAAAGGCCTTGGTTTAGCATTTCATCCAAAAGACAGCAGCAACCTCCATTTATTTAGCATTTTTACTAAAACAAAACACTCTTGGGGCTTTACAGGGTCATTATCAAACAAAGATATTAGGACTGGTGGTCAAAAGCCGTGCTTCCTTCAGTCCCAGCACTGTAATGGTCAGATTGGATTTTTGTGCTCGAGTCTCTGCACTGGACGTGCATCTATGACATTTTGATCCTGAGGAGAGATAGTGCTGCCCATAATTTCTCTGTCACAAAACCCCAAGAACTGAGCTACTGGAAGATCTAAAATCTGACTGAGATAACCCAAGCACATAGCACATCCCGATGGAAGATCGCAAACTAAAAGAAATCAGTGGTTGGCAAGGCCCAAAGTATTGCTGGGCATGACAAGGTGTCACAAATAAGCGCGAAAGAAAGATCGGCAAGGCCAAATTTTAGTACGTGATGTTCATCATTATTCTGTGGAAGGGCCAGAGCAAGGAAGGGGTTGTTTGAATGAGGATCCAACAAGATGAGCAGATGGCAATGTGACCCATGTACTTGGCAGAAGTCTCCAGGTGGCAATGTTTTTAATGTGGAATGTTTGCAACTTAGCCAAGCGGGTCGATGGTTATTCACTGTGCAGGGACGTGAAGTGATGTGTTCAACAGCATTGCTCCATCTATCCTGATGATCCCAACAATGTGTTCATATTGGCAATAAAATCAACTGAAGCATGCCTGCACTGGTGGGAATCCAAAGCCCATGAAATCCGGCCCCGATTTGAGGGGGAGCTTAGCAAGATGAAAGGAAGCCAGATCTGAAATCAAAATCTTCCCATCTATTGTTGCATACTGGATTGCACCAGAGAATCCAGTTGACTCTGGAATGGTTAACTGTGGCAGGAGGTTGACATTTGAGTTGCAGCCAGAAAATGCAGCAGCCAATTTGCGCACGGAAAAATTCCACAAATAGCAATGTGATTACCAACAAGATATTATCTGGGATGTTATTTAAGGGATAACTATTAAAGTGAGTCACAGGAAATGATGAGGAGCAAGTTGTCTGTCTGGCAGGTGGTCTAATGGTTTCCAGCTGTGCTCCAACGCCGAGGGATCAGATCTCAGCAAATACACATTTTTATTTGAGCAGGAATCTCTGACACAAGTTACATATGTCCACTGCAGATTTATGGGAAGACCAAGAAGGTGTCTGTGAGCCAGATTGCGACCTTGGGTGGACAGTTGTGATTTCTCATGGAAAAATGCAGTGCAACGAGCAGAGTGGTGAGTGCCTGGTACGTGCTGCCAGCGGTGGTTTAGTTCAGTTTAGCTTAGAGATACAGCGTGGAAACATGCCCTTTGGCCCATTCAGTCTGCACCGACCAGCGATCCCCGCACACTAACACAATCCTACGCACCCTAAGGACAATTTACAATTACACCAAGCCAATTAGCCTCCAAACCTGTACGTCTTTGTAGTGTGGGAAGAAACCGGAGAAAACCCACATGGTCATGGGGAGAATGTACAAACTCCATACAGACAAGCGCCCGTAGTCAGGATCGAACCCGGGTCTCTGGTCTGTCAGGCAGCAACTCTGGTTGTGGTGGAGGCAGATACAATAGTGGCATTTGAGAGACTTTTAGATAAGCATATGGATATGCAGAACATGGAGGGATATGGATTATGTTCAGGCAGAAGAATTGGTCTTGGCATCATGTTTAGCACAGACATTGTGGGCCAAAGGGCCTGCTCCTGTGCTGCACTGTTCTATGTTCTATGAATCTGTCTGGAGCCCTTGGCAGAGCTAAAGAGCACAGGCGAAGTGGGAACCTGGCTCTGCTGCTCCACAGAGATGACCCCCAACAAGATTCAGCACACTGGGAAGTTGGACAGAGACAAGCCCGATGCATCAGCACCCAGAGAGTTAACCTCAGCTGCAGCTGAGACTGTCCCATGACAAGCGCCAGTTGTAGTGCCTGCTATGCAGTATCAGACACCTGCCATGGCACGGGTGTGGCAGTGTTTAGCGCAAGGTCTTTCAAAATGGAATGGGACACCAGAATCCCAGAAGGAAATCTGTGAGCTCCAGCAGGTAACTTACACACTGCTCTTCTATAACAGTAATTCCATTGAAGAAGCAGTTGTCATCATATGCAATCCACACGCCAACAACCAAGCAAGATGGTGGTATTGAGCATTGAATGAATTGCTCAGCAGGGAGTGGCAGGTTGTTGGGATAGAGGTCAGGGGAAGTTCAGGGGACTATGTTGGAAGGATTGCACACATTCAATAAGTTCCTCCAACCTTCCATCTAGCCTCCAGGGAATGTCTTCACATTATCAGAAGTTCCACGAATACGCACAGGATGAGGAATTCCTTTACAAGAAGCTTCTGCTTGACTGGGACATGAGCACTGGTGTTCTACAATTACAAATAATCAGTGCAAGAGGGATCTATTGGGCAGAAGCAGCTATTTGGCCCATCAGATTCACGCTGAACAAGCAGGAGGAACGGAGACTGGTCCCAGCTGCTGCATCTCACATTGCAGCCTTGGAGTAATATCTTCTAGTTAATGAACAAGGAACATTGTAGCTGCCCTCTTTAACAGTCCATTAAAGGAAGTGGCACCTGGACTCCAGAGGCTGAAGCTCATCTCCAATGAAAGACAATGGTGTTACATTTGGTGAATGGTCCATAGCTTGCTTGGGTGAGGGGGTTCTAAGCCGAGATGGTGCCCAATTAAAGGACAATGTCACTTAGAGCTGACAGAAGGTGCAGAATTGCATGCAAGAGACCAAAAGGTTGATATGGTGCGAGCCAGTGATCCTATGTGCTGCCACCTCATGCTACAGCGGCTGAAGTTGCTTGACAATGCTTCCGTGATCTCAGCCACATGATCCTCTCTCTTGGTATTCCTGCCCTCTCACACACTAAGACTGCGTGTGTTTGCTGTGTTGCCAAGTACAACTGGGCTTTATTTTGCATTTCTATTGCGTCTCGGATGAGCACAGCGAATCCCAACAATACTTCACAGCCATACAGAGTGAAGGAAAATGCGTGGCCACTTTGCGCCTAGCAAGCTCCCTCAAGCAAGAATTCAATAAATGACCAGGTTGTTGGCTATTGCCTTACAGTCAGCACGGAGAATGTCCCTGTTCTTCTACAAATAGTGACGTGCATTTTTAATACCCATGCATAGCCAGGGGGGCTGATGGAGCCCTGGATTAGAATTGTGTCCAAAATGTTGTCTCTGACACCCTTCCTCATACTGCCTCTCCCATAGTTCAGTCATCCCTTGTACAGCCGCTCCCACAGGGAGGCACTCCCTCACACAGTGATACTCCCCTGTTGTCCTTCTGTAACACGGGAACCCTAGGCTGAATAGATCGGTTCTGTTAAATCCACTGACTTTCTAACCACCTCCCTTCCCCCAGCTCCCCACCCCAACACTCTCTGCTGGAAACTGAGTGTGTGGAGAAGCCGGGAGAGCCATAGGATCAGGCGACACCACCCAGAATTAAACAGCCTAACTGCCACCTAGGATCGCGACAGAATTATACAGAATGGAATTTGGCCATTCGGCCCACTGAGTCCGCACCACCCATCAAGCATCCATTTATACTAATCACATTATATTCTCCCCCCACCCCGTCACCCAACCCAAGATTCTACCCCTCACATACACTCTTGGGGAAATTCAGCACAGCTTCTTAACCTACAAATCAGCACATTTTGGGGGTGTGGGAGGAAACCAGAGCACCCGGGGGAAAACGATCTGGTCACAGGGACACTGCAAACTCCACACAGACAGCACCATAGGTCAGATTAAACCTGGGTCTCGGAAGCTGTGTGGCAGCAGGGCTACCCACTGATCCACTGCACTATCCATAAAGAGTGAGTGAGCAAGCAGGCCAAGTACCTAAGGGCAGCTGATGCCTGTGAAATTGCACGAGGTCCCCTGGTGGGGTGGTTAGAAAAACAAAGTTAATCACTGGGAACAGATGAAATGTTCTCTGCAGACTAGGCACACTTAGTATTCCTTGAATCCCTCTCATCTGTCTGTTACTTTGTCTATGTTGCAGTTCATCAACAGCAAATCTTTGCCAACATTCGCAGCACAGCTATGTTGCCAATGCAGGGTAGGTTTGCCTGTTCACTAACAAGACGCTGGCATCAATTGAAGTCAGAAGCCCTCTCCATCTTTTGCCCACCGCTTTTAAACCCATTTCTATCATCCCCTCCCCATTTATCTCTCTCTATCCCCTCTCTTTCTCTATCTAATCTATGTCACACTCCGCATCCCACCACTTCCCTCCTCTCTTTCCAATCACATTCAAGCTGTTTTCCAGGAATGAATGTTGAAACTTTTGGAGTTCACACCGCACTCCGCTGTGGGTGTGAGCCGGAAGCTGTCATTCATGCATGCACGGTGGAAGAGACCCCACTGTCCCTGGTCTCAGGTCTGTGAGGTAGTGTCACATTCTCAGCTGATTGTTTTGAACAGCAAAAAAGTTGTTTGTGAAATGAAAGGGCCTGTCCCACTTACGCGATTATTTTCGGCGACTTGCCAGCACACGTCATAGTCACAGCAGGTTGCCGAAAAATTTCAACATGTTCGGGGTGAAGCCTGTTTGGTGGTGAGTAGTCGCCCAAAGAGTCGTACCTTTTTCTGGTCGCCGCTGGATTTTCAACATGTTGAAAATTTTCGGCAACCTGCTGACGTAGTAATACAACTCCCAGCAAATCTCCCAAGATCATATTGTATTTCTCCGAAATGTAAGCAAGAAAGAGAGAGTTGAATAGAGTTATCTTTATTTACAGTGCTGGTGTGCTCCATTAGTGCGTTGTTGGCGGAGAGCATGGCTCAGGCACTGAGTGTGGTAATTACAGGTTTGTGGCTCGGTGGCACAATGTGCTGGAACTCCAATGCGTGGCAATCTTTTGACTTTTCAGGGGCATTTTAGTAATTGCCCTGCACCCCCC
This sequence comes from Malacoraja senta, assembly GCA_038087875.1. NCBI lineage: Eukaryota > Metazoa > Chordata > Chondrichthyes > Rajiformes > Rajidae > Malacoraja > Malacoraja senta. The sequence continues at coordinate 754,904 of CM075998.1, forward strand.
CTTTCCCAACTTAAAAACTAAATGTTCATGCTCTTCCACAGCTGCTATGATAGTATGCCACCGATCCGCTGCCAGAACTGGTCAGTAGACAGTAAAGGGTAGTTGAGGCTGGGGAACGGGTTCCCTCCCCACTCCCTTCATCTCATTCCTAGCATTCTGACCGGGAGATGCTGCAGCCTGCAAGCAGCTCCCACCTGATGCTGCGCAAATACAGGAGCTAAAGCTGGTAAACCCTGACCGCCCCCTCACCCCCACCCCACCTCCTTCCTTTCGCTCTGTAGTTCTTCCCATTACCATCAGCACCTTTCATCAGGATGCGCAGAAGAGCCACGGATATTAGGTCACTACTTGCCATGCGTGAGTGTGGGGTGGGGGGTGGGAAAGGGTTCAGGGAGGAGTAGCACTGGAACATCAAGGGGTAGCTCCATCAGAAGCTGTCGTCTGGGGCTGTAGTGCACATAAACACTGATGGCACAGGAGGAGGCCATTCAGCCATCAGGACGAAGGAACTGTTGAGACTAGTCCCTTATCCCAACGTTGGTCTGTAATGCTGTAGGTCACCGCACATGAAGTGCGGTAAAATGGGATGTACCCCTACTCAAGCCGTGATCTGTCATGGAGAGGCCAAGCTGGAAACAACTATCGCCACACAAGAAATGCGTCGAAGACCCGTTTCTTTTGCCCTACTTCCAGTATGCCAGTGAGCGCCGGCGACTGACCTGCAGGGGGTTCTTGGTGCTGATGGCCAAGACCTGGTACTTAAAGTAGCAGAGCTCGCAGCTCCATGAGCCTCGCTCGCTGATCCAGCGGATTAGGCACGGCTGGTGGGTGCAACGCACAGAGCCATCGCAGCGACAGGGGCTCAGCAGATCACCCTGCAAAACAAAGGCAGACACAATAAACAGGTCACTCACACACACCTTGGGGCCAGGGAGAAGCGACGGCCTCCTTATCTGCGCCACACACAGCAAAGTAATGGGTCACAATCACTGCTCACCTTTTCATCACATCCTCAAACTGTGTCACAGCCCGTCAATGATGCCTCATTGAAACTCAGTCACTGGTGCAATGTGTGAAACGTGGCAGCCAATTTGGACCCAGCAAGCTCCCGTTAACAGCAGTGAGAAAATGACCTGATAATCTGTTTCTTTTCAAAACAAGATTGTGAAAGAGGACCAGGGAGAACTCTCTTGTTCATTTCAAATAGCAGCCAGAGGATCATTAATCCCCATCTGAGAAGGAAGATATGTTTAATGGCTCATTCTGAAAAACAACTGCTCCAACGGTGCAGCAGTTCCCCTCCAGCAGCACAGCATTCTCTCATCCCTGTACAATGAAGCTCAGGTCTCTGGAGTGGGACTTGAACCCGCAACCTTCTGACTCAAGGAGGAGTGCTACACAGGGAGGCACACTGATACACACCAACTAACTGAATGGTGCAGATTCCACTTTTGTTTCCTGAGGTGGAGCTGAACCGTGTTGCTCCTGTCGTCTCCAACATGTCTCGGAGCACACTGATCCACATCGACTGTGATAACACAGCCCACACGTACATCGAGTCTATTATTATCCTTTCTAGATGGCACAATTACAGATGACAACCCCACAGGGATCCTGAATCATTCCAGCCTTGTTATTCTCACACTACATTAAAAAATACTCTTTGGATGAGATCACACCGAGCAACACACTTATCTTGATCTTTTTTGGTGAGATTTATTCTCCTCACTACTCACCCACCTCCACTGGGATCGAATGCAAAACAGGCACTCTTCATGTGTCGGTGCAGACAATGAGGGCTGTCTGGCTAATCAAGGATGGCATACATAGCAGTCCCGTCTGATGCCATCAAACACTCCACATTACACGCAGCATCACATTTCTGGGCAGCGGTTGAGTGCGGAGTTTGGTGAGTGATAAAGAAGGGGGCACTGAAATGTGCCTGAGCTTTCCATTGGCCTTATCTAGATTGTCTTCCCTAATCCCAAACCAACCATAATTAAATAATCATTTAAAGGGGTAGTGACAACACAATAAAACTGACTGCCAACCCTTAGTTTCTCCAGAAGCATCTAGAGTGAGCTATTCATCCACACTCTGCTCATCTGCTTATAGAAAGGCAGACTAGCATTTCTGTAGCATCATTCACACCCTCGGGTCACATCAAAATGCTCCGCGCGTCCGCACGCTACAAAACGCCAACGCTTTTGGTATGCGAAAAAGGGGCAGCCTGCTGCTGCACAGCGAGATCCCAGAAACAATGGAGGGAAGGTTAAAGGCCGACTTAATGATCTTGATTAACCAATGACTGAAGCTGTGGGGATATAAGGAACTGTGAAACGTTTCCTTCAAGTGGTGCTTTAGAGGTTCTCACACACACTTAAGAAAAGACAGGACCTCAACTTAGCAGCTGATCCGAAAGATGGCGCCTCCAAGAGTGCAACGCTCAATCAAGACTGTCCCATCAACACTGCGACACTCCATGGGCACTGTCCCTCCTGTCAGCACTACTGTGGCAACAGTGTGGCGCTCCCTTTACACAGCCATCCTGACAGTGTAGCACTTGGGCCGCTGCCTGCCCCTTTTCCAGGGTTAAGTCCGCACCCGGGTGGTAATAGAAAGGGACTACGCGCAGTCCATGGGCGCCCTGGGGGATTTCCGGGACCGCTGGGCACCGCGGGGGGTGGAATGAGGATGGGGAAATAGTAATTTATTATTTAAGAATATTTGTTTATTTTGTATTATGGTGGTGGGTTTGTTTGCGTTTATGTGTGTATAGTAAACACAAACAGTGCAGCACTATCTCAGCACTGCACAAGAGTACTGACTTCAACTTTTGTGAACTAAAGCCAAGGGCTGGTCATGGGATAGAAACATAGACAATAGGTGCAGGAGTAGGCCATTCGGTCCTTCGAGCCAGCACCGCCATTCAATGTGATCATGGTTGATCATCCCCAATCAGTACCCCGTTCCTGCCTTCTCCCCATATCCCTTGATTCCCTTAGCCCTAAGAGCTAAATCTAACTCTCTCTTGAAAACAAAACTAGTCTGTGCATTTAAAACCAAACTTTTGTACTATTAGATAATAAGAGTACAGAAAGACTGTTCTGAAGCCACCTCTCACTTGATATGAAGCAGAACCACAAAACAGTAGCTGGAACAACTGAGCCATACAGACCGAGGTTTGTCAACCACCACCCCTTCCCTTTCTCCCCATCCCAAACTCTTCCTGTGCCATTGCCACCTCTAAGCACTTCCGATTATGCCAGTTCACAGTCCCCAGATCTTTTCTTCCCTTGTTTAGCATGCAGCCCAGCCAGATTGGATCTTCAACATCCTCCTACCAGTGCCTTGGTTTCACGCTGCCTCGGCAAGGCCAGCAGCATAATCAAGGACGAGTCTCACCCTGGACACTCCCTCTTCTCCCCTCTCCCATCAGGCAAGGGGTACAGAAGTGTGAAAATTCATACCTCCAGATTCAGGGACAGTTTTTTCCCAGCTGTTATCAGGCAACTGAACCATCCTATCAGCAACTGGAGAGCAGTCCTGAGCTACTGTCTACCTTATTGGAGACCCTTGGAATATCTTTGATCAAACTTTACTCTACTTTATCTTGCACTAAACGTTATTCCCTTTATCTTGTATCTCTGCAATGTGGACACCTCGATTGTAATCATGTAGTCTTTTCGCAGACTGGATAGCATGCAACAAAAAGCTTTTCACTGTACGTGACAATAAACTAAACTAAAACTAAAGTGTTTGGTGCTGAGAGTTGACATTAAAATGAAGTGCCGACAAAGGAAGTTTCAAACTTTGCCAGTCGCAATCACCAGTAATTGTCTATAATTATATAGAACTGGGGATAACAGACAGTGACAAAATGCTGGAGCAATTCAGCGGGACAGGCAGCATCTCTGGAGAGAAGGAATGGGTGACGTTTCGGGTCAAGACCAGCATTTGCAGTTCCTTCCTACACATAGGGATCACAGACAATTCATTTTGATTTTCTGCAAATTGCAAATAGTAAATAACAAAAAAATCAATTGAATCCTAAATTGGGTCTTTTAAGCATTTTCACCCCATGTAACTCAATTAAACCCTTGACAAGCAGAAGCAGAGTTATAAAGGGTAGACTGAATTGGGAAAGTAAGTTGTTTTGCACAAAAAATAACCGAAGAGGCCATTCAACCTCTCAAGCTCATTATACAGGAGTATCCACTGAACTCCTCTCATTTCTTGCACAGGAACAAGGAGTGATTTATCCCACTGGCGCCGTCACATGAGGAATAAAATGTTGTCATTCTAACTGTTTATACAGCAAGAGGTTATGTGGCTCAAGCTTAATACATATGACTAGGCCAGTATTCCAACATAGAAAAGGCCAATGTGCCTTAAATAGTGGTTTATAACAGGTTCAAACTTAGCTTTTGTATTATCTGAATGTGAAACCCAAGATCCTGTATTCTTTACTCACCACTCTATCAGCACAGCTTGCCAAATACAAAATATTATATACATGCCTCTTTGTTGCTGCACAACTTTTCAAACTGCTTGATTGATATTTTATCATCTCTCTCTCTCATCTGTTCTGCTAATGTGTACCACTTTGCAATTCTCTGCATTTATACTCAGACCATGCCTTTGAATCCAGCCCAGAATGTTGAGGTGAGAGTCTTCTGAAAGATCCTTGCAAAAGTGCACTGGGAATCCCTGGCCCGAGACCACTCAAAATGGAGGAGTGTTTTGGATGGCATTGAGAACCTTGAGTCTATGTGGCAAGAATGAACATGGAGTGCATCATTTCCCAAACCACCCCATCCATCTGTCCTGTCAAGTTCCTTCTTCCCCCACCTTTGTCAGAGTATGTGGGACCTACATTGGTCTTATCAGCCGTCTCAGAACCCACAGAACTCAAGGGGCAGACTAAGGAAATGGAATGTTTTACACAGTTCTAACATGGCTTCCCCCCTATTGTATTATATGCCTCGACTGATAGGAGCAAGTATTTGTGGCTTCTTAATTATCTTATCCATATATCCCAAAATCCTTCTGCTCTACTACCCTGTTCAGTTTTCTTGGCTTGTTTGCCCTTCCCACAAGCTAATAAACAGATTAATTGCTTTAAAGGCCAAATAACTCCAAAGTGTGGACAATAAAAAAGTATCAGTCTCAAGTCACTCGGAGTTGGTTTGCGGACAGCTCCATCTCCTGGCTGGCATGAGGGTCCTGAGGTCCATTTCATCTTCTCTGTGCTATCCGCTCACTCCTTGGACTTTTTACAACACCTGAGTGACTGGCAACCTCTTGGGAGACACCTTATGTTAGTCAACCACCTTTCTCCCTGTCCCAAACTCTTCCTATGCCATTGCCACCTCCAAGCACTTCTGATCATGCCACACCATAGATCCTTTCTTCCCTCATTTAGCATGCACCTAAGCCAGATCTTCAACATATTGTTAATCAGGATCTTGAAAAATCCGTGGAGATAAGCTTAATTGAGGGCCTTTCCATCCCTCTAAACCCATGCACGGATAAATCAATTACAGCCTATCTCCTCCCATTTCTTCATACCCATCAATGGAGTTCCTGAAGAGCTATCCCTGGCAAGACCAATTGCCCAAAATTGGGTAGGGCAAAATTGGGTTAGACTGCCTCTGAACCTACTGCCGTCCCATCACAATCATTATGGAGACCAGATATTTTGTCTACCCTACTTGTCGAGCAGCTACAAAAAGTCGGCATTCAATTAGACAACCCATCTTGGTTTTGACTAATGTTGACTAAGGGATGAATGATGGTCAGGGTGTCAGCTTCAAAGTAGCAGCTGTGGGATCATTTATATTCACCAGAGAGAGCACACAGATCTATACAACAAGAGGAAGGCCCCACCAACTCTGCAATGCTCTCCTCCTACCAAGTGTTTGGTGCTCAGAGTTTGCATTAAAATGAAGTGCCAGACAAAGCAAGTTTCAATCACAATCACTAGTAATTGTCTATAATTGTATAGAACTAGGGATAAAGGACAATTTATTTTGATTCTCTGCCGATTACAAATGGTAACTAACAAAAAAAATCAATCAAATCCTAATTCAGGTGTCTTTATGTTTTTTTACCCATGTAACTCCATTTTCATCAATTCATATGTTTTGTGCAATTAACCCATTCTTAAATGACTGCACAAACGTTATAATGTGTATAACGTTTGACAAGCAGAAGCAGAATTATAAAGGGTAGACTGAATTTGGAAAGTAAGATATTTTGCACAAGAACACGAAGAGGCCATTCAACCTCTCAAGCTCATTCTACAGGAGTAGGTGTGTCCACTGAACTCCTCATTTATTGCACAGGAACAAGGAGTGACTTATCCCACTGGCGCCGTCACACGAGGAACAAAATGTTATCCTCTTTTCCTTAATGTACTTACATTTCTTTGAATTTTCCTTCAGAGCTACCTCCTGCCCCCTTTTTGCTCTTCTTATTTCCTTCTTAAGTATGCTCCTCGGTTCCCGAAACCCCTACAGGGATACGCTTGATCCCTTATGCCTATACCTGTCCCATGTCCCCTCCTTTTTCCAGACCAGAGCCTCAATTTCTCTCATTGTTCAAGCTTCCTTACTCCCACCTACCTGCCTTGCCCTTCACTCAAACAGGAACTTGCATGCCTTGAACTCCTGTCATCACACTTTTAAAAGCATTTCACTTTCCGGATGTTCCTTTGCCCACAAACAACCTTCTCCAATCAACGTTAGCAAATTCCTGTGTACTGGCATCAAACTTGGCCTTGCCCCAATTTAGAATTTTAACTTGTGGGCCTGCCCTGTCTTTATCCGTAACTATTTTAAAGCTAATAGAACAGTGGCCGTTGGTGCCAAAAGGGCCAAAGACACTTCAGTCACTTGCCCCTCCCAATTTCCTATAAGTAGTTCAAGCTTTGGCCTCTCCCTTGTAGGGCCTTCTACACATTGCCTGAGGAAACTTTCCTGAACACATGTGGCAAATTCCAGCCGTCTAAGCCCATGGCACTATGACAGTCCCAATCTACATTGGAAAGTTAAAATCCCCTAACATGACAACCTTATTCGTCTCGCAGCTCCCTGGAATCTCCTGGCATATTTGTTCTTCTAATACCTGCTGACTATTTGGGGGCCTATAGTATAGCCCCAACAAGGTGATCATCGCCTTCTGTCATAGTTTGCACCAAATTCAGTTCACCCATTCTCCTGTGCTTGCTGATCTATTGTAGATCTTCATTAAACACTCCAACCCTGGACATTTTCCAATCCCTCCATGGCATTATCTCTCCCTGTGTACCCATCTCGTTTTAGTCCTTTGAGATCTGTACACTCCTCTAATTCTGACCTCATGGTTCTATGAGGCAAAATGCAACTGTGGGGCTAAGTTGCAGGGGGTGGCAGGAAACAGTTTAGCAGCCATTTTATTACAACTGCCAATCCTATAATATTAAAAGGAAATATTTACAAATCTCTGGGCAATACAGACATGATAAGCTGAAAAGCTCCTTCCTCTGCTGTTTTGAGATATGGTTCTCGGAGTATGGTGCTGGTAAAGTCCACTGCAGGTGATGAGAAATTAGAATTTCTCTAAACCCAAGAAGCAAAATGTACAGTTTCACTTTCAGCAGTTAAATAGGATGGTCCAACTTCTCTACAATTAGACATAAGTGGAGACATTTGTTTCCAAACCTGAATTTGACTTATTCCAGATCTTCAAGAAAAGAGCCGCATGTTGTCTTAATCCACTCACACAGTGCAAATAGGTCGAACATAATAGAATAAAATGCTTTTTTTGTTCCTCACAACAATCTTCAGAAGAGGCATGCATTTCTATAGAGCCTTCCACAGTCTTAGTAAGCTCTACATAGTTTGAAGTACAGTCACTATTGTCACAGTCTGTGCACAACAAGTTCCCAGAAACAGAAATGAGTAGATATTGGTTCAGGGATAAATATTGCCCAGGACAGTCAGGGAAACCTTCCTACTCTTCTCTGAAATGGTGACTGTGGGATATTTTTCATCTACAAAAGTGGGCAGAAGGTGCTTTGAGTTAAACACGCTAGCCTTAAGATGGCATGTGCTGAAGTGACAACCTAGTTTTTTCAGCTTCAGCCCCGAGACTGGAGCTTGAACCACTTGGCACAGTTGTTAAATTACTGGACAAGTAGTATTATTACATTCTCTTACTATAATAACTGATCACCTACCAGCCTGTCCATCTTTGGGATGTGGAAGGATGCCTGAGTCACTGGAACTCTCCTTCATGTTCGAGGGAAGTTCACGAATACTCGCGGCCTCAGCTCGGTTGCGGAAAATGTTTCAGCATGTTGAAAATATTTCCATGAGTAAAATTTGGTCGGCATGGTTCTTTTTAACTCGTAGTGCAGTGGAGTGGGGTCACTATTTAGTTACAGGCAGTCGAGGGCAGCCGTAGGCAATCTCCTTCGCTGACCAGGCATTTTGATTGGCTTATTGGAGTTTTCAGGACCAGGGAAAACCGACCGGTAGGTAAAATGCCGGCTAAACTTTATTATACTTCTGAAAAGTGTCTCCACTCCTTCTCCCCCCCTTCTCTCCCTTTCTCTCTCCTTCTCTTCCCCCCCTCCCTCACTCCGCGCTCTCTAAAGGACTTACACTGTGCAGCCGTCTTTAACCTTCCTCTTCAGACAGCGCTCCCCCGCTTTCCCTGGCCCCCGCCTTTACGATGTGTGTGTGTGTGTGTGTGTGTGTGTGTGTGTGTGTGTGTGTGTGTGTGCGTGCGGTCGGTCGATCCAGCTCGCGGTTTCAACGCGGACGGCCGATCCAGCTCGAGGTTTTCCAGGCGAGTGCCCTCGAGCTTAAAGGTCGAAGACACTCTTCTTAACTCGCGGATTCGGTCGCCGCAGTGGGACAGCCTCTTTACCTAGTCTGGGTCTAAGTGTAACTCCAGTCGCACTGCAACGAGCTTGACTGTGCACTGGCCCAGCAAACAACTCAGTGCAAGGAACAATGTGGGGCCTAGCCAGTGAAAGCCACATCCTGTCAATTAATGCAGAAGCAAAAATATGCTAATGTCAAGACTGCTATTTGTAGTGTATGCATTTCCCCCAGCCGGGATCTACCATCAAGTTCACACTAATGATAAAGTTGACAACACCTTGCCCCGCTTCACCTCATTCTCTACAGAATCAAACATTACTATTTACCATTGCTGAGCATGCTGTTTCCCATAAAATGAAATCTGACAAAGAAATCCCCATTCAGCTGACACTCAGGTCAAGCTTTCACCCTCGCATTTAAACTACACCTCCAACTTTGCTGGAAATAGCAACCGCAGGAAATCTGCCCAACATGTTTACTAACGTCAATAACAGACAATAACCAAAGAGGATATCTTGTCCCAGCATCAGAATAACCACTGGTCGTCAGGTTACACAAGTTATTGAGAATGAGAGTGCAACCACACGCCGGGTAGCTGGGCATCACTGAATGTCCCAGCTCACCTGTAAACCGAGAGGCAGATGTCTCACGTCTGTGAGACGTACAGATTTTAACCAAGTAATTGCCCGTCTGTTTGGAAGTTGATCGTGTGTAGCACTGGTTTTGCACCCTGTCCAATTTCACTCTCCACAAGGGACAGAGTAGTAAAATCCGTATTTCACCTAATCCCGTGGATTTGCCCTTTGGCGATTAAGTTAAAATTGCCTCCCCCCCCCACCCCCATATGGGGCACCATTACTAAGCAGCAAATGCAACTCATAAACAGAGAACAAAATTCCAGGGGATTAGAACCATCAGCTAAACTTCATAATGATAATTGCAGCACTGAAATCAGTTTTAATTCATTTTCTAACCGTCCATGTACATGGTGAACGATCACTCTCAAATTGAGGCATTAATAATGATAGAATCATCGCAAAATATGTTAACTCACCAGGCAGAAACAGTCAGTATATTTGATATAATTTCACTGAACCGTGATCAAACTTTTTTTTTTTTAAATTAGGTAGTGTCTCAGCACCCGTTCAGGGGACAGGACCTGATCTGCCTCTTGAACAGCCTTCAACAAAATAAAATACAGAATTCCACCGTTTAGCCCCTCGAGCCTCTTACACCTTTCAATAAGATCACAGCCGATCCTCTACTTCATCCATTTTCTCTCTGATCCCCATATCCCCAATTACCTTTGTGTCCAAAAATCTATCGATTTTAATTGGTATTCAGTAACTGAGCATCTGGAGCCCTCTTCTCTGGCTATTTGATCCAAGCACAATGGGGCCCAAAGTTTGGGTCAGCTTTGAAGAAAATGAAAAATCCTTGTGTTCAGGTCAGATTTACAACCAAACTAAAAACTGTCACTGTGTAGGAAGGAACTGCAGATGTTGGTTTACACCGAAGATACACACAAAATCCAGGAGTAACTCAGTGGGACAGGCAAACTGTCACTATTTAACTTCATTATAAGGTGGTGGCATATATATGTGCGTGTGTGTGTGTGTGTACATATTGAGGTAAGGCGCTCTCTGAACTGGTATGCAAGAGCATGAAGAAACCGAGTCAGTCAGACAGGCAAGGGCAGTGCCGACAGTGAAGCCCTGTGCCAGTACAGAGACCACCCTTCCTTCTAGACCCTCCCAATCTAAACCCCTCAGCACCCAACTATACACATCTGGCTCAGATTATGTCCTCATGTGCTGGCCAAGTTCAGGTTCAGCTTGCCCGTGTTTGGGTTGGTTTCAGGTAAATGTTATACCCAAGCAAACCTCTCCTCTGTGTGGAAGAACTGTAAAGACTCCCCAGCTCTGAATGAAAGAATTTATCATTCTCATTGCCGAATGAGTGACCCCTTAATCTGAGACAATGCCCTCCTCCTTCCAGTTGCAGACTTTCCAGCCATGAGGAAAACGGCCTGTCAATAACCATTCTGTAAAATCCCTTCCAAAATCCGGTGTCTCAATGAGATTGCTTCTCATTCTTCTGAAACCCCAATGATTGTGGCCAATTTTAGTCAGTCTCTCCTAATGCATGACCTCTTTAACCCAGGAATCAATCTTGTCAATCTACACACCAAGGCCAGTATATCCTTCCTTGCATCTGGAGACCAAAACAGCACAGTCCACCAGATATGGTCTCACTAAAGCCCTGTACTATTGCAACAAGACTTTTGGGCAATAAAGGACAAAATGCCTATTGCCTTCCATCGTTAACAGCCAGCAACTTCACCGTCAAGTGTCTCTCCTGGACACTCCAATCTTCAGCCAGCTTTTCCCCTTACATAGATACATAGATACATAGAAAATAGGTGCAGGAGTAGGCCATTCGGCCCTTCGAGCCTGCACCGCCATTCAATATGATCATGGCTTACTCCATCCCTCTACACACCTAATTCTTGACCTCCCTGTATAAGGATCTCCCCAACCCAGGCACATCATTATCCGTTAAAGGCAATCCTGATCTTTCATTTTAGATGCTGTTTAACCTGCTGTGCATTTACAACATCCTTTGATTGCAGGCAAGCACCAAACGCATTTCTCAGAGTTCAACCTGCTTTCCATGGAATGTTAATATGTAATCTAAAAAAGATATGAACACTATGCTTTTATAAAATCGTGATCATACTGGTTTAGGAGGGGGCCATTCGGTCCTACTTCCCTCTCCTATTTTGACTGATGTGCATCTTAAATCCATATCTCCACCCCATGCTCCATATCCCTCAGTGCTACCATCCAATGAAAAAAATGTTTTTACCTTTTAATTGACTTTTTTATATGTGGGGAGGACAGTCCCAAATTTCCACCACCCTTGTGTGAAGTCCATCCTAACATCACCCCCCCCCCCCCCCCCTGACTCGTTTTAATGGTGCCTTGCCTGAAGAAACCATGGAATCCTTAAATCATTCCTGGGCGCCTTATGTAGCCCCTGAGTCTACGCACGAGGGAATAAATAACATCTTAATACAGATCTGTAACAAATAACCGTTTGCTAAATAATGCCCAAGCTTTGTTATTTCAGTCTTCTGTTAACAACTCTGAGCGTTAGATGCAGTAGCTATGCTGAGAATGATAGGAATATGTGAGCAGAATGTGGTATCTCAGCATTTCTCCTCGCTGTACCTGGTCTGGTCCCTGGAAACAGATTCTGCACAGAGGGCTCCTCATTCCACTGTCGCTGCTGCTCAGGGACACGGAGTCCATGCCGGGTTGGAGCGCACCATTCCTCTCCTTGTCGTCGTATCCTCCTCCAGCCCCGGCACCGTTCGACCCGTAACAATCCTCGTCGGACCGGGACGAGCATTTGGGAAAGGGAGGCCAGCCGCATCCCAACCTGGCCAGCCGTCCTCCCCCTCCCTCTTCTTCTCCTCCTCTTCCACCTCCTCCCCTTCTCCGGCCCGTCTCCAAATCTTGCTCGCTCCTCTGCATCGCGAAAGATCTCATCAAAACCAGCACCTTCAGGTCATTGCAAACCATGCGGATGTGATACTTGAACATCATTTACATCTGGTGTTTGCACTAAGTCGTATGCAAAAAAAAACACACACAAAATGTAAAGTAGTCGATTATTGATCGCTGGATAATAAAATATATGCGGCCAAATACTAAACCGGCAGCAGATTCCGCGCTGCGTTAGGAAATAGCCGGTGCTATTGTCTCCGCACCTCCCATTGTGCACGACTGTCTAACGGAGAGAAAAAAGACATGGTACGGGGCCGCTACTCATCCGTTGCTCCGCTCGGCTCCGTGCCACCTGCGTCCTCGCTGGCACCAGGGGCCACCCTCTGCTAATCTCTTGCCACATTCTCCAACCCGCGCACATCTGCGCCGACCTCAAAGCCCGGACGTGTGCGCGTTTGTAACCAAGCCCTGCCTTTTATCTCCTTGCCACTACCCCCCCCCCCCCTCCCCCCTCCCCCCTCCCTCCTCCCTCCTTCCTCCTCCTCCTCCTCCTTTCTTTCAAACCCACCTCCCAAATAAATCACCACCCCAAGTCCGAGCGCCTCTTCCCGGACATCTCAATCAACAATGCCACCCCCGAGCTCCACGCCTCTGCTTCCGGTACTAACATATACATACATATATATATATAAACATGTATTATTTCTTTTCCCCTCCATTGATACCCCCCACCTTTCGAAATTGACATGCGTGTTGACGTCGTCCACGTGTGAATTTCCCGCGCGATCTCAAGAAGTCCCGTGTCAGTTTCACCCGGGTTTTCAGGGTTGGACCGCACTAGCAATACCCGCATCCCATGGGTGACATTTGGATTTAGTAACAATAGACAATAGACCCACCGATTCATCCGTTAATTGCTATTAGCTCATGTTCTCAGGTTCGCAACTGACTGCGATCGTGGGTTTTGGCAAAACAAAGCAGTATACCAATAATAACAACAGAAAATGCTGGAAACACTCAGCAGGTCAGGCAGCACCCGTGGAGAGAGAAGCAGAGTCGTTCCAAGTCGGAGACCCCTCGTCGCTGGAACTGGGGAAGAGAAAACAAATATGAAAACTAAATTGGTTTCTCTCCCAGTCCTGAGGATGGGTTTTCAACCAGAAACGTTCACTCTCTCTTCGCAGATGCTGCCTGACCTGCTGAGTGTTTTCAACATTTATCCGTTTTATTTCAGAGCATCTGTGGGATTTAAATTCTAAGATACCAGAAAGGTCTGCTCTCAGCTCAAGGGTGTGGGCACCTGTCCAGATGTCTTTTTGATTTATTGTCTTTTTTGGTTCCAACTCTGTTAAGCACTTCTGAACTTTTTACCAAAGTGATATGGTGCAATCATTATATTTACCACCTACCCCGAAAACCAATGCAGATTTAAAAAAAAAGCTTTACCCCCAGTTCCTTCGGGCTTCCACCTGCTGGAATAAATTAAAACAGGTTTGGAAAGGAGAGCAATGGAGAAAATTACTAAAAATGCTAATGCTTTTCAAACTGATTAAAAACATACATGCATCTACCTCATATCTCACCACTCCCTCTTATTAGGAAGGAACAGTTGGATGAAGATTTACAGGTTGTGGCCAGTGAACCATATTGCAATGCCAAAACTGTTTCTCTTTCTCTCCTTCACCCAATAAGATAATGGAGAATATGAGTATCAAAAATACTGCAGATGCTGGAACTTTGAAATAATAACTAAAAGTGCTGGAAACACAGCAAAACAGCCAGCATCTGTGGAAGGGGTAAGAGAGTTGAAGATTCAGGTCAAAGCCCCTTCAGAATGGTTATGCCGTATTAAATAAAATAGCCTTCCCTGTCTTCTCCCTTTTCTGGAGAAAAATAAGTTAAGAGGTGACCTAATAGAGGTTTTTAAAACAACGAAAGGTTTTAAGAGTAGAAACAAAGATAACTTTTCCACTTGTGGAAACTATTCAAAAGGTGTTGAGAATGTGGAACTTGCTCCCACAGAGTGGTTTAAGTGAATTTACAGGGCCAGCACATGAGGGGGAAGGGACTAGAGGGTCACACAGACAAATTCAATGGTGAATGACACCAGGATGCTTTAGTGCAGCATACAAGTCAGGATGCCACTGGTTGGACCAAATGGCCTGTTTTGATATCTCTCTAAGTCTATGTAAATGGTGTAGCTTCTACCAGCAGAGACTCTTTGGAACATTTTGTCTGAAACATTTTTTATAATGTGTATACAGAGAGTAGTTGGTCACATAGTACAATTCTTAAATTGGTACAATCAATATTACATTTGACATTTATATTATTTCCCTCCTATAATAGTGGAAAACAAAACAAACATCCAAAATAACTGCTCCAGTTTTTGTGCTTGTCAATTTAGCATAAAACGAGGGATGGTGTACCCTCCTAAAACTCTAACACAGGACACCCTCCTCTGTCATGATCAGACCATGGTGAGTTACCACTAACTTCAACAATGCCAGGCGTTTATCTAACATGGTTTCATCCTCACTACCTTCAGCATTAGCTGTGGCAGAGCTTCCAGTTGTCTTCCTGCACCTTCATACACTTCTGGTCTCACTTGGCCATGAATAATATCTGCATATTCATCTGTGAGTTGCGCAGCTGAAGTAATTGCTTGTGTTGAAGCAGTCTTCATGATCCTGTCATTGTGTACCTTTATCAGTGCCATCTGCTGTGCTGTAATGCTTCCAAGTACAAGCTGTGATGTCTTTATAGTCCATTGTAATGAAATCCATATACTGTAATACTGCAGCGTTCTCAGTTCTTGATCTAGCTGAAGTTCCTTCCACAAAATTGACCTTGTTTGGCACCAGGTACATTGTTTTCATCTGGCACTCTGAATCTGGCCCTGTCCTCACACAGTTCATCTTGCCCTTTCCGTTGACTTTTGATGACGTCTACATCTTTCACCATCTGTAGAAATGGTTTTCCAATCCATATAGTGCACACCTTTCCCATGATTCAGGCCATTTCTTTCTCAGCCACTCATGTTGCTATACACAAACTTGCAACATCCAACCCATATTTTGTTCTGCCTTTTGACACATTGCCCATACTTCCTTCTGTCAGTCTCCCAACATTTCTAGCCTTGTTTTCGATAGTTCTGCAGCTTTGTCAGTCTGCAAGTAGCTTTCTAGAGTTATCTCCGTGTGTGTAGTGGGGATTCCCTTGGGCTGCACTCCTGGGTTGCACAAATAATCCCATCTCCTTCAAATCTGCAAAACCTCTATTATATGCTAACAGTTTTACCTCATTTGAGAAAGTGGCAAAGGATTCTCGCTTCTCCTGTTTGTGTATGAAGAACCAGTAATGATCCTCTTCTTCATTTCTAGACAGATTGCAATTTTCTTGTAATGCATCGAATGCATTCTCCATGGTCTCATTTAGTACAATTCTCTTCCCTTGTTACCTATGAGATACTGCAATATCTTAACTTGTGGGACACAAGAGACTGCAGATGCTGAAATCGGGAGCAAAAAATAAACTGCTGGAAGAACTGCTGGGTCAAGCAGAATCTGTGGAGGCAAAGGGATGGTTGACGTTTCAGTTTGAGACCCTACATTAGGACTAAGAGTGTAGATGGAAGAAAGCTAGTATATAGAATGAGAGAGAGAGGGGTGAGTCAGAGACTTGTAGTTGATAGGTGGAACCATTAGAGGATGGGATGATGGGCAGATGGAACCAGGTAGGGTTGAGAATGAGGAAGGCTAGAGACAGTGGCTGGTTGGTGATAGGAGGCATTGGCTAAGGAGGACAATTCAGAGGACCATGAACAGAAAACCTCATCTTGAAAACTGCTGTGGTGGAGATGGAGAAACTGAGAAAAAGGGATGGCATTCTTGCAGGAGACAGAGTGGGAGAAGGAGACATCAAGGTAGCAGTAGGTGTCCGTAGCTTTTTATAGAAAATATTGGTGGACAGTTTGTCTTCTGAGATGGAGACAGAGATCTAGAAAACAAAGAGAGGCCAACTAACCTACAAACCAGCACGTCTTTATGATGTGGGAGGAAACTGAAGCACCCAGAGGAAACCTGCACGGTGACAGGAAGAACATGCAAACTCCACACAGACAGCACCCGAAGTCAGGATCGAATCTGGATCTCTGGTGCTATGAGGCAGCAGCTCCACCAGCTGCACCACTGTGCCGCTATACATTGACTTTCCGCATAAACTGATTCAATTAGTATATTGCCATAGCCTAGCCAATAGCTAATATAAGACCAATGCAACATTGGTATTTCTGTTTAATTCATAACACATGCAGAAGGCATTAAGGCCTTCTTTCCTAACATTCTTTCCTCTTAACAACTACTTTATTTAACAGCATTTCCAATCAAACAATACAGAATCAAAAAAATATTAATAACTAGAAAGAGCACCTCTCAGTGCACCCCCAGACCTTTACAAACAATGAAATACATCTGAACTGAAGTCAGTGTGATATAGGAAATGTAGGAGCCAATTTGTACACATTAAGATCCCCCAATCGGCAATGCAATAATAACTAGACTATTATTTTTAGTGGTGTTGTTTAAGGGATAGATATGGAGTCATGGAGTTGTACATAAATAGGCCCTTTAGTCAAGTCAAGTTTATTGTCATATGTATAAATATGATGAGGAGCAGATACAAAGGCAATCTTTCACAGGCACATAGACTCAGATCACACACAAAAACATAAATTATACATAAATTCTGCAAGACAGTAAAAAAAAAACACTGCAAAAACAAAACAGGATATGAGTGCTAACACATTTATAAAAACAAGTCCATGGTAGTGCAAGAGGTGGTTTGTAGTGTTCCGTGGCCGAAGTAGGATTATGTGTGTCGGTTCACCTCAAATAGTTGTTCCTGAAACTGGTGGTGTAGGACTTCAGGATTCTGCATCTCCTAGTAGCAGTAAGAAGAGGGCATGACCTAAGTGGCGGGGTTTGTTGATGATAGATGCCTTCTTCTTGAGGCAGCATCTCATGTAGATGCTTTCAATGGTGGAGAGAGCTGTGTCCATGATGGACCGGGCTAAGTCCACTGCTCTCTGCAGCCTCGTGCGTTCCTGGACATTGGAATTTCCCTACCGGGCCATGATAGAATCAGTCAAGAAACTTCCCACAGTACATCTGTAGAGGCTTATTAGAGTATTCAGTGACATGCCAAATCTCTTAAACTTCAAAGAAAGTAGAGGCTAAATTACACCGATGTGCTGATCCACGGACTGGAAAAGTCTTCATGCACGGAAGTCTCTCGAACCCCTAGGAACTCACTGGTAGATCTCCTTCACACCCTCCCCAAGACCCAACATCCTTTCTGAAGAATTGAACATTAACTTACTTGCTGATAACAAATGTTTTTATGAAGATTTAACACACCTTTCCTTTTGCTAAGGGTGCCAAGAGTTATGGGGAGAAGGCAGGAGAATGGGGTTGAGAGGAAAAGATAGATCAGCCATGATTGATTGGCAGAGTGGACTTGATGGGCCGAATGGCCTAATCCTGCTCCTAGAACTTATGAACCTTTCCTCATCTTGTATTTTAGGTTAATTCCTTGGATGAAGAGATTGCCTTATGAAGACCGACTGGAGCTTCGAAGAATGAGAGGTGATCTTTTTGGGAGACTTGGGCATTGACAGGATAGATACTGAGTGGATGTTTCTCCTTGTGGGAAAATCTAAAATGGGGGTGGGGGGAAGGTCACGATTTCAGAATAAGGGTTTGCATATTTTAAGACAAAGATGAGGAGGAATTTTTCTCTCTCAAATGGTTGTCAATCTTTGAATTTCTCTATCCCAGAGAGCTGTGGAGGCCTTGTCATTCAAGGCTGAGACATCAGCTCATTAATCTATAGGTGAGTCAAGGGATATGGAACAGAGAAGGGAGTTGAGGCTTATATCAGATCAACTACAAGATTATTGAGATTATCATGCTGGTGAGGACAGGAACAGGGAGATAGGGGATCTGAATGTCTGGCTGAGGGGCTGGTGCAGGGAGCAAGGGTTTAGATTTATAGACCACTGGGATCTCTTCTGGGGTAGGGGTGACCTGTACAAAAGGGACGGTTACACCTTAACTGTAGGGGGACCGACATTCTGGCAGGCAGGTTTGCTAGGGCTACACGTGTGGGTTTAAACTAAATAGTGGGGGGGAGGGATTGACAAATTGGGAGTATAAAGATGGAGTTGAAGGGGAAGTGAGTATAGGAAAAATTACAAAAGATTCTCGAATTAATGGGAAGGAAAACTCGAGAAGGGATAAAAGGGCCAATTGCGAGCGGTGCGAGGGGGGACGTGAATACGGAGGTCAAAGTGTTGTATATGAATGCGCGAAGTATAAGAAATAAAGTGGACGAGCTTGAGGCTCAGTTAGAAATTGGCAAGTATGATGTTGTGGGAATTACTGAGACATGGCTGCAAGAGGGCCAGGGCTGGGAACTGAATATTCAAGGTTATACCTCCTATCGAAAAGACAGACAGGTGGGCAGAGGGGGTGGGGTAGCTCAGTTGGTGAGGAATGAAATTCAGTCCCTTGCAAGGGGTGACATTGAAACAGGAGATGTGGAGTCAGTATGGATAGAACTAAGGAATTGTAAGGGTTAAAAGACCCTAACGGGAGTTATCTACAGGCCCCCAAACAGTAGCCTGGACATAGGGCGCAAGTTGAATCAGGAGTTAAAATTGGCATGTAGCAAAGGTAATGCTGTGGTTGTTATGGGAGATTTCAACATGCAGGTAGACTGGGAAAATCAGGTTGGTACTGGACCCCAAGAAAGGGACTTTGTAGAGTGCCTTCGTGATGGATTCTTAGAACAGCTTGTATTGGAGCCTACCATGGAGAAGGCAATTCTGGATTTAGTGTTATGTAATGAACCGGATTTGATAAAGACACTTGAGGTTAATGAGCCATTAGGAGGTAGTGACCATAATATGGTCAGGTTTAATCTACAATTAGAGAGGGAGAAGGGTAGATCGGAGGTGTCAGTTTTGCAGTTGAATAAAGGGGACTATGGGGCCATGAGGGAGGAGCTGGCCAAAGTTGACTGGAAAGATACCCTAGCAGGGATGACAGTGGAACAACAATGGCAGGTATTTCTAGGAATAATACAGAAGGTGCAGGATCAGTTTATTCCTAGGAGGAAGAAAGATTCCAAGGGGAGTAAGGGGTGACCGTGGCTGACAAGGGATGTCAGGGAGAGTATAAAAATAAAAGAGGAGAAGTACAACGTAGCAAAGATGAGCGCGAAGCAAGAGGATTGGGTAATGTTTAAAGAGCAACAGAAGATAACTAAAAAGATAATACTGGGATAAAAGATGAGGTACGAAGGTAAGCTAGCCAAGA
Source organism: Malacoraja senta (assembly GCA_038087875.1). Taxonomy (NCBI): domain Eukaryota; kingdom Metazoa; phylum Chordata; class Chondrichthyes; order Rajiformes; family Rajidae; genus Malacoraja; species Malacoraja senta. The sequence continues at coordinate 774,668 of CM075998.1, forward strand.
ATATAAAGGAGGATAGTAAAAGCTTCTTTAGGTATGTGAAGAGGAAAAAAATAGTTAAGACCGAAAAAGGTGGATTTATTATGGGGAACAAGGAAATGGCAGATGAGTTGAACAGGTACTTTGGATCTGTCTTCACTAAGGAGGACACAAACAATCTTCCTGAGATAGTATTGGCCAGAGGATCTGGGGTGACGGAGGAACTGAAGCAAATCCACATTAGGCAGGAAATGGTGTTGGGTAGACTGATGGGACTGAAGGCTGATAAATCCCCAGGGCCTGATGGTCTGCATCCCAGGATACTTAAGGAAGTGGCTTGAGAAATTGTGGATGCATTGGTGATAATTTTCCAATGTTCTATAGACTCAGGATCAGTTCCTGTGGATTGGAGGGTAGCTAATGTTATCCCACTTTTTAAGAAAGGCAGGAGAGAGAAAACAGGGAATTATAGACCAGTTAGCCTGACATCGGTGGTGGGGAAGATGCTGGAGTCAATTATAAAAGATGAAATAGCCGCACATTTGGATAGCAGTAACAGGATCGGTCCGAGTCAGCATGGATTTATGAAGAGGAAATCATGCTTGACTAATCTTCTGGAATTTTTTGAGGATGTAACTAGGAAAATGGACAAGGGAGAGCCAGTGGATGTAGTGTACCTGGACTTTCAGAAAGCATTTGATAAGGTCCCACATAGGAGATTAGTGGGCAAAATTAGGGCACATGGTATTGGGGGTAGAGTGCTGACATGGATAGAAAATTGGTTGGCAGACAGGAAACAAAGAGTATGGATTAACGGGTCCCTTTCAGAATGGCAGGCAGTGACTAGTGGGGTACCGCAAGGCTCGGTGCTGGGACCACAGCTATTTACAATATACATCAATGATTTGGATGAAGGGATTCAAAGTAACATTAGCAAATTTGCAGATGACACAAAGCTGGGTGGCAGTGTGAACTGTGAGGAAGATGCTATGAGAATGCAGGGTGACTTGGACAGGTTGGGGGAGTGGGCAGATGCATGGCAGATGAAGTTTAATGTGGATAAATGTGAGGTTATCCACTTTGGTATAAAAAACAGGAAGGCAGATTACTATCTAAATGGCGTCAAGTTGGGAAAAGGGGAAGTACAACGTGATCTGGGGGTCCTTGTTCATCAGTCTATGAAAGTAAGCATGCAGGTACAGCAGGCAGTGAAGAAAGCGAATGGCATGTTGCCTTTATAACAAGAGGAGTCGAGTATAGGAGCAAAGAGGTCCTTCTGCAGTTGTACAGGGCCCTAGTGAGACCACACCTGGAGTATTGTGTGCAGTTTTGGTTCCCTAATTTGAGGAAGGACATTCTTGCTATTTTGGGTATGCAACGTAGGTTTACAAGGTTAATTCCCGGGATGGCAGGACTGTCATATGCTGAGAGAATGGAGCGGCTGGGCTTGTACACTCTGGAGTTTAGAAGGATGAGAGGGGATCTTATTGAAACATATAAGACTGTTAAGGGTTTGGACACGCTAGAGGCAGGAAACATGTTCCCGATGTTGGGGGAGTCCAGAATCAGGGGCCACAGTTTAAGAATAAGGGGTAAGCCATTTAGAATGGAGACGAGGAAACACTTTTTCTCACAGAGAGTTGTGAGTCTGTGGAATTCTCTGACTCAGAGGGCGGTGGAAGTCGTTTCTCTGGATACTTTCAAGAGAGAGCTAGATAGGGCTCTTAAAGATAGCGGAGTCAGGGGATATGGGGAGAAGGCAGGAACGGGGTACTTTTGGGGATGATCAGCCATGATCACATTGAATGGCGGTGCAGAATGCCGAATGGCCTACTCCTGCACCTATTGTCTATTGTCTATTGTCTATTATTGTATGGTGGAGCGGGTTCAAAGAGCCGTCTGCTCCCATTCCTGCTTCTTATGTTCTGTGCCTCAATTAGATAAAGCCTTTTGATTTTAAAACAGCCGTCGCAATTTGTTCAGCCAGCTGGCATGAACTAGAATTCCCCCCAGCCGCGGTTTGCCTTTCATTCAAGACAACGGAGTTTATCCGTCACCTGTAACTCAGAAAACAATGGAATGGAGACCTGGGCTGTGGCATGTCCATGAAGTAAAGGTCTGAAAGGTGACATGTTGGAGGAAGGAGGCAGGGAGGGACTAGTGAAGGCTGGTGAAACCCATTGTCTCACTGCTAGCATGAAACTGATTCAGGATTGACAACGATGTCAAACCTCGACAACCAGATACAATCTCCAGTGCTAGTATAAAGCTGGTGCCAAAATGAGCATTTCTGAATTGGCCCTTTAATTATTCCTTATTCTGTGTATAATGCAAAATAAAACAAACAAAAATCACCTGCAACTGCAGCACAATTACAGTAATTAGTTCTAAAATGTTATTTGTTGCTTCTGTACATTTATTTTAAGCTCTGTAAAAGAAATGCTGATCAGTGCACCAGAGTCTAGACACTGCACCTCTGCTGTGCATAATCAGTTTAATTACAACATGTGTTGTACAGCTGTCTCCAAGAACGTGGGTGGAAATGTATTGTGCGTCCCTCCTTTTTAAAGCGTCCAAGTCGAGATTAATGTTGAAAATGCCCAAACACCAATTCATTAGGAAGGAGAAGGAATAGCCGCTTCAGCAGCGATCATAACCAGATGGTGGAGAATTTTAAATGCGTACTCAATCTCTCATGGTTTAGATGGAGGATACACTGCCCAGTCTTAAGGTGAACCACTTGCGACCATTGTCCACATGCCCACTGAACTCACATTGCTCCCAGTTCTGGTAAAGGCTCAAATTTTGGACATTTTTGGTTCATTAATGTCATGTGTACTGAGATATTTCCTTGTTTATGTAAGGAGACCCAAACTACACATTGCTCCAGGTGCGGTCTCATCAAGACCCTTTACTCCTGTTTGACTTCTTCAATCCTATATGATAATCCTCTTGCAAAAAGACACCATCATATCAGACTCCGTCCCAACACAAAATGTTGCCTGTCCAGTCTGAAGAAAGGTCCCAACATGAAATGTCGCCTGTCCATTCCCTCCAGATTTGCTGCCCGACCTGCGGAGTTACTCCAGCACTTTATATTCCACCTCCCATGTTGTTGCCCACTCAATCTGCTTGTCTACATTTGCTCGAAGCATCTTTACAACGACCTTCTAGAGAACATGGATAGGTGATGATTTGGTTCGGGGCCCTTCTTTAGACTCTGATGTGTTGGTTTCTTTTTGCACGAGAATTTGAATATAGGAGTAAAGAGATCACACAGGTGTAAAGGGCCTTGATGTGACCTTACTCGGTGTTAATGGAGTCCTCTAGAGATGCTGCCTGACCCGCTGAATTACTCCAGCACATTGTGTTCCACACAAGATACCATCATCTGCAATTTTGTGTGTCTCCAGTGCTTTATCTGAGTCAGTTTGGGTAAGGAAATATCGAATTCCTCAGACTTTGGAGATTTGGTGAGATTTGGATTGACCGTGGTCAGTTCATGTTTCAGGATGCCAGAATTGGAGGAGCATAGGCTTGTTGAATTGGAGATGTTTACAGTGATAAGGAAAGGCATGGTGTGGAAGAATTTGAAAATACGGACGAGAATCTCACATCCACAATAACTGACTGAATTGATAGGCAGCCCTCCAGCATAAATGCTTTTGCAGCTCCTGCTGGAATCTGTAGAACTGCCTTCACACCAAGCAAATGTGTCTTAACACATGGATTGTTACTTCCCATGTGATGGTGCAGCACAGTGGAAATCACTGGCAGGCTTGAAGTTCCCCCTGTGTCTTTTATATTTTATTTTTGCCTCTCCTTAATCGCCATAAAAATGTATTTGCAATTTCTTCTTGCGCTGTTGAGAACACAAAGTAATGCAATCTAATGCTAAGTCATGTGCAGGAGGCATCTGCTAAACACCACTGCTGCGAACATAATTAACCTTTTCTCCCCGGGCCAAACAATAGTCCCAATCATCCATGAGGGATGAGGCAGGGAGGAGAGAGCTTGTTGCATACAGATCTCCCTCCGCTCGTAATTCAGTCCACCTTCAGGCGAGATGGTTAAAAACTGCTTTTCCCTCAATTTCTGAGGATAAGCAGGATAGTTATCATTGAAAGGGGCAAGTCTTCATCTGCACACATTTGACACGGAAGGGTTTCCATTTCAGTGAATGGTGCCTGGCATCAGTGTGTTAATTTTTACAAGGGACACGAGCGAGTTCATAGGGGTACTCCACGAGTGTAGCTGTGTTTCCAGGGGGGCCACTGGTGATTTTGCTGGTATTTACAGGAGAGTCCCCAGAAGTGTGTCAGTATTTTGCTGGCTTCACGAGGAGTTTGTTGGCATTAATAGGGAGTTACCTAGGATTGCAAGGATCCCCAGGAAGTATGTCAGTACTTACAGAGGGGCAATCAGGAGCGTGTGAGCAATTACAGAGGTCCCCAGGAATGTGTCATTATTTACAGGGGACTTCCAAGTGCATATTAATATTTACAGGGAATCCCCTGGAATGTGTCAGTATTTACAGGTGGTCCCAGGGGAGTGTATCTGGATTTCTAGTGGGTCCCTGGGAATGTCTGAATTTGCAGGGGGGTCCCTAGCAGTGAGTCAGTATTGACAGGAGGTCGCTGGGGAATGTGTCATTTCTTATAGGAAATCTTCAGGGAGTGTGTCAGTATTTGCAGGGGGTCTCCAGAATGTGTCAGTACTTACAGTGGGTCCCCAGGACTGTGTCAGGATTGGGAATTTCTCAGTGTTTACATAAAGTCACCAGGAATATTAATAGAATCGTAGAGTCGTGCAGCACAGAAACAGGCCCATCAGCCCAACACTTCCATTTTGCCCTTTTTGCCCATCTACACAAAACCTATTTGCCTGATTAGGTCCGTATCCTTCTTTGCCTTGCAATGTAAGTGTCTGTTACAATGCTTTTTAAACATTGTGACTGTATCTGATTCCACCACCTTCTCTGGCAATGGGTTCTGGATATCAACCGCTCTCTGTGTGAGCAAACATAGCCCTCAGTTTCTCTTTAAGACTCCTATCTCCCAACTTAATACCTGAATATTTTTTGGAGGTGCTCCCGGAATTATGGGTATTACTATTCCCAAAATGTTTGAAGCCCTGGGACTCTTTTCCAAAACCTCAGCACCTCTCTGGTTCTCTCTCCTCCTTTGAGACACCCATCAAAAATGTTCTCTGTGATCATGATTTTGGGCATCTGTTTTGATATTTTCCTCAGCAGGCTGTCAGAAGCACCGCATTGTGGGAGGGACTGCTACGCTGGACACATAGAAACATCGCTCACTGTTGGAGAGGCTTAACTAAAGGAGTGTTGTACTAACAGAGGGGAAGTGGGATGAGCGGTGATGAGGGAGTGCTCTCTTTCAGATGAGATTACGAAATCTGGCCCTGCCTCCTGTCTTGGTGAAGCGTTAAAGATCAGAGACACTCCTCAAAAATAAGGGGCAATTCGAAACAGCAAACACTGGAAACACTCAGCAGGTGGGGAGTGAGAAAAGAAGAGTTAACGTTTCAGGTCAAAGAAAGTTCACCACAGTAAGGAAACTTCTCTGGTATCCGAGGCCAATATTATCCCCTCAACGGATGTCACTAAAACATTGGCAAGAGAGTGCCGCACCATTGGAGGTGCAGAGCAAAAGGAATGCTGGCCATTCCACATTGCTGATCTGGGGCATTCTGTGTGCAAATTGGCTGAAGCACCTCAAAATTAGCTAATCGGTGTAGCAGATTGGAACATCCAATGATGTGAATGGTGATAGAGAAATGCAAGTCTTCCTTTCTATTCTTTCCTCAGTCCTAGGCCATGTTTTTGTTATGCTATACCCAGGAATCTGGACAAAACATTCTTTCAAGGAACACAGAGAGAAAAAAATACCTTGTGTTAAAATGTGACTATGGAAAACTAACAGCCTGCATTGTCTACAGATTCACCAGGGATAATGTGATTAATGTCTGGTTGAATTCAGTTGTCACTGGAGAATGATCTATTGATAATAACAAGGGCAACTCCACAGAACATATAAAGATTAAAAGCATGGTCAAATGTGAAGGATCTATCATGCAGAACTGACCTTCTCTCCTGAACAGCACAGTGGGAACACAGAATGCAGTTGATCAGGAAGTGAGCTCAACACCATCTTTTCTGCAGCGATTTGGGATGGGAAATCAATGTTGGCCTTGCCAGCAGCCTCCGAAACGTTGTCACAGTGGCACAGCTGTAGAGCTGTACCCCAAAGACGTTTTTAGTTTAGTTTGGGGATACAGCATGCAAACAGACCCTTCAACCCACTGAATCCACACCAACCATTGATCACCTGTTCACACTAGTTCTATGTTATGCCATTTTCTCTTCCACTCCCGACACATGAGGGGCAATTTTACAAAGGACAAAAAACCCACAAACCCGGAATCTTTGGGATGTGGAAGGAAACCTGAGCACCTGGAGGAAACCCATACGGTCACGGAGAGAACATGCAAACTGTACGCAGACATCACCTGAGTCAGGATCGAACCCTGGTCTCTGGCGCTGTGAGGCAGCAGCTCTACCAGTTACCAGCCCTTGTGTGGTTTATAGGCTAATTGACATCTGTAAATAGCCCCTAATGTGGAGGGAGTTGAAGGTCGGCATGAACTCGGTAGGCTGACGTGCCGGTTTCCATGCTGTATCTCTAAACTAAACTGAACTAAAACCCATGGAAGAATGAAAATAAACTGGAAGCAGCACCATCAGTGAACAAATTCACTGCCCAGAAAAAAAAGAGTTAACATTTCAGGTCAATGATCTTTCATTGGAACACAATCTGAAACATTAACACCGTTTCTTTCTCCAAAGATGCTACCTAACAAGCTGAGATTTCCAGGATCTGCAATGTTTGTGTGAAGCCACTGTCTATAGGGTTAAGGAACGATAATTTAACATGACAAAGCTGACTGCCAAACTGCAGTGAAAGAATGATGGATAGTCAGTTAAACTTAATGAACTACATCAACCATCAGCTTTTTGCTAATGTGACTCAGATTTATTGAGCTAAAATCATTCTAAAGAATATTTCCAGTGAAGGGGCTGCACTGGATGAATTCTTTTGCAGCATTAAGAAATGTATTTGAATATAGATCATTTTAAAAGCCTGGCAAGTCACGGTGTGAAGTTGCTTTACTGGAACTTCCACTGTTGTGGGCATTTTGAACTATCCCAAGAAGGGGCTGCACCACTTACTAGTTTAGAATTACATTTTCGTGAGGCCTCATAAAATCAGCAAACAGAATATTTTGGCAGCAGCCTTCGGCAAGCTGCAACTGACAGGTAGCAAGACCACCGGTAATGTGCTGGAACTGACAGGTGGTGTATTTTCAGTGCTTTGAAGTTGCTGCTTTCAGGAATACTCTAATGATGGTACCAGCTTGAAATTCGGGTCATTTAAATTCCCAGTCCTCATTAGAATCTTCCAGGATGGAATCACGCCTGATCCTGGAGATAGTTGTTAGGGAGGAGGTGGTTAAGAAAGGAGGTGAGTATAATGAATGCCAGCGGTAGAGGTTTGATTAAAATGTTACCCACTTAGCATTGACTGTGGTTTACAACAGCACCTTGCATTTTCCTTTTTCATGTCCCAAGGTGCTTCATTAGCAAACACAAATTCACAGCAGGCTTCTCACAGAAAATTTAGGACAGTTGGACGAAGTTTATACCACGGGACACCTTGAAAACGGGAAAGAGTGGTGAGGCGAAGTAATTTACCGATGGAATTCTAGAGACATGGCCACCAGTGATGGAGAGATTCAATTCAGGAGATGCTGAGAGCCCAAAAAGGAGCAGTGCAGAGATTACAGAGGATTCTGGGGCTGGAAGAAATTCCAGAGGAGGAGAGAGATATTCCAGATATTCTGGAGTGTTCAGTTGCCAGGATAGGATTATAGTTATATGAGTTGGTTTGAGAACCCAATATTTGTATGAAAGTACCTGTTCCTGAACCCGGTGGTGTGCAACTTCAGACCTCCGTACCTCCTGCCTGACAGTAATAGAGAGAGAGAGTATTGCCTAGATAGTGGAGATACTTGATGATGGATGTTGCCTTCTTGTAGATGCTTTCAATGATGGGGTGGCTTGTATCTGTGATTGACTCTTGCATTCCTGTATGTTGGAATGGTCCCAGGCCATGATGCAACCAGTCAGGATACTTTCTACAGTGTCATAGTTATACTGTAGAGTCATACAGCACGGAAACAGCCCCTTCAGCCCAATTCATCATTACCGACCAAGATCCCCTTCTGAACTAGTCCCATATGTCCATGTTTGACCCATATCCTTCTGAACCCTTCCTATTCAAATACCTGTCCAAATGTCCTTTAAATGGTGTTATGGTATCTTCACCTGTAATGCATCTGTAGAAGTTAGTGACCTGTCGAATCTTCTTCAGCTTCAAAGAAAGTAGAGGCCTTCTTTGTGATCACATCTAAATGTCTGGCCCAGGACAGGTCATTCGAGATGTTAATGCCCAGGAATTTGAGACTACTGACCCTCTCCGTCAATGAAATCTGGTGTGTGGTCTCCTGATTTCCCTTATCTTGAGCGAGGTTGTTTCAACACCATTCAACCAGGTGTCGTATCTCTCTCCTGTACGCTGACTCACCACCACCTACAATTCGGCCAACAGCAGTGCCAAATTTATAGATGGCATTGGAGCTGTGTTCAGCTACACAGGGGTGTAAAGAGAGACACCAACATTGCAAATAGAATGGCAAAATGCCTCAAAATAGCAGGTCAGGCCACATCTGTGGGAAGGAAAAAAAAGGCAATATATCAGATCAAAGAACTTTTTTCAGAATGGGGATGGAGAGGAAAGAAGCTTGTTAAGCTGCAGAGAATGTGGGGTGAGGGGAGAATCAAACTGCTGGAGGAACTCAGTGGGGAAGGCAGCATCTGTGGAGGGACAGAAGACGTTTTGGGTTGGGATCTTCTTCGAGAGGGGAAGATAGCTAGTAGAACATAGAGATGAAGGGAAGGAATGGAGCAAGAGCTGGCAAGTGATAAGTGGACACAAAATGCTGGAGTAACTCAGCAGGTCAGGCAGCATCTCTGAAGAAAACAAATAGGTGACGTTTCGGGTCGGGACCCTTTTTCAGACCCTTCATCAAGTGATCAATGGATCTAGGTAAGATTGACAGAGGGGTCAGGTGGGGGAGAGAAGGGTGGACATAATAACCAAGGCTGAGGTGAGAAGACAAAAGGCTGCTGACGGTGGACTCGGATAAGGAAGGAAGGTGAGGAGTGAACTGTAGAACCAGAGCGAGGAAGGATGCCTCCGACAGGGTAAAGCCAGAGTGACTCCTCTTGATTACATCAGGCCTCATTGTAACAGTGCAGGAGGTGACAGAATGACAATGGGAGTGGGATGAGGAATTAAAGTGGCAGGCAATGGGAAGCTCAGTGTCGCCCGGCCGTGGCCTGAACACAGGTGCTCTGCAAAATGATCACCAGCATGCATGTGGTGCCTGCAGTGCAGAGACCACATGTGAGCACTGAATGCAGTGCACTAGATTGGAAGCAGTGCGAGTGAAAGATTGAGTCCCTGAATGGTGGGAAGCGAAGAGGTGGATGTACACGTGTTACAACGCCTAAGGTTACAAGTTTTCATAAGGTTGCAAATACTGGTTCAACCGTACCCAGTTACCAGAGAGAGCCAGCTTATGAAAGGTCATCGACCTGAAATGTTAATACAGTTTCTCTCCAGATATGGTGCTTGACCTCCTGAGTGTTTCTAACATTTTCTTTTTCTAATTATTGTTTAAGATGCTGGTGAAGAATAATCTATGCTGGCATAACTATTCAGTGCAACTGTTAGTTCTCAGGGCAATCATGTAACCTGCTTTATAGATGTAGTCATCCACAGCTGTTGTTTTCAAAGGATGTTTTCAAATCTCAAGAAAAGATGTTAAAGAAGGAACTGCAGATGCTAGAAAATCGAAGGTACACAAAAATGCTGGAGAAACTCAGCGGGTGCAGCAGCATCTATGGAGCGAAGGAAATAGGCAACGTTTCGGGCCGAAACCCTTCTTCAGACTGATAGGGGGTGGGGAGAAGAAAGGAAAAAAGGCGGAGGAGGAGCCCGAGGGCTGGGGGAGGGGAGGAGACAACCAGAGGGCTGATGAAGGGGAGGGGACAGCAAAGGCTAGCAGAATTGGGAGAATTCAATGTTCAAGCCCCCAGGATGTAGACTGCCCAAGCGGAATATGAGGTGCATTTCCTCCAATTTCCGGTGTTACTCGCTGTGGCCATGGAGGAGACCCAGGACAGAGAGGTCAGATACGGAATGGGAGGGGGAGTTGAAGTGCTGAGCCACCGGGAGCTCAGGTTGGTTATTGCGGACCGACCGGAGGTGTTCGGCGAAACGATCGCCAAGCCTCCGCTTGGTCTCACCGATGTAGATCAGCTGGCATCTAGAGCAGCGGATGCAATAGATGAGGTTGGAGGAGATGCAGGTGAACCTCTGTCGCACCTGGAACGACTGCTTGGGTCCTTGAATGGAGTAGAGGGGGGAGGTGAAGGGACAAGTGTTGCATCTCTTGCGGTTGCAAGGGAAAGTACCAGGGGAGGGGGTGGTATGGGAGGGAAGGGAAGAATTGACAAGGGAGTTACGGAGGGAGCGGTCTTTGCGGAAGGCAGACATGGGGGGAGATGGGAAGATGTGGCGAGTGGTGGGGTCACGTTGGAGGTGGCGAAACTGACGGAGGATCACTTGTTGTATGTGACGGCTGGTGGGGTGAAAGGTGAGGACTAGGGGGACTCTGCCCGTGTGAGTGGGGGGATGGGGAGAGAGAGCAGTGTTGCGGGGTATGGCAGAGACCCTGGTGCGAGCCTCATCTATGGTGGAGGAGGGGAACCCCCGTTCCCTGAAGAATGAACCCCCGTTCATTCTTCAGAGAACGGGGGTTCCCCCCCCCTTCCCCTCCTCCACCATAGATGAGGCTCGCACCAGGGTCTCTGCCATACCCCGCAACACTGCTCTCTCTCCCCATCCCCCCACTCACAACAAGGGCAGAGTCCCCCTAGTCCTCACCTTTCACCCCACCAGCCGTCACATACAACAAGTGATCCTCCGTCAGTTTCGCCACCTCCAACGTGACCCCACCACTCGCCACATCTTCCCATCTCCCCCCATGTCTGCCTTCCGCAAAGACCGCTCCCTCCGTAACTCCCTTGTCAATTCTTCCCTTCCCTCCCATACCACCCCCTCCCCTGGTACTTTCCCTTGCAACCGCAAGAGATGCAACACTTGTCCCTTCACCTCCCCCCTCGACTCCATTCAAGGACCTAAGCAGTCGTTCCAGGTGCGACAGAGGTTCACCTGCATCTCCTCCAACCTCATCTATTGCATCCGCTGCTCTAGATGCCAGCTGATCTACATCGGTGAGACCAAGCTGAGGCTTGGCGATCGTTTCGCCGAACACCTCCGGTCGGTCCGCAATAACCAACCTGACCTCCCGGTGGCTCAGCACTTCAACTCCCCCTCCCATTCCGTATCTGACCTCTCTGTCCTGGGTCTCCTCCATGGCCACAGCGAGCAATACCGGAAATTGGAGTAAATGCACCTCATATTCCGCTTGGGCAGTCTACATCCTGGGGGCTTGAACATTGAATTCTCCCAATTCTGCTAGCCTTTGCTGTCCCCTCCCCTTCATCAGCCATCTGGTTGTCTCCTCCCCTCCCCTCCCCCAGCCCTCGGGCTCCTCCTCCGCCTTTTTTCCTTTCTTCTCCCCACCCCCTATCAGTCTGAAGAAGGGTTTCGGCCCGAAACGTTGCCTATTTCCTTTGCTCCATAGATGCTGCTGCACCCGCTGAGTTTCTCCAGCATTTTTGTGTACCCTCAAGAAAAGATGTTCCTTATGTATTGCATCAGGACTAATGAGTGAAAAGAATGAATGTGGTTTTAAATAACACTGCTCAAATCCTCGGAATATCCCAAAACATTTCACAGCCAATTAACTCCTTTTGAAATGCAACAAACCTTTAAATCCTGTGAAAGTGGGGAGTTGTGGAGGGGATAACTTGGCTGTATTGTAGGACGGCTGTTGCTCTCTGAAGCTGCCCTTCACGACTGAGCGAGATCTCTAGGGAAATGAACACCACCTTCATTAATAACCTTCCTTGTTCCCAATGCAACCCCAACACTAAACCCACTCAAACTGCATCGTAACTCCTATGCTGCACTTCAGATTGCACCACCAATGCAACAATCCTACACTGCACCCATCTACACTGCAGCCCAATGTGAACATCCAAACTGCAGTGACCCTCTGCATGCCACACAATCTGCACATTCGCCACATTGCAAGACTCCATCCGCTTCCCCCACTGCACCCTCCCTGCAACCACCAGACAGCTATCCTTGTACACTGTCAACCCCTCCCTGACCAATGCACCCCAGCCAACCCCATCTGAGGCAATATGTGGCTCTGCTCTATATATTCACTCAACCCCCTAACCACCAAGATCAAATCTAGTCCTTCTACACGTGGGAATACAGAGCACATCCTTGCAATCTTTCCTCGTAATTTAGCTGGGTTACTTGGGAGAAAATGTATTTGATTATTTTCCGAAAGAATGCAGATGTGTAATAACCTTTGGGACATTCTGTTGCCATCATTCTTGCCTGCGAATGATTGATACCTTCACATGATTCAAGAAACACAACTGAGCATGAAGGAGTGTGTTCTTTGATGCACTGCTTCAGAAGCTGTCAGCTCCAGGTTGTATATTTCTGTACGCAGATGCTTGGCCCCGGCAACACGTGCTGAGGTCCAGAGAGAGAAGCCATTAACTGCACACGTGATCAGTTGATTATTGGTGTATTTTCCATTTGCAATTGATGAATGCAAGATGCCATAATAACAGCGAAGGGCTCAGTTTGCATTGAGCCCAAAGTCTGTTCTGACACATCACGTTGTATATTTTGGCTGATAAATTTAAACAGCAGGATTTTCTTATCACAGCAATGATGAACTTACATCCAGTAAAGCTGGTGGTAGACAAAAATGCTGGAGAAACTCATCGAGTGAGGCAGCATCTATGGAGCGAAGGAAATAGGCAACGTTTCGGGTCGAGACATGTCTCGATGGTTTGTCTACCTTCGATTTTCCAGCATCTGCAGTTCCTTCTTAAACTTCCAGTAAAGCTGGTGATAATCAGTTTAGGCCTTCTATCTTCATGTTATTTTTTTAACCTTTGATATTTAATAAGAATGCAAGAAGAATGAGCAGTAGTAGACCACTCAATCCCTCAAGCTTGCCCCGCTATTCAATATGATTATGGCTGATCTTCCCCAAGCCTTCTTCTGTGCCAGTTTCCCATCACCCTCAATTCTCAAATGTCTCAACATTTTATTTCCCTCATTTTTTTTTAAATTGCCCCAGTGATCCAACCTCCACAACCCTCGGAGGGAGGTAATTCCACAGATTCACCACCCTCTGTGAAAAGGTCCTATGCAGCTCAATTTTAAATGAACTGCCCCTTATATTGTAACTATTTACCTTATTGGGTGAACTTGCCTCAAAGAGGGTGCAGTCCCCACTGAGACCTGGGGTCCTGTCCATTCTCAGAAAACGTGCTAACAATCTAAATGACTGAAATAGCATCCAGGTGCCTGGATTATTTTTGAGTCTTTAAGCTTCACGGTTGAGGAATTTAAATTCAAGAAATTAAATAATTCTGGCCAAATCTGCTGGAGGAGCAACACTGAGGACTGCACTGTCGAGGAGGCAGTACTGATGGAACACTGCACTCAAAGTGGAAGAGCAATATCTCATGTCCCACCTGGGACATCCACCAGGGGCGTCAAGGTTACAGGGAGAAGGCAGGGGAATGGGGTTGAGAGGGGGAAATAGATGAGCCATGAATGAATGAATGGTGGAGTGGACTCCATGGGCTGAATGGCCTAATATTACTCATATATCATATGGTAGTCAATAGTACAAACATTGAATTTTCCAGTATCAGGTCATCTGCAACCCCAGTGCCCAAAGCAAAATACAAAGTGCCAGAGTAACTGAGCGGTCCGGGCAGCATCTGTGAAGGGAGTGGACAGATGACATTTAGACTCGGGTGCTTCTTTAGTCTGAAGAAAGGTCCCGACCCAAAATTTGCCCATCCATTCCCTCCTTAGATGCTGCCTGACACGCTGAGTTCCTCCAGTACTTTGTGTTTTGCTCAAGTTTCCAGTATCTGTAGTTCCTTGTGTCCCCACCACACTTGCTCGCCTGAAGGACAACACAGTGCGGGAGTAACTCAGCGGGTCAGGCAGCATCTCTGGAAAAAATGGATAGGCGTGGCATGTTCTCCAGAGATGCTGCCTGACCCGCTGAGTTACTCCAGCACTTTGTGTCCTTTTGTGTAAACCAGCATCTGCAGTTCCTTGTTTCTGCACACACTCGCCTGTCCACCCAGTTTTCCTCTCCCTTTGTTTAAGAAGGAACTGCAGATGCTGGAAAAATCGAAGGTAGACAAAAGTGCTGGAGAAACTCAGCGGGTGCAGCAGCATCTATGGAGCGAAGGAAATAGGTGACGTTTCGGGTCGAGACCCTTCTTCCTCTCCCTTTGTTCATCCCTCCCACCATCTGCCCATCATCCCAGCCCTATCTGGCTCCACCTAATTCTCTATTCCTCGCCTCCCCCTCCCGCCAAACACTGACAATCTTTCCTCTTCCTTTTTAGTACTGATGTACGGTCTCAACGCAAAACTTCATTTAACACGTTTGCGCCCCCCACTCAGACGCTACTTGTTCCGCCTGTTCTTCCACTAGGGCTCTGTTCTGGTCCGAGATTCCAACATTTGCAGTGTTTTACAACTTGACATATAAAAAAATAGAGTCCGTTTCCACCAATCAGCGCGGAAATGCCGTGAAAACAGCGGCAAACACTCTCACCCCTCCCCTAGCTGGGCAGATCGCCGACTGCAATCTACCAATAGAGGCATGCAGAAAGGAGTCAATCATGGCAGCGGAAGGACAATGCACTGTGAATGACTTCATGTCTTAACTTGTAAACTGGCCATTTCAGCTGGAGTTTTTAACTTCTTATTTAACTTTAAAAAAAATATATATATATATACATTTTAAATATTTATCTACTGCAGCTCGTCATTGAGGCTATCAATTGCAGACGGTCCCAGAGTCGGTGAAGGATCATGACTTTGTTTGGTGTTTGATTTACTCTCTCGGAAATCCTGGGATCTCCATTGAAAATTTCGTGAGCACTGTAAGTAGCAAGATTGGAATTGTCGATTGCCTTGCAGTCGATTACAAAGCGAAACTCCAGGGAACAGAGAAGTGGGACCGCGCTGGCAATTTCTGAATGGCCAGATGGAGAGTCTGCGATAGGGAAGGTTGATGGTTGGTTTTTACAATGGTGTGACTGTATAATATAGATATTTGAAGCAACGCTTTCAAGATATATATATATATATATATATATATATATACCTCCGGTACACCTCTGTGTGTGTGTGTGTGTTTATTCTTGGAGAGGTCTTTAGTAAAAACGTTGGCCCTGTTTGGAGGCTGGTGAAAGCATTACTAAATGCTGCCACGTTTAGCGTTTATTTAACCTGCTTCAAATGCACAGAGGATTTTTCATTAAAAGTTTTCCTACCCAAGCAGATATTTCCGGTCTCAATCCTTTTGGGAGGAGGAGGAGGAGAAAAAAGTGGGCACGCTTTCCCTTAACTTCCAAATGTTTTTAAACTTTATTTTAATCGTTTGAACTTTGCAATGATTGTTTCGGGGGGTGAAACGAGGCCTTTCTCTCAAGGTCCAACCATTCACGTTGCAATGATTCAGAATTCCGTCATCTTGGCTATGAGGCTGGATCAGTTTTGAAGGGTTGCCTGCCAGGAATTGGTGTGTCAGTATCTGCACCTCAGAAACAGACTGTTCGGCCCCTCTACTATGTGCTTTGTTTCTGTTGTACTGTAGTCTCCTCCTACCCCTTATCGACCCACAACCACTGCCATATATCTCTCCCGTCTTATTCCAGCTGCCCCATAAAGGCTATTCATCTCCACTGCTCTCTATGGGAGCAAATGATATTGCAAAAGGTGGCAAATTAATACCATTAAAGCTGATGGCTTTGCCTTGTTGGTGCTGATGTGTGATGCAAGCAGTCTTCTGGTTCCTTCAGTCTTCATGTTTTTCATTGATAATTGTATTGAATCCCTTTGAATCAGTAACTCGCCTTCAAGCACCATTTGAAGGTTGCGGTGATGTAGTTTATATATCTCAAAGGTCGTTGCTAGTTTACCTAACTGCGGTATCTCTAGAGCCCTGGAATAATGAGCAGAAGGAAGGAGGGACAGGAAGGTGAGACTAGTCTTGCACAAAGCACAGGAGGGTATGGTTTGAGGCTGGCACAGAGTGGCGAGTCACCACTGCACCGAAGAGTAGGAGGTGGGTCGGAATCGGAGGACAAATGAGAGGAAAAGGAATAATAGACTTTCCTAGATGATGAGACAGTTTGTAGTCAATAGGCTTAACGTTGCAGAGATGAATGTTGGGCCAAGAGGGGAAATGGAGAGCTATTTGGGGACACAGGAAATCAGCAGATGGGTAAATGTGTCATTGAATGGAGTTTGGGGTGAAAGAGGCAGGGGGTAGTTGGTCCATCAGTCTGAAGAAAGGTGAAGGTCACTTTCTCCTCATCGGTAACATTGCCTAATCAGTCTCTGCCTCAGCTCATCTGTTCCTAAAACCCTCATTCATGCCTTTTGTCACCTCCGGACTTGATCATCTAACCTCCCTCATTCTACTCTTTGCTAAAGTTGAGGTCAACTCGAACCATCTGGCATCTGCTTAAAAGCAGCTCAATACTGAAATGAACACGCTGGTTTCCAAATCGCCACTCAAGCTGTTGTGTCACTGGTAGTTACTGTATTTGGCTTTGAAACAGAATGTATGACGAAGCAATTACCTGCCTTGATCATAGGTGGAAGGATAATCATGAATTTATTAGACAAGTATGTTTTGCAACATGCGAGGAATTTGGTTTGCCATACAGTCATACCAAAAAAGCAACAAGACATACAACTACATAAAAATGTGACCTAAACATCCACCACAGCAGCACCTCCACATTCCTCTCTGCGATGGAAGGCAATAAAGTCTTATCTTCTTTCCTCCTTGGGGGAAACCTACATGGGACGAGAAAGAAGGACTGGTGGGGTAATGAATGAGTCATTCTATGTAACTATAGCTCTGACCTTAGTGGTAACTTTGTACAGGACATAAGAATGAATGCGTGAGGTAATCTCTCCACACAACCTGGGCAATGACGTCAAAATGCCCACAGGTTTCATTTCCTGTTTGTGGGTGAGGCTGGCATTCTTGGTACATTCTTGCTAAGTAGTTGGTAGCGTTGGAAACTTTTTAGGAGTGAGGATCTCTGAGGCACATTGAGAGATGCGGAGAGTTGTCCTCTCTATGGTGCGCATGCAAAAACCTTGTGTGTGCGAAAGATGAAGTTCCTAGATGTCCTGTAAATTATCAAGTGCTTCTATTCAAACTATTCAATTCCTGCACATTTTAAAATCATATTCTCTCTCTCTCTCCCACTGTGCTTATATTGCTTTCAACTGTATTCTAAATGGAAAGCTCAGCTGTTACGTGTGGACTTAACCCGGTGAGCATTTTTGAGTGAGTGTTTGGTTCAGACAGACGGTATTGTTAGATTTGTATATGGGTGTGGTTATTTTTTTTGTTATTGGTCTCTTTTTGAAGAAACAGTTTGAGGGACGTTGGTGTCTCCCCACAACACTCGGTGTGGCCTGATCCAATCTGTCACCAGATAGTTCTGCAAGCCTTATCAGGAGCTAACTAAAGCCTTCCCTAAAGGGGTGGATGGGTGGAGGGTGTGAATTCCTTTCATAATAAGAGACACTGTTGCATCTGTGGAGAAACAATGAACGTTTCTGTTCTTTCTGCGGAATTCCCTGTCGTTCTGCCTCCCAGTCCTGTCCCTGGCTGCCCCTTACATTTGATGTCGCATCCAGAAACCAGAAACTCCCACCTCATCGCTTCCTCTGACAGCGCAGCGCTGCCTCGACGCTGCCTCTCTGGGTGATTGCACCACCCTCTGTGGCCCAGCGTGAACCCACATTCTTTACACTTGGAGGTGTGCGTGTGAGGTGTGACCTCTCCAAGCCACCAGCTGATGGCATTTTAAACTTCTCTTCCACGTATTCCTTCTCTCCAGAGATGCTGCCTGACCCGCTGTGTAACACTCTAGGATTTTGTACCCTTTCCTTAAGTTTGAATAAGGTCTGGACCTTGTAGAGGGGGGTGGGGGGAGGAGAGGGGGTTGACCAAATTGGGGGAGGACATATTATAACATTGTTGCCGAGGAGTGGGGATGAGAAAATTAGGAGCAGCTGTTATTGGGTAAGTCCACATCTGATATGTGGGAGTTGTTGAAAGACCAGCTGATCAGAGTTCAGGACTGGCATGTCCCAGTAAAGAGGAGGGACAAAGATGGCAGGGTAAGGGGACCTTGGATCTCAAGAGACAATGTAAATTTGGTCAAAAAAGGAAAAGGAGGCATTGGTAAGGTTTAGGAAAATGAAATCAAACCGTTGAGGAATATAAAGAGAGCAGGAAAGAATTCAAGCAGGGAGCAAAACACAAAAGTGCTGGAGGAACTCAGCAGGTCAAGCAGCATCTGGGGAGGGAATGGACAGGCGTTTTATTTTGAGTCGGGGCCCATTTAGATTAAAGCAGAGAATGAGGAGGGCCAGAAAGGGCTAAGAGATGTTATTGGCAAGTCTGATTAAAGAGAATTTCATTGCATTTTAAACATGTGTTACAGAGGTAACTAGGGAAGAGTGCAGGACCACCCATGATAAAGGGGGGCATTTATGCTTGGAGTCAGAAGATGGTGAGGTACTAAATAGGACGACAGATGGCGCAATGGGCTAAGTGTTCGGCTGGCAACCGGAAGGTAGCCGGTTCGAATCCCGCTTGGAGTGCATACTGTCGTTGTGTCCTTGGGCAAGACACTTCACCCACCTTTGCCTGCGTGTGAATGTGTGTGAGTGATTGGTGGTGGTCGGAGGGGCCGTAGGCGCAGATTAGCAGCCACGCTTCCGTCAGTCTGCCCCAGGGCAGCTGTGGCTACAGAAGTAGCTCACCACCACCGAGTGTGACTGAGGAGTGAATGAATAATGTGATGTAAAGCGCCTTGAGTATTAGAAAGGCGCTATATAAATCCCATCCATTATTATTCATTGTTATTAAATAAGTATTTTGCACAGGTATTCACCAAGGAGAAGGATATGAAGATAGTGAGATCAGTGTGGGCCATACCAATATGCTAGGGCATATCTCTTTATCTCTTCCCTGAACTCTGCCTCGTCATTGTTTGAGATCCGGCCCCAATACGGCGATATCATCTGTCAACTTGTAAATGGAGTCAGAGCAGGATTTGACTGCACCTTTGTGGGAGTAGAGCATTGTGGGAGGTTGCTGAGATTGCAGCCTTGAGAGGAACCAGTGTTGACAAGCCAAAGTGACTCAGAAGAAAGACCCTGAACTGAACCAAAAGTACTGTGCAACTGAAGCCTGACAAACAGGCCGAACTGGATCAGGGTGGTAGATCTCCTTCCATGATAAACATTTGTGAACTTAGTGGGAAGTTTCTGTGAGAAATAGAAGCAGGGATAGACCATTCGGCCCCTTGTGCCTGTTCTGCAATTCAATAAGATTGCAGCGAACCTTTAAAAATAAACTTTTGTGCTGACTGTTACTGATACTAACTTATTAATTGCAGGTTTATTAAGTTACCTAAATTTCAATTCCTCGGCTACCAAGACTATTCGATGCTGATCTAGTGTTTGATCTGAAGCATTAACTGTTTTGATTCCAGCAGCTGTAGTTTTTGATTTGATTATCAATAATTTAGCGGTTTCACAGTTCTTTTGTATTTAAGTGTTTTGACCAATTCCATGTGACTGTCTGGTGTCCAATCTGAGTGTAAGCTGTTTCTGAACATCCATCGTGTGTTGACTTCCATCATGTGTTTTTCCCCCCTTTCCACTTGGCTGTGTGATCATTTACATTAGCCTCAGATGGCAGTCGGGGCAGCAGTTAAACACCTTGTGAAAGCCACCCACCCTGCTGCATGGCACTCCCTCGGCGCCAACCCCCTTGCGGTGTGGCTCTCTCTTGGCAGTGCATTAAAGGACAATCTAGATTTCTGTGCTGGGCTCAGTCTCTGTGTCCGTCTCCCTCTCCGTCAGTCTCCATCTCTGTCTGTCTCTTTCTCTTGGAGCGCACGGCCCATTGTGTGTCTGTGGATTGGAGGAGGGTGTTCTGGCCAACCTTCGAGCATTAAGAATGAGAAGCAATGTAAGGGGATCTAATCGTCCTGTGTGCAATTGGGCCAATGCACAGGCTGAGATAATTGACTAACAGCTCTTCAAATCCTTTGTAACGAAGCATGTTGGAACATGGAGGATGTGTGAAATGCCATTTGACTACGTTGCATTCTTTCCCTGTGCCCCTCCCTTCCTTTGACCCTTTCCAATGATGTAATTTTGAGTTTCCTTTCAATGTTTTCCACACTGACAGTCAAAGATCCTATAGACCACTCCTGCTAAATGCAATGGGCTGACGTGTAGTACGCAACGGAGCGGAACGTGGGCCTTTTTTTCATCCATTTCAGTAACCCGACCCGACTCGCAGTGTAATCAACGTTGCGGGGGAACAGTTTGTGTTAATAAATTAAAATTCTGAAAATGAGGAGAAGATATTTACCAAAGAACTTTTATTTTTACGGGGATGTTTCCGTAACCGGCTTCCATCTCCGCACTAGTATCTTTGCTCCGCTACGGGATCTTTGGTGCGGAGACGGAAGCCGGTTACGGAAATGGGGCCAAAAATTCCCCATGAATCTGCCCATGACCGTACTACGTCTTTTTCGTCGAGTGATCTATCTTGCTCGCTATAGGATCTTTGATGACAATAGTGGCTACCAAAGATGCTAGAGGAGCTACACTGCAGGAACGGGTGTGAAGTCTCAAGGGCCTGTCCCACTTGGGTGTCATTTGCGTGTCATTTACACATAATTTACAGTCGTGACGCGCACATGGCGAGGCGTGGTGGTGTATGCAGTGACGCGCGGTAGCGCGCGCGGCGCCCCAGGATTTGGCGATTTTCAAAATCCTTGCGAGCAAATGACGCCCAAGTGGGACAGGCCCTTCAGGGGATAGGTTCTGGGTAAATGCCTTTTGTTCTTTCAGCTGGACAATGCCACAGGCTGGTCTCGGTTGCAGCTGGTATATCTGGGCTTTGTTTCTCTGTCATAAGGTCATAAGTGATAGGAGCAGATTTAGGCCATTCAGCCCATCAAATTTACTCCGCCATTCAATCATGGCTGATCTATCTCTCCCTCCTAACCCCATTCTTCTGACTTCTCCCCATAACCCCTGACACCCGCACTAATCAAAGTGACCACCAAGGTCCACTGCCACTGCTGAGCTCGAAAGCAATATCCATTCTCAGGACATGGATGTTGTGGGCAAGGCTGTCATTTGATGCCCATTCCGATTTGCCCTTGAATATTGTTGCCAAGATAGATGGAGGTTAATTCAGCATGGAAACTGGCCCTTCGGCCCCCAAATCCATCCTAACCATCAAGCTCCCATCTACACAATAGCCTATTTTCTTTCCCCTGACATTCTCATCAGCTCCCCCCACCCAGGTTCTAGCCCTCACCAAGATGCAGGCCAGAACGCGACAGGAGATCCTTCTTCCATGTGGCTATCAAACTTTACAACTCCTCCCCCTTCTGTCGTGGGATAGACTGAGACTGACTCCCCTCCCCCATGTCCCCAATCTTTGCACATGCCGCAAACCTTTACACTCGTCACTTTAATTTCATGTTTCATGCATTTTGTGTTTTGTGTATTTTGTGTTTTTAATGACTGTTGGCAGATCAATTTCCCTCCTGGCATCAATAAATTTCTATTGTTTCGTATCATTCCCACACACTGCAGACAATTTACAGCAGCCAGTTAACTTACCAACCTGTACGCCTTTGGGACGTGGGAGGAACCAGGATCATGCTGGGACTTCTGGTTAGGCTGACTTTGAAGCATTGCGTGCAGTTCTGGTCGCCCCCATAACAGGAAGGATGTGGAGGCTTATGAAAGTGTGCAGAGGAGGTTTACCAGAATGATGCCTGGGTTAGGGGGTATGAGCTACAGGAAGAGATTGGACGGACTTGGATTGTTTTTCCTAGATGCCAGAGGTGATAGAAGTATATAAAATTATGAGAAGGCATAGATGCGGTAGAAAGTCAGAACCTGTTTTCCCCAGGGTGGAAATGTCAAATACTAGAGAGGATAGCTTTAAGATGAGAGGGTCAACGTTTGAAAGAGGGCAAGTTTTTTTTACACAGAGGGTGGTGAGTGCCTGCAACGCGCTGCTGAGGGTGGTGCTTGAAGCAGATACGCTAGTAGTGGCATTTAAGAGACTTTTGGATAGGCACATGGATACGCTGGGAATGGAGGGATATGGGTTATGTGCAGGTGGATAAGTGATAGTCTTGGGTCATATTCGGCACTGAATGTTTGGCCTGAAGGGCCTGTTCTTGTTCTATGTTCTATCTCGGAGAAATCCTCAATAGACAATAGGTGCAGGAGTAGGCCATTCGGCCCTTCGAGCCAGCACCTCAAGTTACAGGGGAGAACGTGCAAACTCCAGGCAGACAGTGCCAGAGGTTGGGATTGAACCCAGATCTCCGGCACTTTGGAAAGCAGGTTTGCGTTTAGTTTAGGTGACGTTTCGGGTTGAGACCCTTCTTCAGAGTCTGAAGAAGGGTCTCAACCCGAAATGTCACCCATGCCTTCTCTCCAGAGATGCTGCCTGTCCCGCTGAGTTACTCCAGCATTTTGTGTCTGTCTTCAGTGTAAACCAGCGTCTGCAGTTCCGTACACATTTAGGTGTCGTTTAGTTTATTGTCAGTGGCGCCACTGTGCTGCCTCCTTCCAGGCGTGTGTGGATTTCGGGAGTTCTCTCTAAGCTGCAAAGCTTTTTAGCGATTTAATAGCTGCATTCTGTCTACTGAGTCTCATGTGTAACCCTTGATGCTTTGGCTCAGACACCAGCGGGGACCATGTACCCATCCTCTAGCCTAGGCTCCACGCTAGTCTGGCAATAGGTTCAATAGGCGACTCATTGCACGTTTGGCATTGATTCCCTTCCAGGTGCAAGTCGGCCGGCCGGTCGGAGGCTGTTGAGGAGGCGCCGCGTAATGGAGCAGTGTCCAGTGACCCAGTACGAGCCCGTGGCGGAGATCGGGGGAGGAGCCTATGGCACCGTCTACAAGGCCCGAGACTCGCGGAGCGGCAAGTTTGTGGCTCTCAAAAACGTGAGGGTTCACCGGGACGAAGAGGGCCTCCCCGCCTCCGCGGTCAGGGAGGTGGCTCTGCTCAAACGGCTCGGACGCTTTGACCACCCCAACATTGTCAGGTGAGCTGGCTGTAATGTGAGGGAGGTGGGGATGCTGCCAGAGTGGGGAGGCTGCACTCCACACGTTGCGCCGGTTTGGTGGGTATCGCTGGTCGGCGCAGACTCGGTGGGCCGAAGGGCCTGTTTCTGCCCTGTATCTCTAAACTAAACTAAAGATTTAGGAATTTGGGAAGAAGGAGAAGACTGTGGTCTGATGCTCTCTCACCATCTCCTGGTTTTGCTTTGATGGGAGGTGTGAGAGGAATTTTTTGACACAGAGTAGGTGGTGGCAGCAATGCACTGCCTGAAGCGGTGGTGGAGGCCGAGACTTTAATCATATTGATGAAGTGTTGAGACAAACGCTTGAATTGCTGAGGCACAGAAAGCTACAGACCAAATGCAGTTGAATGGGACGAGTACAATGGTCAGCATGGACATAGTGGGCCGAAGGGCCTGTTTCTGTGCTGTGTGACTCTGTGACGTTGGGCTTTGACTCGGTGGGGCCTCGTGCAGCCATTATAACTACCTATGTGCGTTGCCACAGGTTGTACGACGTGTGCGCAACCACGAGGACGGACCGAGAAGCCAAAGTCACTCTGGTGTTTGAGCACGTTGACCAGGATCTGAAAACCTACCTGGAGAAGGCCCCATCGCCTGGACTACCAGCCGAGACTGTGAAGGTAAAAAGCAGGGCGCTGGCTGGTGGCCATTTTGTTATCATCCCACTGCTGGCTACTTCTTGACGGGAGAGGAGGGCGATGCGGGAGCCCACAGCTTCCCAACCAGCCCTTCTTCCCCCCTCAACCTCCACCCCTATATAGTTTCACTGTTGTTTTTTAGTGAGAGTAGTCAACGGTGCTCTATTTGTCACACATGCAGCTGCACAATGAAATTCATTTTGCACACATTACACACGAGGGCGCCGACATTTTTGGCACCATTATTCAAAGTTCAAAGTCCGGGTGGGAATTCCTTTGGAGAAGGAGAAACCAGTAGTTAAGATGCTTCCAAGTATCATTCGTACCCAGGCTTTGGTCTATACCGAGGGTCTCGACCCGAAACATCACCTATTCCTTTTTTCCAGAGATGCTGCCTGTCCCGCTGAGTTACTCCAGCCTTTAGTGTCTATCTTTGGTGTAAACCAGCATCTGCAGTTTCTTCCTACACCTCTACTGAGTGGTGGGGAAAGTAAAATAGGAGGCTGGGTATTGGGAGGTCTCAGTAGGGGGCTTGGGAGGGGGTGGTCCTTGCTGGTGATCTCTTCTAACGCCGGGCCTGCTGTGTGTGTGTGTGTTTTTGGGGCAGGATCTCATGAGGCAGCTGCTGAACGGCCTGGTGTTTCTGCATTCCCACGGCGTGGTGCACCGCGATCTGAAGCCGGAGAACATCCTGGTGACCAGCCGAGGTCAAGTGAAGTTGGCTGACTTCGGCCTGGCTCGCATCTACAGCTGCCAAATGGCACTGACTCCGGTGGTAAGCAAGAATCGGGCATTTGTCAAGCTTGGTTGAGGTGTCTGTCTGTGTCCATGTCTGTCGCAATGATAGCAATTTAACAAATTGTTATTTTATTTTGAATGTTTATGGTATTTCTTCCATGATCTTGTGTGCATGTTCCAATATTTATTTTCCACTCTGCAAAATGTTGTTCAAAATTAGCAGCTTCAATTTTTTAACTTTCCGGTTAGCGACAGAGGGGAAATTCGAGATGTCATCAAAGCCCAGAGCTTCGATGACATCTCCACCTCTGAAGGGCAGGGAATCCCCCAGAAAAAACACCTGATGCCTCGGAGATGTTTGAGTCAGCATAGCTTTTGTGCTGATTGCACAATTAAGGCCTCCAATTGTAGATCGACTTGCCCACTGTTGACTGATTTTTCTTGGTTATTTTTATTTAATTTGTAGATTCATAGTGTTTTACAGAATGGAAATGGACCTGTTGGCCTAATGAGTCCGTTCTCGCCACAATGTCTAGCAAATCCAATCCCTTTTGCCTGCATTTGGCCCTATCCCCCTAAGCCTTTGCTATCCGTGTGCCTATCCAAATGTCTTAAATGTTGAAATTAAACTCGCCTCCCCTGCCTTCTCTGGCAGCTCGTTCCATATACCCATATATTCCACGCTCTTTGTGGAAAACTGGCCCCTCAGATCCTCTTTAAATCTCTCCCTCTCACCCTAAACCTATGCCTTTAGTTTTAGACTCCCCTTCCCTAGCAAAAAGATTGTGACTATCCATGAACCTCAAAATTTCATAAACCTCTATCCGGTATCTCAACACAAAGGGTGGTGGGTGTATGGAACAAGCTGCCGGAGGAGGTAGTTGAGGCAGGGACTATCGCAACATTTAAGAAACAATTAGACAGGTACATCGACAGCACAGGTATAGAGGGATATGGGCCATACACAGGCAGGTGGGACTAGTATAGATGGGACATGTTGGTCGAAGTGGGCAAGTTGGGCCGAAGGGCCTGTTTCCACACTATCACTCTATGACTATGGGTCTCTGCTCTTGGCATATCAATCTCTCCTTGTATTTCAAGCCCTCCAGTCCTTGCAACTCCCCTGCGAATCTTTTCTGCCCCCTCTCTAGCTTAACCATATCCTTCCTGTAACATATGAAAAATAAACTTGGCCACGTTAGTTTAGTGCAGAACATTTTACCATGGGCTTTTGAGAAGAGGGCTTGGGAAGAACACCGTTTTACTGAAGTTGTGAGAGAGCCCAGTACTTGGTTCCGCACTCACTTTGTGTTTGACCTGCTCAGGTGGTGACGCTGTGGTACCGTGCCCCAGAAGTACTCCTGCAATCTACCTATGCCACCCCCGTCGACATGTGGAGCACGGGCTGCATCTTTGCTGAGATGTTTTGCAGAAGGTCAGTGTTGCAGGAGATGGAAGGAGCCGATGTTTATAGGCCGCACTGTGTTGTAAATTGTTTGAAGGATTTGATGAAGTTAACTTGATTAGTGAGGGCATCATAGGTTACGGGGAGAAGGCAGGACAATGGGATTGAGAGGGAAAGATAGATCAGCCATGGAGCAGACAAGAAGGGCCAAATGGCCTAATTCTGCTCCCATGTCTAATGATCTTATGAACAATTTTTAGTGATCGGGGACAAAATGGGATATACCTGCTGGCTGTTGCTTAAGGTAGAAGTCAGACAGTTATCTCCCCTCTGGGTCAGACAGGTGTTGGTTTAAATCCTGCTGCAGAGACGAGGGAACAAAAATCCAGGCAAATCTCCAAGCGCTGGGATGTATCAGCCTGTCTTCCCAACCTGTTCATGCAGCCACGGACCAGGCATTCCCATGACGAGGATGTTACATCAACAATCCCCCCCACCCAAGACCCTTTGAGTAGTAGCATTTATTTCGAGCAGCAGTAGGTTTAATCTGAGGGCGGGGGGGTGGGGGGAAAGATTTAATAGGCACTTGAAGGGTAACCTTTCGCACAAAGGGTGGTGGGCATATGAACGAGTCGCCAGAGGAGGTGGTTGAAACGGGTACTATCGCAACATTTAAGAAATAGTTAGACAGGTAGGTGGATGGGACAGGTTTGGAGGGATATTGGCCAAACGCAGGCAGGTAGGACTACTGTAGATGGGACATGTTGGTCGGTGTGGGCAAGTTGGGCCGAAGGGCCTGTTTCCACATCACTCTGTTCTCCTGAAAATCTCCTTCTGTGACGTTGTTTGGAGTAATGTGCTTGTTACTGATGTCCAGCATTTGGGCTGTGGACATTGTGGTTCACCCATCGCAGCTGGCTGAGTGTGTTTGGGGATGTTGCCCTGTGGGAGGGGGCTGACGTCAGTTTGCCTGTTCCACCAGTGGCTTTGGAGGATTTGGCACAGCCCACATTCGTGGTGTTATCTCTCCAGTGCCACCACTATGGGAGCACTCCTGCAGCCTGCCGCCACCTTCTCAAAGGGTGGTGGAAGTGTGTAGTTATATTATCCTGTAAATACAGCAAGCATTGTGAAGATAGACACAAAAAGCTGGAGTAACTCAGTGGGTCAGGCAGCATCTCTGGAGAAAAGGAACAGGTGATGTTTTGGGTCGAGACCCTTCTTCAGACTGAGAGTGATAAGAGAGCCGAGAGACATGTAAAGGTACATAGAACAGATGAATGGAAAGATTTGCAAAAAGACAGTTCGAAGCCAACAACGATGATCAAGGAAAGTTAGAGCCCACAATGGTCCATTGTTGGCTGTTGGGTAGGTAATAACAAGAAATACAAACAGTGAAACTCAGGACAGTGCAACTAGTCCGACAACAAGGGTGGGGGAGGGACGGAGAGAGAGGGGATGCGAGGGTTACCTGAAGTTAGAGAAGATGTGATGAGGTGAGGGGTTGGGGGGGGGGGAGTAAGATGGTCGCTGGGTGGGGGGAGGGTCTCTTTATCTTCTGGTGCTGCTCAATTAAAAATATTCTATCCCTTTTGGGACTTTACGTTGAGCCGATGGGCTTTCAATGTCCAATTGAGTGTGACTGCTTTATTCTGTTTTCTCTCCTACAGGCCCTTGTTTTGTGGGAAATCAGAAGTTGACCAATTAGGAAAGATTTTTGAGTAAGTGCACTTGCTATATTCCAGCGGGGCTCAGGAACAGGGGACGTTTTTTAGGGGGGGGGAGGGGTGCAGGGGTAATCTTGGGAGGCACTACCCAGCCGAGGCAACCTGGAGAGGAAGCGAGGCATCCAGATTGGTTCGAGCACCGCACCACCCACAGGGCTGAGATGTCTAATTGACTGGGATATTGTGACTTATTGGTCTATTAACAGCGCCGCCAATCTGACCCATGAATTAGCAGTCTGACCAATGAAATCTGTGAGAATTGGCCTGTTGCTTTGGCCTGTGGCGCAAACCTGCCTCGTGGTTAAATCTCCACGTTATCGTGTGCAAGACGATAATTTAGTGGTCAATGTTTATCTCTTTCGCAACATCACTGCTCCACCGCTGTTTCTGGGAGCTTGCTGGGCGCAAATTGGCTGCCACGTTTCCTGTGTTGCAAGAGCAGCGACGTTTCAAAGGTGCCTCGCTGGCTGTGAGGCGCGTCGGGACGTCCTGAATGGGACGCGAGAGGTGCTGTGGAAATTGGAGTCTTTTTTTTCTTTATTGGAAACTTCTGTGCTTTCAGCATGACAGGGCTCCCAGCAGAGGAGGACTGGCCAGAGGACGTGACCCTGCCGCGAAGTGCCTTCACCAACCGGCCTCCACAGTTGGTGACGAACTTTATACCCGAAATCGATGACTTGGGAGCAAGCCTGCTGCTGGTGAGAAGCACTCTCTGGGAAATGGCCCATTTAAAGTGGAGTGCCAGGGTTTGACCTAAACAAGTTTTGTTTTGGCTGAGAACTTTTTGCTGCCTCAAAGCAGCTTGTTTCAATATTCTAGGAAAGGCTCTGCGATATCCATTTGTAGAAGTATTGCCTGTTAACTTCACCCCTACCACCACCCTGTTGGGCACAGGGACCACACTGCCCATGTTGATGCCATGTGGGCAGTTTGCAGCATGTTGCCTGTCCCCCACTGGGCACTGCCCGTGCTTCTGTACACCTGGCAGGGATTTGCTGCAACTCTGCCTTCCAACGGGCTGGATGGTAATAGAAACTGGGCACAACTCTGTGGCCTTGCATGCCAGCCAATCGCACCCTCACTGCCAGCCCCACCCTTGTTTTTTTATGTGCTTTTAAAGTGTAACAAGCTTTGTTTAGAGGTTGTACAGTGGGGGAAAGGAACTGTAGGCACGCTACGCAAGAATGTCTGGATACCTGAAGCTTCCAGCCCTGTGTGAAAAGTGACCAGAACTCTCGTCAAATGCTACTTCGTCCTTTCTTCCCCCGTCCCCATTTCTTCAGTTCCTCGCATCTTGGGTGCCCGGTGCTAAGATTCAGACACGGGGCAGTTGTACCAGACCTTTGCGAGTTCCCCACCGCCACTCTCGGGCCCTCCGCTGTCTCCAAGTTATCCAATTGCTGTCCCGTGTTTAGTCCGACACCCCCTCCCCAAACAGTTGGAAGACTGAAGCCTAGTGGATGGATGGCACTGCGGACGGCACGGTGGCGCAGCAGTAGAGTTGCTGCCTTGCAGCGCCAGAGACCCGGGTTCGATTCTCACTATGGGTGCTGTCTGTATGGAGTTTGTATGTTCTCCCTGTGACCTGCGTGGGATTTTCCTGGCTTCTCTGGTTTCATCCCACATTTCAAAGACGCACAGGTTTGTAGGTTAATTGGCTTTGGAAATAAAGGAAGTTGTCCCAAGTGTGTAGGATAGTGTTGGTGTACGGGAGACTGCTGGTCGGCGTGGACTCGGTGGGCCAAAGGGCCTGTTTCCCTGTTGTATCTCTAAACTAAACACCATGCCTTGTGCCCATCTCAGGTCAGATGCTAATGACTGGCATCATGCCAGCCTTGCCACTGTTGCACGAGTGTTAACTCAGCAACGGGCTCTGCCGTCAGACCAACCTGACAGCTCCCTCCCACTCTCGAAGACATCTCACTGATTCCGAGTGTCTTGATTCTTAAAACATTTAAATTTTATACATTTTAAATTCCTATTTGAAATTATTCATTTAAAATTGCATTCGACTTGTGTTTTTATTTTGTGTATTAAAGTTTTTAAAAATACAAACTAACCACTCGCCTTTTTGAGTGCTGGTTGCCACCGTGTTGCTGCCTCAGCTTGCTGTAGTTCAGCGGTGACTGTGGTTCCTGGAATCCGAAACTTCCTGGTCGGTCCCACTCCAGATTGAGACACAAACCCTGTTCCGGTGAGATCTTAAACCAAGAGCCTGTGCATGCTTTTGGGAAGACATTCGCTCAAATTACGTGGCCGTTACTTTACAATTTGTTGGAGTTTGCTGCGCGCAATATTGCCTGCTGCGTTTTCTATAATTGAAATGGTGACCGCAATTCAACAGCGTTGCATTGGCTCTAAATGATTTGGGAGGTCCTGAAAAGGATGTGAAAGGCGCTATGGAAATGCAGATTCTTTTTTGCCCCCTGCTGAGACCCTCGTCCACATCTTTGCCACTTCCAGGCACAACTAACCACCCCTCCTCTATACTCCTCATCCTCCAATCCATTGCCTGTCTTCTAATTTGCACTGAACCCTGATTAGATCCAGGTCTGGGACAGTTTGTTTTAACATTCCTGAGCCTTGTGTTCCAGCCCACCACAGGTGCTCCTGCTCGCTTGCTCTCTCTCTCTCTCTCTGTGTCGCTCTCTCTGTGTCTCTCTTTCTCTTTTTTCTCCCCCCCCCCCCCCCCAACCATCCTTACCGATGTCCCAATCACCTTCCGATCTCCACACTCTAATTCTTCGTCATGCATGAATTTAAGGACACCATCATTAGCGATATTGCCTTCAGCAGCTGAGCTGTGAAACTTCCACCGACACCTCCCTGCTGCTGTTCCTGGGAGCTGGCTGCGCGCAAACCCACTGCCAAGCTTCCATCACTCGCAACTACAACGGGCTGCGGAGCGCTTTATTTAGTGCATCCCGCGAGGCGCTATACAAATGCAAGACGCCCTGGCTACCTGTATCCTGAGAACAAATGGATCTTTTGATGAAATAGAAACAAATTGTGAGCTGCCTTGTTAGAGTGCTTGATTTGAGAAGATTATTATTTAATCAGTGTCTGATGTTCCGATGAGGAGCCAATCATGTTTTTTTCCTTCTCGTTCCCAGGAACTGCTGACATTCAGCCCGATGAAAAGAATCTCTGCCTTCAAGGCCCTGGAACATCCTTATTTCCTCGGTCAAAGCCCGGAAGTTTAAGATGACCCATTGTGACCTGTGGAAAGTAAACTGTAAACAGCTTTGCCTGCTTATCCACACTGGGGTACCACAGCAGTGCGCAGCTGCCTTAGGGATGTGTGATGCAGGAAGGGGATTTGGGTGGGGGTAGGGAGGGTGGGGGGGACGATGTGTGTAAGGTGAGAACAAAATCGAGCTTTAACCATCAGAAGAGTTTTCCAGAATTAGTTCTGTTGATCTGTGAAGCTGGTTTCTTTGGGCAGAAGCCAGCAGATGGCAGTGTGGCACTGGTTTGGGGCTTGCGGTCTGTCAGTTTTGCAATGGCACCGTTTTCTTGATGTGTGTCTGTTTGTCTGTGTGCCGGGCCTTGCCGTTGCACGAGGGCTGGGAATTTGGTGTCATCTCTTCCTCCCGAGAGAGAGAGGTAGCCATGCACCCTTGCCCCAAACCATCCAACCAAACCCCTCTAATTGGGAGGCTGAGGCCTCTGCAAGTTAAACTCCCTTCATCCTAGAGGGATGGGTGTTTTAAGTGTAACTCTATACTGCCTGCCACTGGGGCTTTTTACCCCAGGGAAGGGAAAGTAATTAATTTCATCCTCGTATCTCCAACCTTCCTTCCCGATGCTCTCAACTGTAGCTGTATGCCAGTGTATTGAACTTAAAGGAGCATTGCCCCATTTCCTTAAGATCCTAATGGACTAACGTCAGCAAGATGTCTATTGACTGCGTTCAAGCAGCTTGCTCAATTCTGTGGCTGTAGGCTGGTGACCAGACTTAAAAGTCCATGGCTGTTCTTGCTCTTCCCTATTTGGTTGTTGTGTTTCTGTGGCGCCTTTCACCCCACTTTGGGATGCACTTGCCACAATGTGTGCGTGTGAGACGTCCAGAGTTGTTGCTCTAGAAAAGGCAAGCTTCCACAAGCAGCCATCAGTTAGTGACCAGATCATTTGTTTCTTTCCATGTCAATGTTAATCCCACCCAGCTCTTCAGAATAATGTCTGGGCATTTTAATTGGCCTGACAGCACCCTTAACCTTGGTGATAGGGAGGGAGGGAGGTTAGTTATGTAATGCAGGCTTCCAAAGTGCTGGAGTAACTCAGCAAGTCAGGCAGCATCTGTGGAGAACATGGATAGGTGCTGTTTCGGGTCAGACTCTTCTTCAGACTGATTCAAGGGGAGGGGAGAAAAGAAAGCTGGGAGAGAGGAGAGGCAGGACAAAGTGTGGCAGCTGATAGGTAGACACAGGTGAGGGTTTTTTTTGATAGGCAGATGGTTGGAACTAAGGCCAAAGATTAAAAGTTATTCTGCTATCCAAACCCTCCCTCGCCTGTGTCTACTCAACACCTGTTAGGCTTTCTCCTGCCTCTTCTCTCTTCCAGCCTTCTAACCACCCCCCCCCCCCTCCATACAATCAGTCTGAAGGATCCCAACCCGAAACGTCACCTATCCATGTTCTCCACAGATGCTGTCTGACCTGCTGAGTTATTCCAGCATTGTGTCTTTATCTGTAAACCAGCATCTGTAGTTCCTTGTTTCCACTTCTAATCCTGGATGTGGAGAAGCAGTTGGGATGCATCAGCTCAAGATTTTGACCAATATTTATCTCTCCCTAAAACCAAGTCAAGTTACCTGGCTGCCGTGGCATTCCTGCTGTGGCCAAACCGGCAGCTCCTGCACCACAAACTGCCAAATAAAGCAATCCATTGGCTGTAACGCATTCAGCACACTCTGAAAGGGATGTAAAAGATGCTACAGGAATGCTAGCTTGCCTTTCTGCGCACCAATTCCCTGGCAATGTTTAATGGCGGAGTTGATCTGCTGCCGCAGACCAACCGCCTCATGTGATGTGAAGTCAGTTCTTTCTCGGCTGCTGTGAAACTGCCACTTGTGAACCTGACAACTCCTGATTGTTCCCACTTAAAACTATGGACTTCTTTTTTTAATGGCATCAAATTGTCTGTTGTCTCTGGCAAAGAAATCTCCAAAGTTTCACTTTCCCACCACTTCAGGGAAAGATTACTGCATCTGATGGGTTTTGGATTTATCTAGATTAAACTGGGAATGGTGTTAAACCTCAGCTGCAGTACAAATTGCCCCACCTTGTGTTGGTGCAGTGCAATGATTGAGACAGCACTTCATTTTGACTTGTGTAAATGACCTGAAATTTATTGTTGATCCTTTTGGGCACAGGTACAGTCTGGCTCTGTTGCGTGTGAACCATTTTTAATATGTATAACTTGCTGCTAAAGCTACACCTGATAAGAAATTGTTACCTCTTGCTATCGGGCAGCGACAGGGCATGTCACTTCATTCTGTCACGGCAATTTAGAATACGTTTGTTGTCTTTTTATGTAGTGCATTGATTCTGTGTTCTAGTTTAAACTAATCCGGCTGCCCAATAAGTACTAACGTTTGATCTTATGAGGGCCAGGAACTTGTGTCGGAGAGCAAAAATCTGTTAACAGGAAAGTCTGGTTAATGTCCCATCAGCTTTGGATAGTGGATTATGTTCTCAGATGATGAACCAGTTAGTGCATCCTGGTCACCTGGCATGGTTTCAACAAAGGCTGCTCCACGTCTGCTACTGTTGATTCTCCATTTTGTACCTATTGATTGGCATGCAGCTCTGTGGACTATACATCCAACACAAGATGTAACTTTTTAAACCACGAGTGTGCGTCGACTAGTAATGGCTTGAAGTAAGTAGCAATTGTTCCCTTCAATTGAAGCTGTTAAGGGGCCTGTCCCACTTGGCCGTCATCTGCGCGTAAATTACGCGACATCATATAGCGTCACGATGTGACACGCGCGTGATGCGCGATGACATAGGTAGTAGATGCCGCAGGATTTTGCGATGTACAAAATCTTTGCTCGCCATCTGGGAGACGCGCAAATGACGGCCAAGTGGGACAGGCCCTTTAATCACTACCTGTAGAACGATGGCATGGCTAAGGACAGTGCCACTCATTTTAATCAAACTGGTTGCTTACTTGAGATCTTTAAATCCCCCCCCCCCCCCATCCAAAAATAAAGATACAAGGCCAGAGAAGTAGTGGTTTCATAGTGAAGTAGAAGGTTCTCGTAGGTTGTAGCCAGTGGATTTCATTGGCTCATTGGAACGAAAAGGTAAGTAGTAGTTTTCAGAAACAAGATAACCGACCGGTAATGTTAAATATCCGCTGAGCTTCACAGCTGTGTATCTTTGTCTTCTTAAAAGTTGTCTCCACTCCTCCCCCCCCCCCCTTTTAAAGGACTTACCGTACACTGTGCTTTAGCCGTCTTTTTACAGCGCCAACCTTCCTGTTCATTGGGACGTGTGTGTGTTTCACCTTGGCTTTGCACCGTGTGAATTTTTTAGACAGTGCTCTCCCCCGCTTGCCCTATCCCCCGCCTCCATAACGGCTGGTGAAGGAAGCGTGTGTGTGTGTGTGTGTGTTACAGTCACCGTTCCAGTTGCCGGTTTTTCAGGCGACTGCCGGCAACTTAAGTGGGACAGGCTGGTAATAAGCTTGAAAACAAAATGCTAGAAATATTCAGCGGGTGAGGAAACATCTGTGGAGAGAGACAAATCGTTAATGTTTTTGAGTTATTCATCAGAGCTGTGGCATTTCTTTTGGTTTTAGTTTAGATTTCCACTAGCAGTCTTTTTACTTTTCTCTCCCTGATCTTGCCTGCCAGATCTGCCAACCTTGGTATCAAGGGACTTCCCTCAGTGGTTATGTGGAGGGAAAGAGTTCCACATTTACCTTGCCCTTCGTGTGAAGAATTGCTTCTTGCCTCAAATTTTAGTCATTCTTCTTCAAGCTGAAGTCCACTCCCGCCTACCAGTTGCACATGAGCCGGTTAGCTGTACCACCATTCAGTCAGTGGCTCTCGCATCAGGAGTGGCAGAAGGATGATGCCTAGTGTTACAAATGTTCTTCACAAGAGTGACTTACAAATGGTGAGTGGATTGGCATCACAAGCCAGCCAATCCTGACCCAAAGCCAAAAGACATCAATAATTAATATTTTAAACTTTAAGACATATTTGTTATGTTATCTTGAGCGTTAATGCTCAGTAGTCTGCATTTGGTTATATCTATTGGTTTTTGTTTCCAAAAAAAACACTTCCAGGGGAGCCGAGACTTTACAGCATGGAATTGTTATCTGTGCTGAGTTTAAAGGACCAGATTAGTTCAGATGCTGAGTAACTATTAAGTTGTGTAGGAATGAACTGCAGATGCTGGTTTATACCAAAGATAGACACAATGTGCTGGAGTAACTCAACATGTCAGGCAGCACCTCATTAACTGCAGCACTTTGTGTCTATCTTCACAATGAAATCATGATTGTTTAATTAAATGACAGAGTAACCTGGACATTTTTATGTGCATAAGAATATGTTTTATTGACAAAAGTAATGTATAGAAAAGGAATTGTATTTGTGACAGCCCTGCTTGCTATGTTTTGGGGGGGGGGGGGGGGATTGCTGATTTGAACCACCTAACTCCATCAATTCAAGTTCTCCTCGAGACGACAGTGGTGTCAGGGTTGACCTGAAACTTTGGTTTTCAAATCTTCTCCCCAACCTCAACAAAGACATTCCAGCCCCAATCCTTCTCCATAATTATCAGATTTATTGTTAAAATGTGGCAAAAGAAACAATGTCCCATGGTGCTTACACCCTCATAGCCAAAGCCAGGCAATTGTAGGTTTCTTTATACCCTTCAGTGTGTGTGAGAGCATTGGAGATTCAACCCTTTATTTGACCTTGAGGGATGTTATCTTGATCATGGCTGCTAGAATATTCTCAAAGATTAAGAGGCATCAGAATATGATTACTGACATTTGGCTGTTACAGAGAAAGTGTGGTCATCTTCAAGCTGTTCCGAGTCATCTTCTGATTTAAATGCAAATTACCGACATGGCATCTATTTTGGAATTCAGATAAAACTTTTCCAGTGACTCTTCCATTTTTGCTCATTGCTTATGTTTTCATACCTGCTGCATTTGAAGCAGGCTCAACGTTGTCTAGCCCAAAGTGCACTGTGGTTCTGAAATCCGACACTTGTGCCCACCATTGGAGGGCAGCCATTTTATACTGTGATCAGAACCAGTTTTAATGGCATTTAAAGTTTGTTCTTTACACTTGTGCATTTTACACAATATGCAGCAAGAATGTATTAGAACAAAGGGCAACAGATGCTCCTGTGCCTGTATTGTTTCTCAATGTTTTCCAATATCCCTTGATACTTGTAATTACACCGGGGAGCACTTGCTATTTGCA
>CM075998.1:811386-903886 GCA_038087875.1 Malacoraja senta
AAAGATCATGGTCATTTGTGCAAGAACCAGTGAACTATCAGTATATAACATCTGAACACTTCACTCCAAACAAGTCTTGCATCCTGCCCCCGTTAGTGAAAAAAGCTGAAAAGATGAACAAAATGACAGAAGATCTTGGTTTAAAAAAGTAAAATTTCTCTTGTTTGTAGAAGAGGATCACACTGGTACTTGCACTTCTCCAATCACATCTGGTTACTATGCTTTGACTAGTCACATTACAACAAGTTGAAGTTAACATATACATCCCCAAACCAGGATTTTATTAGATTAGCTTAAATGATCCTACCCCTAAAATACTGATATACTTCACTTTGCTCCTAGCTCGACAAGACACTTCTCATAACATTCAACCTGATAACAAAAGGTTTTCTGAAATTGCTTACAAACATACACCAAACACCTAATATTCTTGCTGCAGAAATATTACTTACAGCATCAAATACTTAATGCTGCTGCAGAGCAAGACAAGGCTTTTACCAGTTCTATGGAAAACACCTAACACAACAGGAAGCGGTATACCCTCAACTTTGAGAGATCTTAAGATACCCTGACAAAAATCAAATGTAGCTCCAAACATCATTTGAATGCTCCCTCAATTATAAAAATTGAGAGAGAAAAAAATCAGTAGTATTGTATGTCTAGCTATACATTAAACATGGGTAATTGACATGAACATTATGACAAAAAGTTAAACCAGGACTTGGAAAACAAAAACTTAAGTCGGGTATTCACATTTCCTCCTCTGTTGCAGCTGCCACACCACAAATCAACCACCAGAATTTGTCATACATATTTAGTTAGACATCAGCCAGAGGATAGAATCAGCTCATGCTTTGACCAAAGATTAACCAAAGGAATAATTGTGTGTGAAATCAATATGGCCAGTCTTGCTGGGAAATTAAAAATTTAGTTACCATCAAATTTAAATTAAAAGTTAGGGGAGACTAAATTATTGCCTCCTCCCTGTCCCCCCCCTTCAATTATTTGTCCTAACAAAATACTGGCTAAATATTAATAGTTGCTGTAATTATGCAATAATGTCTGGCACTTATAACTGCATAAGAAAGAAACAGAAGCTTCGTATTAATTTCTAAAATTATCTCAACACTGCACATTTTCTCAAGTCCTGGTCTTACACGCTAGCAGAGCACGTAATGCAAGCAGCAAGAACTTCACGTCAAGGAAAGAAGCTTTGGTTCAGATTTCAGAGTCTAATCAGCCACAGCACCAAGTTAATCCATGCAGTTTGGCCATTTTGCTCCATCCCATCATGCATTGGTGAAGATTATTCTGCTTTTAAAATCGATAGGGTTTTGATGAAAATAACCCCTGGGAAAGATAACTTTGTCGAGCAGCTACAGGATACAACTGTCATGAGAATGGAGGAGGATCCTACAAAAAGGCACTCGGATTTGCTCGGGGGTCTTTCTGGTTCCTAAATCGCATTGCAAGCCAAACTCCGAGGATCTGATGGAAGAGGAGAAAACTTTAAGTAAGCACGTGTTATCTTCATCATTTTACTCTTTCCCTGACAAGTCATACTTTACCCCTCAAACAGAAATGAAACTCTTGAACACAAAAAAAGATAATGGCAGAGTTAACATGGATATCCCAGAGCAATCATACAAACATGGCCTCATTAGCACCATCCATAAATAACCACATGAAGTTTAAAAAAGGGTCAGAAAAAAAGTAGCCTTTCCATACCTCTGAACTGCCTCCCTGCTGATAGAGGTCTCAGATTGAGGGTGTGGGAAGTGGTCTAGGCAAGTGACTGCAATGTATTTTGTACAGGGTGCACATAATGTCAAAGAGATTCTCAGGGTCCAGTTTTAAATTTCAGATATATCCAAAAGGAAGAAGACAATCCTATAAAGCAGGATTTTTGGTAGCTCAGTGTTATTTGCAAGTTTTGGAGTTTAATACTGGGATAAAAGGACAACAATTATTTAGTGGCTGAAGAGAAATCCCTATTAAATTGCACCTCCACAAACTGCTTTGGAAGAGGTGAATGCAACATTAGAAGACCACAAATCTCACCTCAGTGAAGCTGAAGAAAAGACCCACACCTCCGAGGATCCTCAAAGCCTCTCCAGCATGTGTCAGCATGACATCGCCACACGTTTCACAATTATTTTTGCAGGACTGTCACAAGGGAAAAGTACAAATGTGGATATTTAAAACTTGAACACTTTCCAGATGAATTACACGAGCACACTCAACAAGGCAACACAGAGACAAGAAACTGCTGGAAGGTTGAGTAAAACACAAAGTGTTGGAGGAACTCAGTGGGTCAGGCAGCATTTGAAGAATGGATAGGCGACTTCAGATCAGGACATCCGACCTGCAACGTCACCCGTCTATTCTCTTCCCAGGTGCTGCCCGACTCGTTGAGTTCCTACAGCAGTTTGTGTTGTTAACAAGGAAGCCTCTTCACCAAGTTTACTATTTTCCCAAACATGTTCAACAGCTCAAACAGATTCCTTTCGAACTCGACCCCAATGCCACAAATATACTTGGGTTTTGTTGAACAGGGAGGGAGAGTTTTACATAAAATTACTTGTTTTAATGTAGACACATGGAACTGCAGATCCTGGTTTACAAAAAGACTAAGTGCTGGAGTATCTCAGCAGGTCAGGTAGCATCGCTGGAGAACATGGATAAGTGACGTTTCCAATCAGGACTCTTCTTCAGACCGAGTGTCCTGAAACATCACCTATCCATGTTCTCAGGCGATGCTGCCCGACCCCGTGAGTTATTCCAGCATTGTCATTTCTTGACTTGTTTTAACTGGTTTGAGGCAAAGAGATTTGGGAAACTTTCAGCCCCTCATTTTCTCCTTGCAAAAAGACTTGCAGTTGCACAATACATTCAATCCCCTTTTAGGGGGACCCAAAAGTACAGGCAACATACAGTTTAAGTGCATTCATATTTGTGATGCAATAAATACAGCCAGTTTTACTGAATACTTGTCCCCAGGCATTCACTGTTACCTTGGGTCACCTGGGACTGTTCATTTCTCCATCATTCCCTCACGTTGACCTCCTCTCTTCCACCCCCCACCCCCCGAGGAAAATGCAACTACAACCTGTACTCGGAGACAATGGGCAGTGATAATTTTATTTCCATTTCAAATCAGCACTAGCTCAAAATGTGATTGTTCTGACCACAAAAGACAGATGGGACAGGGTTGCCATAAAAATAAATTTTCTTGATCTTTGAAGGGATAAATGTAAACCATGTTACCCAATAATTAGGTGGTGTAGAGAAAGCAGGGACTTTGCAGAAGGGTTTGGAGAGGTTGGGAGAGTGGGCAGAGAAGCAGCTGATGGAATAGTGTAGCAAAGTGTGGAGTCATGCATTTTGGTTGTAGGAATAAAGGCGTAGATTTTTTTCTAAATGGGGAAAGAATCCAGAAATTGGAGGTGCAGAG
This sequence comes from Malacoraja senta, assembly GCA_038087875.1. Taxonomy (NCBI): domain Eukaryota; kingdom Metazoa; phylum Chordata; class Chondrichthyes; order Rajiformes; family Rajidae; genus Malacoraja; species Malacoraja senta. The sequence goes on from CM075998.1 coordinate 814,841, forward strand.
GGACTTGGAAGTGCTGGTGCAGGATTCCCAAAACGTTAATCTGCAAGTCGAATTGGTAGTAAAGAAAGCAAATGCAATGCTAGCATTTATTTCGAGGGGGCTTGTATAAAAAAACAGGGATGTAAAGCTGAGGCTTTACAAGGCGCTGGTCAGGCCGCATTTGCAGTATTGTGAGCAGTTTTGGGCACATAAGTGAGGAATGATGTGCTGGCTCTGGAGAGGGTCCAGAGGAGGTTTACAAGAATGATCTTAGGAATGAGTAGGTTAACATATGATGAGCATTTGACAGCATTGGGGCTGTACTCGCTGGAGTTTAGAAGAATGAGGGGGGGGGGGGGGGAAGACACATCATTGAAATGTACCGAATAATGAAAGGCTTGTGGAGATGATGTTTCCACTAGTGGGAGAGTCTATGACTAGAGGTTATAGCCTCAGAATTAAAGGGCATTCTTTTTTAGGAAGGAGTTGAGGAGGAATTTCTTTATTCAGAGGGTGGTGAATCTGTGGAATTCATTGCCACAGAAGGCTGTGGAGGCCAAGTCAGTGGATATATTTAAGGCCGAGATAGATTCTTCATTAGTACAGGTGTCAGAGGTTATGGGGAGAAGGCAGGAGTGAGGGTTAAGCGGGTGAGATAGATCAGCCATGATTGAATGGCGAAGTAGACTTGATGGAGAAAATGGCCCAATTCTGCTCCTATCACTTATGATCTTAATGCATACTTGCTCTGTCCTTTCAAGCATTTATAAATAAATTCAATAATCCAAATGTAAAAAAATACTCACTGCTGGACATATGTAATAATCAGAGCCATAAATAGCACTATTTTCTGTATCATTCATAAATCCACAGCAGTTCAGTTGATGTTCTAGATCTTGCCTGGTTGCATTTGACATTCTGTTCCAGGTCAATTTTAGTAAGTGTTCCTACGTTAAAAAAAAGTTTTCAGTGCACACCAACTCCCAGACACAGCCATTACCGAAGTGTATCACCGCACGTCTAGAGTAGGCAGCATTCCCAGTGGGCGGGGTAGAATGTGGTTAGCTGCAGTTCAAGATTGATATGAAACCAGTCATGTACAAAATCGTCCTTCGCAAGCCCACTGTGTTGACCACATTTCCCTCCCTGGCCCACATTAGATTACACGGTGGTGCAGCTGATAGAGCTACTGCCTCAGTGACCTCGGGCTCAGTCCGTGTGGAGTTTGCACGTTCTCTCTGTGACCGTGTGGGTTTCCTCCGGGTGCTCCATCTGGTTTCCACCCACATCCCAAAGACGTGCAGGTTTGGAGGTTAATTGGCCTCTTGTAAATTATCCCCAGTGTTTATGGAACGGATGATAAAAAGGGATAATGTAGAACTAGCATGAATGGGTGATCAATGGTCAGCAATGGAATCGGTGTCATTCAATTCAATAAATGAATAATTTTAATTTGAAAAAGAGAAAGAACATTTGGTGGCTGGGGCATGCTAGAGAAAGTTAAAAGACTGAGCCAAAGAAAAGACCAGCAAAACACCAGGGTTTGCCGATTCGAGTAATTTAGAAACAGGCCACTAATAGACAATAGGTGCAGGAGTAGGCCATTCGGCCCTTCGAGCCAGCACCGCCATTCAATGTGATCATGGCTGATCATCCCCAATGTAATCTTGTGGCATCAATCATCACTTTCTTAAATATCTGGAATATGCAAAGATGTTCCAAACATCAAAGTCAAAGTAACAATTTGAGACTTATTTGGAATAAGCCAGTTTGCAAAAAAATGTACAGGGTCGAGGCAGCAAATCAGTAAAACTCCACCAGATTGTGCGCAAGACAGTGTACTGATGCAAATGGAGGCATTTGTTGTCCTCTCGGTTTGATTGAGCTTGTTCCGTTTACATCTTATTTAAAAAATGCATTAATCTGCTATGAAAGCAGTGTCAGCCAGGACAGAGGTATGGTTCTGGTTTTTGGAACAGGAAAAGGATTCTCAAGAGTGTTTAATTGTCACATGTACCAGGACCAGAACAATAAGTCCTAAATAATCAAAACAGAATATGTTGAGAAACTCAGTGGGCCAGGTATTTGACAAGGATAAGGGCCGGACTCAATTTCTATGAGAACTTCAAAAAAAAGGAAAATTATGCTCCGTATAATATATATTCTTGAACAGTCCAGAGCATAGACCCGTCTAGCTGTAATGAAAGGCAAGAAAACATCAGAATACTTTAAAACAATAAATCACCAAATAAAAACAAGCAGCAGGCAACACGCCCGACCTGCTGAGTTTGCCAAATCAGATGCATCATTTGTGAAGCTGCTGTGCAATCAGGCTTCAAAAAGGCAAGCACAACACTCAATATATCTTAGCGTGAAACTTACCTGCTGACTTCGGTTGAGTGCCAGACAGGAACAAGAAACTCCAAACTGAATCACAAAGACCAGGAATAAAATCACCATGTACTGAAGTGAAAACAAAGTTAAGGATGCACAGGAGGAATAATGAATGAAAATAAATGCTCAAAGATCAGCTCAAACGCTGTACATACAAAGCTAGTCGTGAAGGCTATTTCTGACATTTAATAAAGTCAATTGGAACTCATTAACAATTTTTACCAGTGTTCACTACAAGTGTTTCAAGACAAGAAAGGGTACTGGTTAAATGAGGACAAATCTTTCTATATACTTGAACCCAAATGTCATTGGAAATACATTAAACTCCCCAAGATGACCCATTACTGCTTTAATCTAGCAGAAGCTAATTTAATGTGAAATGATACGAGTACACACAGTGCATCACGGAGCTCTCAAAGCCTTCTGTTATATCACAGCAATTTAATATCATGCATTGTTTAGATAAACCGGTTTCTTAATCAATATAGATGAAGTTTAACCATTAATTATATCTACATATTGTAGCAAAAGTTGCATTTAAATAAATGTTAAAACATTGAGCTACAGCCCAAATCTCTAATTGGGTAACTAACACACCTCAAATATACTTCAGGCGTGTACGTGTGTGCAAGGGGAAATACTTCACCCATATACTGCACCACACAGGGTCTAGTGCACATTGGTTACGTTGTGGGAACAGTAATCCAAAGATGAACAAGCTCAAGTCCCATTATGGGGAACAAATTCAGTTAATTAAATAAATCGGCAATAAAAAGCAGGTACAGGAACCAAACTGTTCACAAGTGACTACTGTGCCACTACGGCACTGCTGTTAAATTACTTGATTAGGAATCCATAGGGTCGGACAAACAAATCAGAGGCAAGACAGCTGTGGAATTTAAATAGGTAAGAATTGGGAAAATAAGAGTCCCAAGGAACACTTGGATTGTCATAAAACTCAATCTGGCTCCTGAAGTTACCATAAATGCCTTAAAGAAAAAGCCCGTTAGGAAAAGATCTCACCCAGTGCGACTTGTACATGACTGCAGAGTGTGCATTGCTGTAAATCTGACGTGGCCCAGCAAGTCACTCCATTCAAAGGCAATAAAATGCTGGTGTGGTCTGCAAAGCTCACATCTTGCAAACAATCACTGATGACCAGCACGTCACAGACCTACTTGTGTTGCAGTTGATTACTATAATATTGATAGAATATCTCCAGCAAGGGATTAAGCATAACAGCAGCTTCTTATTTTCTGGCATGGGATATGACTCAGCAAAGCTACACTCAATATTGCGACAGGGATTACAGTAATCAGTCAGATTTCAAAGAATGACAGCTTCTTTGATGGAAGGTTTAAGCAAGATTCTGTGCAGTTCCTTTCAGATGTTTATTTTAAGGATTATTTTCTTCACCCTCCCCCACCTCATTGCTTCCCCCAAAAAGCACACAATGATATAAGGAAGTGCAGATGCTGGTTTACAAAAACAAAGTGCTGGAGTAACTCAACGGGCCAGGCAGCATCTTACAAGGTCATAAGTGATAGAAGAATTATGCCATTCGGCCCATCAAGTCTACTCCACCATTCAATCATGGCCGATCTATTTCTAACCCCATTCTCCTGCCTTCTCCCCATAACCCCCGACACTCATACTAGACAAGAATCTATCACTGCCATAAAAATATCCACCGACCTGGCCTCCAAAGCTTCCCGTGGTAAAGAAATCCAGATTCACCACCCTCTGACTAAAAAAAATTCCTCCTCATCTCCTTCCTAAAGGAACGTCCTTGAATTCTGAGGCCAGTACAAGACTCTCCCATTATTGGAAACATCCTCTCTACATCCACTCTTTCCAAGCCTTTCACTATTCTGTATATTTCAATGAGGTCCCCTTCATTCTTCTAAACTCCAGCAAGTACAGGCCCAGTGCCGTCAAATGCTCATCATATGTTAACCCACTCATTCCTGGGATCATTCTTGTAAACCTCCTCTGGACCGTCTTCAGAGCCATCACATCCTTCCTCAAATATGGTGCCCAAATTGCTCACAATTGAGCAAAATTGCTCTGGAGAACATGGATAGGTGACGTTTAGGGTAGAGTTCCCATTTTCAAACTTGTGTTTATGAATTTCAACCCAGCCTGCTGGGGTTTGAACATAGTCATACAGCATGGAAACAGGCCCTTCAGCCCAACTTGCCCATTCTGACCAAAAAAAGCTCATCTACGCTAGCCCTACCTGCCCACCTTTGGCCCAATCCCTCTAAACCTTTCCTATCCATGTGACTGACCAAATGTTTTTAAAATGTTATAGTACTTTCTTTGGTAGCTCGTTCCATACACCCACCTACCCCCAGGTTCCTATTAAATCTTTCCCCTCTCACCTTAAACTCTGGTTCTTGAATCTCCACTCGGAGTAAAGGGCTGTGAATTCAGGCCAGATATTTCCATGCAGATTTGAATGTCTTCAATAACCATGTTGCAAACTTTCAGTGGCCATTTTGGACAGAGAAGGGACTAATAAAATAATATATAATACTAACATTACTATGTATTTAGTGTAGAGGAGCAGAAAAGGAAATTCAGACCCAAAGACCAACTCATTTTGAGGGGGAGGGGGGGGGAAACAGGAATTAAAATTACAATGGCAAGACACAGCAATCATACTAAAAATTTAGTTTTAAGACTACAGAAACCAATGAAAGGATACAAAGAACAGCATGACTTGATGGTGGTTCACTGCTCCGATAAGTCCGACAACAGCAATGAGTAGGAGGAACACTCCTACAGCAATGACTCCGCCAATGATATTTATGCTGGAAACAATGCCATAACTTTTCCCCCATCCCGCCACTCCGATAAGTAACAGTCCAACCAACTGCAAGCAAGAAGGGGAAAAGAAAAAAATTGGGAACAAGAATCAGATCCAACCACATCACACTGGGATACCTGCGCTTGAAGGAAAATAAAATGCCCGGCATCCACCATTTCTCCCAGCAATTAATGATCAGGACTAATAGTGTGCAGTAGTCACTGGATTATGTGGGCAAACAAATGCAATGGATAGCATCCTAACTGTGCACTCTTCTCAAGTTTCAAAGGAATGTTTTTATAAAGAGGGAGACCAGAGATTGCATAAACCTTTCTGGAAGAGGTGCATTATATAAAAAGTATAACTCAATAATATTTGAGATACAACCATCTCAAAATCTGAATCTTGATATATGAAACTATTTACTCCATCTGAAGATGCAACCATGCAAGTCTATTTTGCCCGTTTGTGCGATGGAACCACAAGTCTTTGATCATGCTTTTCAGTCACCTCTGTTCATCTCTCCTTTACATAATTATCTCCTCCAGGCATTTAGTTTAAAGGCATTATGTCAATGAAAAAGACTGCTTTTGCAGGATCAAAGCGAAAATACTACCCTTTGGTCTAGACATGCTGTCAGCAATGTGGCTAAGATACAAACTTCAAAGATTACCACGTCCCACTATTATTATGCAAAGAAAAATGCCTCATTAGCTGATAAACAACATTCAAACCAAATAAAGTTGCTTTAGCATGTTGCTTTACGAGAATTTTCCCGAACAGTCTGCGACCCATAGCGCTGTGGCTGGTAGCGCTGTTTACAGCCCATAGCGCTGTGGCTGGTAGCGCTATATTTAGAACCTATAATGCTGCAGCTGACATCTCTTTGTTTAAATCCCCACACATTAAGCCAACAGTGCTCGGTTTAAACCTTTGCGCGCCAAACCAGCAGCGCTGTATTACCTTTACGCGCCAAGTCTGTAGCGCTGTGTATTGCTTTATGCGTCAGTCTGCGGCTGATAGCGCTTTGTTCCCAAAGGTGGGGGGGGGGGGCCTGCTGGGATGCAGTCCCCTACTATTGGTTGTAGTTTGAATTTGGGAGCAGCGCTATGGCCAGGACTTACCGGTGGTTATTTCAACACCTGATTTCTTACCTGTATTAAGGCAGGCGCCAGTTAACTTAGTTCACGTTTATGTACGCGAGGGGCTGCGTCACGATTAGCGCCGCGGATGGAGGCAGAGAGCAAGAGAGAGAGATGTGTGCTGCTGTAAAACTGGACCCCGCGCATACCGAGACAAGTATTCTTTTTGCTCTTTCTCTTGCCAATAAATCTGATTTGCAACTAAACAGACGAGCGTGCCTTTTTCTGTTCTACTAGACAGATACTTGAACCTGTTCCCTTGTAACAATTGGCGCAGTCGGCAGAATCTGATGAATGGAATAGAAAATGTTTGGTAGAAAGAAATAGCAAATGAGATGGCGCTGGTGCTGGCCAAGCATCCCTGCAACAAGCTGAAGCCGCTCGTCGCCTTGGCATCAACAGACAAAACTTCAGCAGTGTGGGACAGTGAAACTGGTGAAAGAATCAAGAGCCATAGTGCTGCAGCCAGTAGCGCCATATTTAAACCTATAACACTGCAGCCGACAGCTCTTTGTTTAAATTTCCACACGTTAAGCCAATAGTATTTAAAACTTTGCGCGCCAAACCGGCAGTGCTGTGTGTATTACCTTTACGCGCCAAGTCTGTAGCGCTTTGTATTGCATTACGCGCCAGTCTGCGGCTGATAGCGCTTTGTTCCCAAGGGGGGGGGAGCCTGCTAGGATGCAGTCCCCTGCCATTGGTTAAAGTTTGAATTTGGGAGCAGCGCTATTGACCAGGACTTAGCGGCAGTTATTTCAACACCTGATTTATTACCTGTATTAAGGCAGGCGCCAGTACGCCAGAAGTTAGTTCACGTTTATGTACGAGAGGGGATCACCGATGGGCTGAGTCGCAATCAGCGCCGCGGACGGTGGGAGAGAGAGATGGGCTGCTGTAAAACTGGACCCGCGCATACCAAGACAAGTATTGTTTTTGTCCTCTCTTGCCAATAAAACTGATTTGCAACTAAACAGACGAGTGAGCCTTTTTCTGTTCAACAGATCCTTGAACTGGTTCCCTTGTAACACATGTGCTCGAGAGCAGTCAATATGATCAGCCTTTTCCTCCAGATGACAACTGCCAACAGGCATTCTCCATGGGTTCAAAACAAAACAAAAAATAAATGCGCAAATCTTTGAACATACCCGGTTCAAAATCATTGCATCCTATACATTATTTGGCCCAAGAAGCTTCCTTCAAGCTTTTCAGTCACAACCACTCCTTTATCTCTAATTATATTCTCAGTGTAATCTCATGCTTTTCTCAAAAGGGAAAGGGCAAAGTGATTGAAAGATGGGATATGAGAAATTCATGCAACATTATTTGTCATGGTGCGTGGACACTGATGACATGCCAGTATTTGCGGTCCATCTTTCTCCAGAGATGCTGCCTGACCCGCTGAGTTACTCCAGCATTTTGTGTCTATTTAAAAAAATTGACCATATTGATGGGTCCATCTAGGTCAGATTGGGTAGGAAAGGCAACCTTAGATGTGCCTTAAAAAAAAAAAGAAACAAACGGATGCTTTCATGGTATTGTTACCAAGAATAGTCCAGAAGGCCACAGATTGATAAATCAGACAGAGTGAAATGAGGAATTAAAGTGGCAGGCAGCAGGAATCTCAGGGTCACCAGCTGCGGACTGAAAGGCTACAGGATTCCCTTCATTCTGCATCTGTACATTGTGGACGGCTTGATTATAATCATGTATAGCTTTTCCGCTGACTGGATAGCATGAAACAAAAAATAGCTTCTCACTGTACCTTAGTACACGTGACAATAAACTAAACTAAAACGAAAGGGAGGCTCGGTGTCAACTGAACGGCAAGCTCAGGATCACCGCCTGCAGACTGAACGCAGGCATTCTACATCGCAGTCACCCAATTCGTGTTTGGGTTCTCCAATGCAGAAACTACACTGTGAACACTGAATGCAGTACCTTAGATTGGAAGAAGTACACGCAAACTGCTGCTTCAGTTTGGGTCCCTGGATGGTGGAAAGAGAAGAGGTGAAAGGACAATTGTTGCATCGTCTGTGATTGCAAAGGAAAATGCCATAACAAGAGGGGTGGTGGGAAGAGAAGAGTGGACCAGTGAATCACAAAGAGCAATCATACCCATCTAAGCTCCATATTCCTCCATCTATTTCTAGTGCTATAAAGCTAAAGCTGCTCGAGCATTAATTGTAATTTTCAGAAAACAGGTCAGAATTTTTGCAACTCTTCACTGATAGAAGTACTTCCTAACTTATTTCCTAGATCCTCTTATCCTAGTTTCTCAGAATGGTGGAAACTACCCTCTATCTATCCATCTCTGCAGTTCCCTTTAATAGCTTGGGGGGGAAAAAAGTCTTATCCTGACCAGTTCATCCAACTGTCCAACCAAGAAGCCGAGCTAGAACTCAGCATCGAAAAACTCTTGTCACCACCAGTATAAAAGAACTAAAGCAACATTTGTAGAAGCAAGGAACTGCAGATGCTGGTTGACAAGAAAAAGATAAAGTGCTGGAGTAACTCAGTGGGTCAGGCAGCATCTCTCGAGAACATGGATAGGTGGCATTTCTGGTCGGGACCCTTTTCTGACTGAAAAAAGGATCTCAACACCTATATATGTTCTCCAGAGATGCCGCCTGACCCACTGAGTTACTCCAGCACATTATCTTTTTTTTTTTTTAAAGCAACATTTGATCTACCCATTCAAATAAGATGAAATCGATGTGTACGGGTAAGGGAAACATGGGCCAGATGATATCACAATGCTGCAACAACCATCATCATTACCTGTAAGCCATTAGTTTTTCACTATACTCAGTACACATGACAATAATAAACCAATACCCTTTGTTTGTATCTCCAGAAAAGTAAAATACTTTCGTTCATTAAAAGTTCCAAGCTTACCACCTTACAAAACTTTACAGTACTTTTACAAAGCCAAATTAACACCAACATCAAAAAAATTGTTATCACCCTGACAAAAAACATGACACACCAATTTGAAACTGCACCCAGGTTCATAGATCAGGTTAGTCCTTATCTAACAGCTTGGTGTCAAACTAGTTTTAACAACACTTGTGTTTACTTTGGGAGTAACTTTGGCCTAGTTATAAATGAGCTAACTCAGCACAGCCCAGGGTCAGAACCATTATTCTGGGTGACCTCAGGAAATCTTTGCAGCCAACGGTAGTGGAGAGCAGACTATGAGATGCATTTAAGATGGAGGTAGATAAATATTTAAAAGATGAAGGAAACGAGGGTTATGGCCAACTGGCATAGAGTTGAAGCCAACATAGATTAACTGCACAAAAGGACACACATGGAGAATACGGACAGGTAACGTTTCAGGTCGAGACCCTTCTTCGGATTAACTATGTCCACATTGAATGGAGGGGCAGGATTGAGTGGTCTGGTGACCTTCTCTTGCTCCTGTTTTCTCGTGTCTGAAAGCATGGAATGAGCACAGATTTCATAAGTGTTATCTTTTTTTTCTCTCGACTTTGCACGAGTCCTTGGTCTTTAAACTATCGAGCAAAGGGCACCACCGACTTCACGTTGTGCCCTGATGAACTGGAAACCAAATTCCAGACAAACGATCTAAAACATCAAAGGTTAAAAGCAAACAGTAACGCGCGGAGAAAGCAAATCAAGTTTGTAATTTGAACTGTTGACGCTCATTGCCAAGAGTGCAGAGGTGGCTCCAGTAGTCGGAGCGGGGACGGCGGTGGGACTTGGAGAAGCGTCCCGGCTTCGTGCTGTCAGCTGGTGGGGACGGTGCGTACCGCGCATGCTCCGGGAGCCGGGCCCGGACGGCCGGGTAGAAGAGCCGCGCCAGTACTAACCCTCCCCCTCCATACTCGGCCTCAGCCCACTTACTATGTACACCACGTTTAAAGCGATGAGCGCGTTTTTCGAGCAGGTAAAACCGCCGCAAACCATTCTCACCGCCCTCAGTTTCCCCTCAGTCAACAAAGCGCGGTTTTTGTCTCGGCTCCGACTACAATGACAATGGCGACCGGGCTCAACCCCCGCCCCTCGCAGCTCATTGGTTCTCCTGGACGCTCTCCGTCTACACACATACTCATTGGTCCGGTCTGCTGCCAGTCAACCCAGAGTCCCGCCCTCACGTTGACACTCTTTTGCGGATTGGTTGATGAACATATGACGCCACTGGTCCGGGAAGAGCGGGGTGCCAATCTGGACTGACATTGGCCTGTCCCTCTGTCAATCACATTGGTGTCAAATCGAGGCGTCATATCCTCTTGCCAACGGGAGGAGGGACGACAATTAGAAAAGTTTTTTGCTTTTTCAGAGAATATCTTCGGTGGACATTATTAACATAGATCCTCAAGTATGATGATGGAGTCTAACCGAATCATTAAGCTGCTTTCTTCTCCCAACGGATGCCAGATCTGCAGAATGTACTTTCTCAGATTATTTAGTGTCCTTTGTAAGTACCAGAGAAAATGGTCATACTGTTTCTGAACCAGTTTCCATCATGAGAGAAAATTTGTAAAGTATATATAAACAGACATGTTCCATGCATCAAAAGAGAGTAACTAAAGTAAACATCAATGTTTTAGATGAAGAGACTGAGGAATTAGTAATGGTAAATAGAGAAATGGTAGAGATTCTAAATAATTATTTTGTGTTGGTCTTCACAGTAGAAAATATTAAATATATCCCACTAATAAGAGATCATCTGCAAACGTACTAATCATTGGCACATATATTTTCATCTGAATCATTAATATAGATGACACACAACAGAGGACCCGGCCTCGATTCCTGCAGCAGAACTATTGGCCACAAGCCTCCAATTTGAATAACAACCCCACACTATCACCCTCTGTCTCCTTCCACCAAACCAAGTTTGTATCCAATTTGCCATCTCACCCTGGATCCCCTGTGATCTAACCTTTAGGACCAGCCTGCCATATGGGACCATATAGACAACATCTACTGCCTTGTCTCATCAATTCTCTTGGTCAACTCTGCGAAAGACTCAATAGAATTTGTGTGACTCATTTCCCATGTACAAAGCTCTGCTGACTGTTCCTAATTTGTCCTTGCATTTTCAAATGCAAGTAAATCCTGTCTCAGAATCCCTTGCAATAACTATCCCACTGCTGATGTAAGGCTCACCTGCCTACAGTTCCCTGGCTTATCCCTGCTGCCCTTAAATACGGCCCCCTATCCGCACCCTTTGCATCACTTTTCCCACTTGCGCATCATCCTTGCTTATCTGGTTCCACTCTTCACCTCCCTTATCTGATTCCATAATCTGCAGCCATTTAATGACTTCACGATCACCTCCTGTCTCTGTTGCTATTTCCACCCCTCCATCCCAACCTGGCTGTGCCTGCCCATTAAGCTCTCCTCACCTGGATCCACCTAATACCCATTAGCTCCTACCTCATCCCTCCCCCTCTAGCTCCAATGCCCCCACTTCCTCAGAAGGCTAAGGAAATTTGGCATGTCCCAATGACTCAGTAATGTTTACAGATGCTCCATGGAAAGGCTAGATGCAGGGTTGGACAGGCTAGATGCAGGAAGATTGTTCCCGATGTTGGGGAAGTCCAGGACAAGGGGTCACAGCTTAAGGATAAGGGGGAAATCCTTTAAGACCGAGATGAGGAAAAACTTTTTCACACAGAGAGTGGTGAATCTCTGGATCTCTCTGCCACAGAGGGTAGTTGAGGCCAGTTCATTGGCTATATTTAAGAGGGAGTTAGATGTGGCCCTTGTGGCTAAGGGGATCAGGGGGTATGGAGAGAAGGCAGGTACGGGATACTGAGTTGGATGATCAGCCATGATCATATTGAATGGCGGTGCAGGCTCGAAGGGACGAATGGCCTACTCCTGCACCTATTTTCTATGTATCTATGAAAGCACCCTATCCAGATGTATCACAGCTTGGTAAGGATCTGCTCTGCATAGAACAACAAGAAATTACAGAGTTTTGTGAACGCAGCGCAGTCCATCACGCAGCTCACCCACCATTGACTCCATCTACAATTCCCACTGCCTCAGCAAAGCTGTAATAAAATCAAGGCCCCCTCCCACTCTTCTGTCAGGTGGAAGATACAAAAGCTATCTACACTGCAGATAAAAAGCGAAGAGATTTGTGGGCGTAGTCTAGACCATACTACATTATGTTTTTCCCCTCTTTTGCACTACCTTCATTGATGTTATAATCTGCCAGGTTGGAAAGCAAAAGTTTTTCACCGTATCCTGGGACACACGACAATAATAACAAACCTAAACCGAATATAAACTTACAGGTGCTGTAGGGATTGTGTAGCTATATGTATCTGCAAATACTTTTACTCCTGTAGATGGTGCTATTGTAGTAGGTACTGTCAATGTCAAGGATGCCACAAGGTTTATGGCAGTTGCTACAGTATTTTATAATCTAATTCCCCACGGAATTATTAGATTATAAAATATTGTAGCAACTTCCAGTGATATTTCTGATGCCCAAAATAAAGGCTGAACTAAATAATTTTTTAAAAGAAACAAAAATGACAGATTTTGTAACAATGTGATGATGTTTATTATTCAATTTGTCTCTTCACAAGAATACAAAACAAAGAAGGAATGGGCCCTTCAAACCTGGTTTCACTTCTTCCTCTGTGCCAATTCCCCATAGCCCTCAAATCCCTCATCTTTCAAAAATGTATCTACCTTCTCTTTGAAGACTTCTAATGAGTTAGCCCCACTGCTCTCTGGAAGATTCCAGAGATTCTCCACCACTGGAAGAAATGTCTACACATTTGGATTTCTAAATGTCCAGCCCATTGTAATTATTTCCTTTTGTTTAAAACTCTCCCACTGGTGGAAACATCTCCACATCTAACTTGTCACGCCATCTTGGGATCTTACATGCTTTAATGACTCTATGACTCAGTAATAATGCCACCACGCATTCTTCTAAACTCTAAACAATACCTACACAACCTGTTTAGTCTCACAATAGGGCAATCTGCTCTTCCCAATAATTAATGTAGTAAATCTCTTTTGGACTGCCTCCAATGTTACTATATTCTGTGTACAGTACTCCAGGTGTGGCCGCAGCAACACTCTGTACAATGGAAATAAAACGTCCCTATTTCTAATCTCCTACCCCTTTGAAAGAAAGGCCAGTATGTCTGAAGAAGGGTCCTGACCCAAAACGTCACCTATCCGTGTTTTCCAAGGATGCTGCCTGACCCACTGAAATATCCAGCATTTTGTGTCTTTACTAGACCAATATATCATTTACTTTCATGCCCAACATTTTTTATTTCATACACTAGAACACCTAGATCTCTCTGAACTTCACTTATTTGCACTCTCTATCCCTTTAGATAATAACCCACTTTTGGATTCCTCTTATGGAAGTGCATGACCTCACACTATCCCACATTGAACTCCATTTGCCAAGTTTTCACCCAGTTAATCAGTCTGCCTAAATCCAGTCTGCCAATATCCTTTTCACAACTTGCCATTCCATCTATTTGCATGTTATCTTTTCAGGCCTTCATTAAAGATTATAACAACGTTTTTACTGAGGTTTTAGCTTGAAGGATTTGCTTGAAGTCCGACTCCTTCTGAAGAAACCTCGTCTGCCCATTCCCTCCACAGATACTGCCTGACCCGCCGAGTTCCTCCAACACTGGTTTTCTCAAGATTCCAGCCTCTGCAGTCTCTTGTGTCTTCAGCTTCTAATAGATGTTTGTTGCTCACTTCTTTCCTGAAATGGAGACAGAGAGATCCAGAAAGTGAAAAGAAGAATCAGAGATGGAAGAATCAGTCTGAAGAAGGGTCCCAAGCAGTCCGTCCATTCCCTAAAATGGCAGATACTGCCTGACCTGCTGTGTACCCCAGCACTTTGGGTTTCTACCTTGTGCTCTTGTCCTTCTTGGTAGTCGGGATTGCAGGGAGAGGAGGTTTTGTCTGGATAGTTCCCAACGAGCTGTGAATGTGACAGCATTTTATTGAACAAGCCGTTTTTTCCCACATTTATAGCATAACTGAGAATGATTATGCACCTGTACATGTGAAGAATGGAATTGCAAAGGCTGGTTTAAACCGAAGATAAACACAAAATGCTGGAGTAATTCAGTGGGACAGACAGATGCTGCCTGTCCCGCTGAGTTACTCCAGCATTTTGTGTCTATGTGCACCTATACATTCCTGCCTAGTCTGAAAGCAACATTGCACTAAAAAAAGGGTTCCCAATCTGGGGTAAATTTATCCCCTGGGGGTAAATTTGTTGATTCTGGATTTGTACATCTTTTTTCTCATTGACTGACTGTGTTTGGTTCTGGTATACCGGTATCTGTTCATCATATTATCAATACCGGTATCAATGTTATTTCACTTATTCATGAACAACTAATGATGAACAGAATCAGAACCAAACACAGTGCTATTAAAGTTGCCAGGGGTAAACGGAACGAAAAAGGTTGGGAACCCCTGCACTAAAATATTTACAAGATAATTACATAGTAGCAAAAATGTCAGCAATTTAATGTTATAAATACTTAGACAAAGATTGATTCTATCCCAAAGGACATCTGAAGAAAACAGTAGTTTCCAGATAAACAGCTTACATGTACAATCATAGAATCATGCCAGCTCTTGTGTCTAAATTACCTATCTTATTCATGTTGGCCCTTGATAAGCAGAAATTTCCTGTCTCTTTCCACGTCGCCTTGTAAATTATTTCTTTCAAGTGCGCATCCATTTCCCTTTTGAAAACCCTAATTGACTTTGTTTCCATCATCCTCAAAGACAGTGGGCTCTCGATTATCACCAGTGTCTTCAAAATAAAATTTTCCCACGCACCCCCAAGATCACTTTTCACTTTAAATCTGTGTTCCCGTTTTTTTGGAAAGGAGAGGTGGAGTTTTGGGTCAGGACCAAGAAGAGTCTCGACCCGGAACGTCACCGATCCATGTTCTTCAGAAATGCTCCCTGAACCGCCGCTGAGTTACTCCAGCACTTTTGTGTACTCTCTCGTGCCCTGGCACCTATATGCTCCAATTAGCTTGGGATGTACTGTTTTCTCAAGGCTAGGTTTTGAAGCATTTACCATCAGGTTTATTGATATTTAGTAGCATCTCCTCCTTCCCTCACTATTTAAAACATATCCGATCAGGACAGAGAATAGTGGGGAGTAGTTTTTTGTGGCAATTCTCTCGGTTTTGATGAGTGGCTAAGGGAAAATGGTATATCCGGTTTGAAAAAGAAAAGTAACATCTGTTGCTTGGGAGGACAATGTAGCGTTATGGGAGTGTAGGTTATGTAGCGATTGTACAGGATTGAGGTTTAGATCAGTCTATGGTACTTTGCCACCCTCTAGTGCTCACTGTTGGAGTACACCAGTGATATAGTGACACAAGGAACTGCAGATGCTGGAATAGAGTTATACAGTATGGAAACAGGCTCTTCAGCCCAACTTGCCCACTCTGACCAAGGTACCCCAGCAACACTAGTCTCACCTGCCCGCATTTGGCCCATATCCCTCTAAATCTTTCCTATCCATGTACCTTTTCAAAGCCCTTTAAATGTGGTTATAGTACCTGCCTCAACTACCGCGTCTGGCAGCTTGTTCCATATACCCCCCTACCCTTTGTGTGAAAATGTTGCTCCTCAGGTTCTTATTAAATCTCCTTCCCCTCTCACCTTAAATCTATGTCCCCTGCTTGATTCCCCTCGTCTGGGTAAAAGATTCTGTGCACTTACCCATCTATTCCCCTCATGATCTTATAGACCTCTATAAGATCACCCTTCATCCTCATGCACGCCAAGGAATAAAGTCCTAATCTGCCCAACCTCTCCCTATAATTCAGGCCCAGCATCTTGTACAACTGTTGCATAACATCCCAACTCGATGCCCGAGCCGCTGAGTTACTTCAGTATGTTGTGTGTTTAATTTTTGTAAACCAACATCTGCAGTCTCTTGTGCAACTTCAAAATGTCAGCTCACTGTCGGAAAGTGCTGGGACCTGCATTGTAAGCATGTCAGCATCTGAAGGTTAAAGTCTCTGGTTAATATTGATATTCCACATGTTTTGTTTTTGCTTTTTACAGGATGCAACATAATGTAAATGAAAGAAGAATCACAGCTGGACCAGAAATATGACTGGCAGCCCACCATAATGATGAGGAGCAGGAGCAAGGACAGGAAGGAGTGGAAAGGCAAGCCGGAAGCCCACCCTCACAGATTGGTAAGATTTCAACTGCCCTGCAAAATCCGGACCTTGCCCTTTACCTTATTACATTTATTAATTATCTTTGTCGAAAATGTGCGAAACAATTTGGAATGTAGAATTGGCAGCCTATCTTGAAGTTTCATCTGCGTCGTTTATCTTTCTGTGTAAGTTGGGGAACGTAGAAGATATTCAGTAGAAGTTTTACGCATCCATCTGCGCTGTTAAGTGGAATAGCAGAACTTGCAGTTACGTGGTGTCTTCTGAATGTTTTTCGGGAGTGCCCAAAACACCTCACATAGAAAGGAATGCACAAAGGGGCAGTACAGTGGCGCAGTGGTAGAATTGCTGCCTCCCAGCGCCAGAAAACTGGGTTCGATCCTGACTACGGGTGCTGACTGTATGGAGTTTGTACGTTCTCCCAGTGACCGTGTGAGTTTTCTGCGAGTGCTCTGATTTCCTCCCACACTCCAAAGATGTACAGGTTTGTAAGTTAATTGGTTTCTGTAAATTATAAATTGTCCCTAGTGTGTAGGATAGGGTGATCGCTGGTCGGCATGGACTCGGTGGGCCAAAGGTCCTGTTTCCATGCTGTATCTCTATAGTCAAAATTCTAAAGGAAGAACTACATTGTACAGTTGAGTAAACTTGGCAGCTATTTTGTACACTGTCGCACAAAGCTGACAAAGAATTGCACAGACCAGACCTCTTCCCTCTAGTGTTCTGTCCATCTTCATCCTGTTGCCAGTGGGAGTGGATCTGGGCAAGAATTTACAGTTCAGAAGTTCCTGCAGATAGTGTGCAGCAGTTGGAGCCTCTTCCTTTAACAGCAGCACTCCCATAACATAAGTTGTGCAGGTTGGTGGGCTAATTGGCCACTGTAATTAGCGTCTAGTATGTGGGGAGTGACAGAACCCGGGTTGATAGGAAGGTGGGGAGAATAAAATGTAATTTGTTTAAATGGGTGCTTGATGATCAGCATGGACCCAGTGGGCCAAAGGGCTTGTTTTGTGCTGTATGACTCTGACCCTATCAATCGGTGACTGAATTAATCCAAGACCCTGCTGCCTGTGTCCTGACTTGTACCAAGTCTCATTCACTCACCTCCACTGTGATTAACATTGACTCCCAGATAAGCAACAACTCAATAAAACAAAATCCTTGTGTTTGGATCCCTCCAAGTCCCTATCTCTATCCCCTCAACCTTTTGAGAACTGTGCATTCCTTTATCTCTGCCCTCTCGTGTGTCCCTCACTTGATTAACCCCACCATTGACAGCCAAGCCTTCTGCGTCTGGGTCCTAAGCTCCAGATTCTCTTTCCGATTCTCTTTGTGACTCCACTTCATTCCCTCAGATGCTGTTCAATACTGAATCCTTTGGCATTGCGTCATCTGAATTAATATTTCCTCCTTTGTTTAGTTTAGTTTAGAGATACAGTGTGGAAACAGGCCCTTCGGCCCACCGAATCGACACATTAATACAATCCTACACACACTAGGGACAGTTTATCCAAGCCAATTAACCAACAAACCTGTACGTCTTTGGAGTGTGGGAGTCTGGCACTGTAAGCGCTGTAAGGCAGCAACTCTACCGCTGCGCTTTGGTTTGATGTCAGTTTTCATCTGTTAAGAATTTCCTGTAAAGCATTGCACCTTTACTACATTAAAGGTATTGTATAAATACAGATTGTTACTATCTTTGAGTCTTGCGTGTAAAAGTTTCGGCTCCCTATGTTGTATGTTAGGATTGCAAGGGTACAAATCTCTGCAGGTGCCAGGAAATCAGAAGGTATCTTCGACCCCCTTCACGTCAGCCTTGGGAAAAGCTGATAACGGATTACAGTACCTTCAGAATATTTCCAAATGCTTTTGGGAATGATTTGCCCCTATTTTGTCTATTTTAATCACTCCTTCTTACTAAACTATGTTTGCATATGTTCATTTTGTAACTCAAATGCGCTTTTTGTACTGAAGCTGTGAAAAATTGGTGCAATATATGTGTCCTTTAATCCAGACTTTAAAAAATATATATCCAGACATGGTCTTTTTTTGAAAGAAAGCTTAATGCTTACAAATCTTGCTCTGAAGGATTAATCTTGTCTGCGCTTTCACAATATATTACTTGAATTTAGCAGTGATATTGAGGTCTGTGCAGTTGTGAGTTGTTTCTGTAGCTAATTTTAAATTACTATTGTTGTAATTTGTAATAAAGCTGAGAAATATGGGCAAAAAGCAGCAGGTCTGGCCGACCAAATCATCAGTGTCTGATCCATTGTTACCTGATGTGAGTTTCCAGACTAAAAGCCACGCTGTTAATCTTGACCTGGTTTAACTGATGGAAACCAAGCCTCTTCCAATCAGTTGCTTGTTTTAACATGATACGGCTGCCTTTGACATTTGCATTGGTACGATTTCCTGTACAGTTTATGTGTTGAAAGTAGGTTTGTATTTTCTCAGCTCCATTTACTTTGGTGGCTGAGTCTTTGGTCAGGATGTGAGCAGTCCAGAAAGCTTTCATATCAGCCAAGGCTCGGAAAGGCATTGTAGAAGTGGCAGGTTTTATGTGAAACTGGTGACTATGCTGGTATCATCGATGGATCAGTAGATGACACCCTCGTTTCAGAATGAAACCAAGTGTCTGAGGATGACTGTAGACACGAGAGCCTGTCTCACGAGTATGCGGTTACTGGCGGTGAAGCAGGAAGTTTGTACCGCTCGTGGACCGCCAGAGACTGCGGGGTCGGTCCCACGCACACCACCGGGACCGTGCGGTGTTGGTCCCAACACTGCACGGTGCTCACAAAAAACGACAACGTTAAAAAATGTTGTCCTACCGCACAGCCGCCGCCAGTGCGGCACGAGCACCGCCACAGCCGCCGCCAGTGCGGCACGAGCACCGCCACAGCCGCCGCCAGTGCGGCACGAGCGCCGTGAGCACCACGAGCACCGCCACAGCCGCCGCCACAGCGCCGCGATCACCTCTCAGATTTGGCAAGCTTATTTTTCACTTGAAGCTCAGTGTTGTTTCTTCTTTATGCTATAATGTAGATTTAGAGGTATGGAGTTATACAGATGTCCTTTGGCCCACCAAATCCAACAATCAGCGATCCATCTATAGTGATCTAACTTATCAACACATGGTCTATAGCCTTCTATGCTTTGTGATTTAAGTGCTGAACTAGATCCTCCATAAACATGATGGGAGTACCAACCTCCACCTGTTCAGGTAAAACATTCCAGATTCCAACCACTCTCTAGGTGAAAAAAAAAATTCAGATTCCCCTTACCTTAAATTACCTTACCCCATAGTTTTATCTACCTCTGTCATGGGGAAAGGCTTCTTACAACTTTGCCTATCAATACCTCTCATAATCTTATACTGTACATCTCAATCAAATCTCTCCTCTGCTTCAAGGAAAGCAAATCAATCCAGTCTCCCTTCATAACCGAAACATTGCATTGCAAATAACATCCTGGTGACGTTGTTTCACTCTCTTCAATTACATCTGTAATGCCCCGCGATCCGAAATGATGTCATCGCGTAGCGCGTTGCGTTGCGCGATGTCGTCATCACCCGACGCCGCAAGCTCGTGGGACCGGCCGTACGGAGATTATCGGCCCCCGCGCAGCATCCGTGCGGCGCTCCCGCGGCATAGGCGCGGCGCTCTCGCGGTTGCCGTGCGGTCCCCTCTTCCGGCGACGCCGCGCTTCACCGCCAGTAACCGCCTACCCGTGGGACAGAGCCTTTAGTGTGTAAGGGCTGGTGTTGGGCTGGCTGTTACAAGCCGTGCAGATACTCTGCACTGAGATATGTGGCTCGGGACTGCACCCTGGTTGGCGCGGTGAGTGCGGCCATTACGGGGACCGTCCAGCTCCACTTGTTGACGGACAGTACAGATCCTACGCGATCTCTTTTGTCACCTCCTGATGGAACCTGCTGACTCCCCCGCTGTAGGGGTCTGAATAAACTTCACCTATCCATGTTCTCCAGAGATGTTGCCTGACCCGCTGAGTTACTCCAACACTTTGTGTCCTTTTGTGTAAAGGCCACAGTCCAAGGCCCTCCTGCCATTGCGCAGTGAGGGGCTGGAACCTGTAAAACTACCTTGGACTGTTTGCTGAAGGAATGTATAGAAAGAATAATTGTCATGCTGACTGAATGGAATGACATGGCTTGTAAATTAGTGATATATACCACAACAATTCTCAACATTGTTGCTCCGCAAGGCTGTGTTCTCAGCCCCGACTATACTCCCCATACACTCACGGCTGTGCAGCCAAGTTCTGCTCTAACTCCGTTTACAAGTTTACAGGTGACACCACCGTCTCAAACAATGATAAAAGGGGTACAGGATAAAGAGGTTAGTGATGTTGTGTCACGATAACAACTGCTTGCTCAATGTCAGCAAATCATCGTCTTCAGGAGGCGTGGTGGCATACACACCCTAGTCTGTAGCAATGGCGCTGAAGTGGAAATGGTTGAGAGCTTCTGGCTCCTCGGTGTAAGTAACACCAACAATTTGTCCTGGTCCAACCACATCGACACTGCAGCCAAGAGAACACACTGACGCGGCGGGGCTGAAGCCCAAAGTTTAATGCCTGCACTGGTTTTTCACCAATGGTTATTGGTTTTCCAGGATCTATTTAATTAAATCACTTTTTTTTTTCATTTCACAGTCACTAAAACAAGTGGTATTGTAACTATGTACTTTTCAGAGGTGATCTACACATTTTGTTTGTTACTTGTAGGCTTACATGTATGCAATTTTATATTAAAATGTAGCTTAGATCTGTTTGGTCCATTGTCACGCACTTTATAAGCGCACATTTTGATTACTTTCCATTCTACCATAGATATACCATAAAATCTATAAAAGACTTTCATTATATTTCTATGAATCTACAGACCTTGGCTGGGAACCTGGGGCTCACCAAAATTGTTCCCAATTGGGCCCCGCACCTCCTAAGGCCGGCCCTGCCGATGCCTCCCCTTCTTCGGAAGGCTATGGAAATTCAGCACATCTCGAATGACTCATGCTAAACTGATAACAAAGACCCTGTGCTCTGCGATCTACTCTCAGGACACACACAGAGACAAACACCAACTGCTGCTGGAAGACCATCAATCCAGTGGTGGATGCCCCTCTGGTCTGCCTGAAATCACTGGTGTTCCAGTACAAGGAGCTGTCCGCAACTGAATGCTGCCGCCTGGCTCACTCCAAGGCCCAGGAGTACCTGCTGTGGGACGCGCTGAAGCTCTGTCCAGCCACGGTGTGGGACTGACCATGGGTATAGGATCCACTCCACACCGACGGGCCAGACCCTATGTAATAAAAACACTCCTGACACGGCTCACAAAATGTGTGCTCGGGGAAAATTGACATAATGTTGCTGGAATGTGAATCTTGTGTGTAAATAGAATTCTCTCCCTTGTACTGTGAATGGTGACATGTGAGGTGTGACTAATATATTGCTAATTTTATGAATAAAGGGCATTCATCAACCATGGTCTCGATGAATGGCACAGCAGACTGGATGGGCTGACTGACCAACTCCTATTTATTTTGTTCTTCTCGTGTTCGTATTTTGGAGGGAAAAGGTTGCTTTCACTTATGTTGCTTTTCAATCTCTCCAGCCCTTAGACCCAATCTTAACTTTCAACGAACAAAAAAAGAAAACTCTATTTTAGTAACACTTGCAATGCTCATGTGGTACATACTGTAGATGCATAGATACATAGAAAATAGCTGCAGGAGGAGGCCATTTGGCCCTTCGAGCCAGCACTGCCATTCAATGTGATCATGGCTGATCATCCACAATCAATACCCCGTTCCTGCTTTCTCCCCATACCCCTTGAAGCTATTGAACTGGGCAATCCTGGTAATGATAGTTGTCTGTACACTTCTGGCCCCTCTATCTCCCTCTTGAATGCGTGTTAAGGGCCTGTCCTACTTGGGCGACCTAATCTGCGAGTTCTGGCGAGTTTGCCCTCGGCTCATACTCGCAGCATGGTCGACACAAGGTCGTAGGAGGTCTTCGTAACTCTCTTTCATGCTCGAGAGTGGTCCCCGCGTACTCAGCTATGTCGCGGCGTTTTTTTCAACATGTTAAAAAATGCGAGTAAAAAAAGGTCGCCATGGAAAAAATCTAAAACTCGTAGGTTTAGTCATAGTAGGTCGGCATGTTAGTCGTAGGTAATCGAGGGTAGTCGAAGGTAGTCGTAGATAGTCTTCATCATAGTCGAAGGGAGGTCGAAGGAGATTGAAGGAGGTCGTCTTCACTCTCCACTATTCGGTGTCCAATTTTCCCGAAGTTAGTCGTAGCTAGTCAAAGCTGGTCTTCAACATGTCATTTTTTCAAACTCTTCTAAACTCGCCAATTAGGTCGCCCAAGTGGGACAGCCCCCTTAGATGGAGATGGGACAGACATGTGACCTCCACGTTTCCTGGAACGTCGAGAAGGACGCAAGAGCGACACTGATACACTTATCTATCTTCACAATAGACAGAGGGGTAGGGGTAGGGGTGGGGAGGAACAGAACTGGGAATTTCACAGGGATCACTCGGAAACTTCGAGGAGTTTAAGGGAGACACAAGAAACTGCAGATGTTGGAATCTTGATCAAAACAGTTTAAGGGATTACTTCCATCGTGAATGCAAAGTAAAAGTGTTTTTCCCCATCTGATTGTCATTCGCTGTTGTTTTCTCTATATTTTGTTGTGTGCTTGCATCTTGCTCTCCCCGCTACGTTAAACTCGTTCCCCATATTTTCAGGTGCTTCCTTACTCAGCGACCCCTTCAAATCCCGTGAACCTTTGAGATCTTTCTGCTTGTCCACACCAGACCTCTTCATCGTTCTCACTCGCCGTCGCTGGTGGCTTCAATTCCCCGTGCCCAGCGCTCTGGAAATCACTGGAAATTTTTCCGCCTCTCCCCTTATTTAGAGGCACATTAAACCTTGTTTAATCTAATTGTTTTAGTCATTTGATTTGCCTAATTATTTCATTATGTGCTCCGTGTTTCGTCACACTTCTCCCAAGCGTGTTTGAATGTTCATTGCTTTGATGGCACTAGTTGTAGAAACAAGGAACTGCAGGTGCTGGTTTACACCAAAAAAAGACACAAAGTGCTGGAGTAACTCAGCGGGTCTGGCAGCATCTCTGGAGAACATGGATAGGTGACGTTTTGGGTCGGGATGGAGAGAGGGGGTTGGGGGAAGCTGGAAGTGAGGAGGGACTCGATACAGTTGTTGCTCTAGACTTTGACTTTTATTCAAATACTGGTTAATTACATGTAAACACCAGGCAGCAACAGTAACACGACACTCCGCCCAGTGCAAGTTGTGAATAATGGAAAGGTTCTGTTGACACAAGGAACTGGAATCTCGAGCAAAACACAAATGGAAAGATTCTTCTGCGCACAGTTTGGGCTTCGCGTTCGTCTCGCACGACTGTTTGGAGACGGTGCAAGCAGTGCGCACATTCTCGGGGCTGTGAGCGGCTTGTGGCTGAACCGTTGAGGCGGCGCACAACTGCTGCCTGTTTTGAGATTGTAACCGTTTGAGGGCAATCAAACTTTATTTAATAGCTGCAGTCTCCCAAACTTTGTACCTAACAACAGCCTGACGTCAGTGAAGTGAATGTCAGATCAGGTAGTGAAACTGCCACAGGTTGCAAGTTGCGGAAGTGCTCTCTGCACGAGGTGCGAGCCAAGCAGACGTTTCAGCACCGTTAAGAAGCTCAAAGGATCTTTTAATTTTAAAGTCACTCAAATCCAAACTTGTGTTTATTTTTGTTGGTGGGGAGTTGAGGGGTGGGCGCGTTGTGCTGGAACAGTATGGGTGAAATCTGCGCCCCCGCAGGGAAATACACAACGCACAGAGTAGCACCGCATCGGAGGAGAAGATGAATTCTCAAAAGCAGTTGCCCCACTCCCTGGCCATCCGTGGCGAAATCCAGAGGTTCGAGAGCGTCCAGCCCAACGTATACAACGTGTACAAGTTGCTGCATCGCGTCGCCGACCCATCGCTGCGGGGCAGCATCCAAGAACTTGTTACACGCATTGAAGGTGAGCAGGTGCATCTCTCCTTGCGAAAACATGCCGCCAGCTTCCAGTCTTGTGAAAGGGGAAAATATCCCTTTCTGACTTTTCTTTTAATAGTCCGCGTTCTGGCGGAAAATGCCCCTAGTTATCTCGCGAAAGGGCGGTTAACTTGCAAAGTTACTTTGAATTTCCTTTATTACCAGCTTTCCCCGTAGGGTTTGCCGATCAAAAGAGATCATGTCATTTGACGTGTAAACATTTCATCCCCTGTTTCATTGCTTTAATCAGTCGGCTGTGATGGCCATTAAATTGTTGCAGCGTCGATTTCCACAGACGGTGCCGTGACTTCGCGAAGAGCCCCTCGGTGTCAGAAATGGTTTGTCGGGAAGGTGCTATTTGTCGCCACAAGGCGCCAGTTTTCTTTGGTTAATTAATCTGTAAAACTCTGCGTTTGTGACATGATCCCGACACTCTTTTAAAAAAAAAAAAAAAAAAGAAAAGCAAGATCTAAGAACTTGTTACATTTGCTGTGGCGAATATTTGCGTGTTTGGTCGATATTCACATCCGAGTGTCTGCACGCGAATCTGTTATGTGTTTTACCAATGACCCCACCATCCCACTTAAACCCCACCATATCGCTCAACGCCACTCTCCATGGTTTCAATTTTAAAGGGCATTTTGTGTTTTGACATTCATTTGAAGCTGAATTGTTTTTCTCTTTCATGTGTCGATAGTTTTGCTTTTCTTGATGTTGAAGGGCCTTGAATCTTGTCCCTGTAATTTAGCGGTTACCACACTGCTGTGAGGTTTCTTGTGAGCAGTTGACTTGAAGTCCTGAAAAGTTTAATTTCATGTTGACATTTAATACCGACAAAATAAATCCAAACAGAGTAATGGATGAATAAATAAGTTATGAAGAAAGGCGAACAATGTTGGCAAATGTAGTATGTCGGTTTCAGAGGCAACTCTTGTGGAATTTTGGGACTGGAATCAATTGTGTGTCTTGAGAGGTTAGGATTGACACCGTGTTAGAGGTATATTCTTAAAGGCTCCTCCCTTTATGACCATAACGTCAGCGGAAACGCCACAAAATGGGGAGTCTATCAAATGTAGTTCTGCATTGCCAGTATGCCTTGTTCAATAATGTGTTGTTTTTTTGCGTATTACGAGGTAGGGTCACTAGTTGTGACAGAATTTTTTCCCGCAGCAAGGTTCTGATGAACAATAAGGCGACAAGTGCTCATGAGTCTGTTTTCATTCTTATTTCATTCCAAACGGCCCACCCTAACTCTGCAACCTCTGGAGGCTGTTCATTTAATTGCCTTAGCCCGAACATAGAAATTCCTTCCTAAATCTCTTCCTCATAATCTTTTCCCTCCTTAAAATCGACTTCTCTAACCAAGCTTTTAGTCACCTGACCCAATATTGCATTGAGCGTTATGAGGAACTGATACATAAATTCATAAGTGATAGGAGCAGATTTAGGCCATTCTGCCCATCAAGTCTACTCAGCCATAGCATGGCTGATCTATCTTTCCCTCTCAACCACATTCTACTGCCTTCTCCCCACTACCCATACTAATCAAGAATCTGTCAATCTCTGCCTTAAAAATATCAATTGACTTGGCCTCCACAACCATCTGTGGCAATGAATTTCACAGATTCACCACCCTCTGACTAAATAAGTTCCTCCTCATCTTTCTAAAGGTACATCCTTGTATTATGAGGCTATGGCCTCTGGTCCTGGACTCTCCCACTAGTGGAAACATCCTCTCCACATCCACTCTATCCAGGCCTTTCACTGAAGGAGGTAAGGCCAACAGAGATCAGCCATGATCATATTCAATGGCAGAGCAGGCTTGAGAGGCCCGCTGGCCTATTCCTGCTCATGCTTTCTTGTGATAACATGCAGCTGTCTGAATGCTGAAGATGCTATATTAATGGAAGCTATTACATTTTGGTATTTCTTCATTCTTAAGTAATGAAAATCATCTTTTCTATGGAGGTCATGACTCCAGAACCCTCGAAGTAGCATGCTTGCCCAGACAGGGGGGCACAGTGGCGCAGCTGGTAGAGCCGCAGTCTCACAGTGCCAGAGACCCGGGTTTGATCCTGACAGCGGGTGCTGTCTGTATGGAGTTTGCACAATCTTCCTGTGACCACGTGGGTTTCCTCCAGGTGCTTTGACTTCCTCCCACATCCCGAAGCCATATACAGATCGGCTAATTGGCCTCTGTAAATTGCCCCTAGTGTGTAGCGAAAGTGGGATAACATAGAACTAGAATGAACGGGTCATCAATGATCAGCGTAGACCTGGTGGGCTGAAGGGCCTGTTTCCATGCTGTATCTTTCAATCAGTAGAATGGATTTCAATAGAATGAGTTATGGAGGGAGTTTGAGGTAAAGTGCAGAGAGGCCAACTTCACTCTCATTGGATGCAAGTACTCCATTGAATGTCAGCGCACTACAGAGGTCACATGTACAATGTGGATACTGGATCAATAAACTCTTCTGCTCTGTTGTATGTTCTAACATCCTCCATCTTGATCAGCTTCCATGCTGAACAAAAAGCAGAGTGGTTCCAAATTAAAGCTTTGTCCCGTGCTGTGAACATTTGTAAGCATGTATTTAAAGTGTTAAATCGATGGTAGGATTTGCTTTTTATTTCAAACATTAAATACCTCCTTTGTTCCAAAGCATGCAACGCTAGCTAAACCTGGCCCTCCTTGTTGTTAGATTTCTCCATCCCCGATAACATCTTCATAAATTTTCACTGCACCTTCTCAGTGCCATCACATCCTTCCTGTTATGTGGTGACCAGACTGTACGCAGTGCTTAGGCTGCAGTCAAACGAGTATTTAATTTTGCATAGCAAAGCTCTTTTAGTCAGCATGTAGCTTAGAGAGACATATAGCATGGAAACAGGCCCTTCGGCCCACTGAGTCCACGCCCACTTTCTCATCCACTCCCTGCACACGACGGGCAATTTACAGAAGCCAATTATCCTACAAACCCCCACATCTTTGGGATGTGGAAGAAAACCGGAACACCTAGAGGAAACCCACGTAGTCACAGAGAGGGGGTGCAAACTCCACACACAAAGCATCTGAGTTGAGGATCGAACCAGGGTCTCTGGCACCATGAGGCAGCGGCTCTACTTGCTACGCCCACTGTGCCGCCCTTCATGATGAGCAGCGACTTGTGCAAGGGATTGGCAGGTGGCTGTGGTCATAGCAAGAAGTCGATACTTTCTTCAGCAAGCATGTTGTCACTGTGAAATGTATAATAACTGAGTAGCCATCTTTTCAGTTGTTTATGGACTGGTTTTGGCAGTGGCAAACTAACACATTGGCTTACTTGTCCTAAAAGCAGGAACCAGTGTCAAGTATGAGGCCCTTGTTAAATGCTTGTGCAAATATGGCGTCCTGCAGCCTGTAAAATTCACCCGAACAAAAACACTGCAAACAACCACTACAAATATTTTAAAATACCATCAGGAATGGCAGCGTCTGTGTATTAATGGTTTGCGTGTGGGAATGGAGCTCAGAGTGCAGAAGAATCGTTATGTTTCTTGGCACCAAATGTCTTCAGCCAGGGCAACACGCACACATTTAAAAAGGACCTATTTAGAGGGGCACTTTTAGCAAGCATATTGGAGGCATGCATGCAAATCCTCGTTGTGCTTGCTGTTCATCTGGATGGGGAGGCTGCTCCTCTTCTGTTCCATGTTGCTGCTCCCAAGAATTCCTACTCTGGGGTTTGGAGACCTGTGCCTGGTGAGTATAAATATCATAGCTGTGGTTTTCACGCGCTGCTATGAAGTATACACCGTTCTTTTTTTCAGTTTTTTAAAAATATAGTACAACCCAATAAAATGATTGCTCTGGTAATGGTACAGAATGAGAGAGACACAGTTAAGATGTGAATTGTTATGAGTATGGCAGACTGCGGATGTGGCTGGTGGACAGGAAACAGAATAGAAGGCTGAATTTCAAACTGGGTGGTTTATGTGGTTCACTGGCATTTTTTTGACAGATGGTTTTAAACAGAAGGGAGATTTGTAAAATATTCTCTCCCCCCGCCCCACCCCCTCCCCCAGAATGGAACATTATGATTTTTTTTCCTATTTTTTAATCATGAAAGATCTGGATGCGTTTGCTGGGCTTTGTTACAAGATTTGAATCAAATGCTCGTTGGGAAAGCTGCCTCCTGTAAAATGTTTGATCAGTGTCTTGTATTCTTGTCTAAAGCTGGCATGGGTTCAAACTACAGTAGCTTTCTGTGCATGCACTAGGTGAATATTACCTACCCACTACGTTTTACTGGGCAGCTTATACTGAGCTAGTGGTTGCATTATTGCAGTCATACTTGCGGGTTGCTTTATCTTGTGTCAGAGTTGTCAGGTACTAATGCTGCCTAAACACTTTCGTTGGGAGAGGGAAAGGGCCCATTCCTGAGCATTCGTGGAGGGGGTTGGGATGAAGATTTGTTCTTTCTTTCCTCTTCCTAAATCTCTCCTCTTATCTATTCTCCCTTTGACTAATATCACACCCACGGGACTACGTCACAAGTGCAAGCCTGGGCACTGAACATGAGGAGGATGTTATTAATACTAGTGCATGCAACTTAACACAATATGGATATGTGGAATGAGTTGCCAGA
This sequence comes from Malacoraja senta, assembly GCA_038087875.1. Classification (NCBI taxonomy): domain Eukaryota; kingdom Metazoa; phylum Chordata; class Chondrichthyes; order Rajiformes; family Rajidae; genus Malacoraja; species Malacoraja senta. Next base: position 844,063 of record CM075998.1, read on the forward strand.
GGAGGCAGTTGAGGCAGTACAAGAACAACATTGAAGGGACAACACCTGGACTGATATATGGATAGGAAAGATTTAAAGGGATATGGACCAATTGCAGGCAAATGGGACTAGCTTAGATGGGCCATCTTGGTCGGAATGGAGTTAGATTGTAGGGCCTGTTTCCATGCTGTATGACTATAAATCGTGCCTCAGTGAGCATTATCTTCGGAATTAAAAGTTTGTGGTTTGAAGTCCTGCTGCCAAAGACTTGAGCAGAAAAATCCAGGTGAACACTCCTGTGCCATGTGTGGGGGTGTCTCATTGTCAGCGATGCTCTCTTTGAATGAAGAATTAAACCGTTACTCCAATTGCTGTCAGAAGGAGATACAAACGATCCCGATGACACAGGTGTTATCCCCAATGTCCAAATTGACATTTAACCCCTGACCCGCATTAGTTGTTATAACAAAAGACACAGAATGCTGGACTAACTCAGCGGGTCAGGCAGCATCTCTGGAGAACGTGAATAGGTGACGTTTTGGGTCGGGATTCTTCTTTGGTCTCAATGTCAAACAAGTTGTTGTAACATTACAGCTGTGGGAGCTTGCTGTGCTGAAATTGGATGCTACATTTCCAACATTGAAACAATTGCCACACTTCAGAAAATTCTTCATGAGCTGAGCATGAAGTGAATGGCGCTGCACAGATGCAAGGTTTTCTTTTCAATGCTTATTTTTCCACCGATCCAAAGATGAGTCGATGGATAGCAGAAGTAGAAACCTTCTAACAGCACCTCCCATCCCCTGCCTGCCCAAGGAATCCAACTTTAACTTCTGAATCAGGGTCCTGACTCACAATATCACCTGTCCATTCGCTCCAGAGATGCTGCCTGACCCGCTGAGATACTCGAGCACTTTGTGTGAAGCCAACTTTAACGCTTCACTCAAACTGCCATCTGATAGGACTCTCACGATGACCTACCTATGCTGTGGTTTGTTCTGGTTACTAACCTATTTCATTAAAAAATGGGTATAAAGTCATATTTGTTCATCGCATTGGCATTGTGCAAGGAGCTCAGACCAGTCCTGCTGTGTTCTTAACGTGGAATGGTGCGGCTTGTGTACTATCAGCAATGAGCAGCCCACTTCCTTGGCTTCCCTCAGCAACCTTACAGCAGGTAAGACCTTTGCTGAATAAAATCTGCAGATGTTGAAATGTGGAAAGGGGAGAGAACTCATTCTGAAAGTGCCTCATTGTAGTACACATTTCACATCCTGTTTATTTATGAGGCTTAACACTCATGAGGCTAGACACTCAACACCAGTTACTGCATGGACCCAATAACCAAGTGAAGTGTTGAGGAAAACCAGGTGAGTGTCTATTGGAAAATGAATAGTTAGAATGGTGGCTCCTTCACGGTTAACAGCGAATCATTTGAAGGAAGCTGACATTCGCTAAGCTCTCATCAGGAGTTTTTTTTAGTGCGACCAGTGAAATCCTTTGAGTATTTATTAATGTAATTCAAAATCTTGCTGCATATGGAAAAATAATCTGTATCTATTGCCTAATGCCTGTCATCACTGCAACCCTAATACTGCCTCCACTTGTGAGGTGTCATGAGGTAGACTGCCTCCTCCCCGCCCCCCCCCCACTATGTATAAACACAGCTGTAATTTCTACATGGTGAAACCAAAATGTATACAAATGGCCTTTAATAAAACCTGACAATGTGCACTTTCACTACATGTAATTTTTTCTATTACATATCTCAAATTGTGGCGTACAGAGGCAAATAAATAAATGATGGGTCTTTGTCCCAAACATTATGGAGGGCACTGTGACTGAGCTGGAGAGATCCTTTATTGAAGTCCAAGTTCTCAGTCGTTGTCTTGCATGTCACAGAGTTTGATCTTGTCACCAGTTTATATATTTTTTGATTTGTGTACTTTTTGTTCACCGACAGTGCCCTGTCCAGCATTGAGCAAAGCAAAAGTGCTGGTGAATTGTCCACCACTGTTCCAATTATTGACTCTTTCAATGGATGGCTGCCTCGCTGTTCAAGTCTGAAGGAGGTGAATTCCAGCCTGGCTCTAGGTAGCTGGCCACAAGCATCCAGAGGGTTGGGGGTGACGAGGGAGAAGCTGCTCCAGTCGTGCTGGGCTGTTCGTGTTTGTGCGCTTTCCCTCTTTCTCCATGTTTTTCAAAACGTTCCTCATGAGCACAGCTTGCAGTTCATGTGTCGCCAGTGGGTGTTAACAGTGAGGAACAGCAAAATGTTGATATCTGATTTTTCTAATCTCTCTCCTCCATATTCTTTGTGATTTCCCCTTGGCCCAGTGACCCCAGTTTAGATGTGTAGGAAGGAACTGCAGATGCTGGTTTACACCGAAGATGGACACAAAATGCTGGAGTAACTCAGCGGGTCAGGAAGCATCTCTGGAGAAAGGAATAGGTGACATTTCGGGTCGAGATCCTTCAGATGTCTGAAGAAGGATCTCGACCCGTAACGTCACCTATCCCTTTTTCTCCAGAGATGCTGCCTGACCCGCTGAGTTACTCTGGCATTTTGTGTCTAACCCAAATTAAGATGCTTTGGGATACTTTCCCAGAGCTCTAAGCAAGGTTTAATTTTTTTAATTCATTCATAGGATGTGGTTGTTACTGGCAAGGGTAACATTTCTTGTCCATTTTGATGAGTCTTTGAATTGCTTGCCTCTGAGGTGTGAGCCACATGGCTGGGGAGTTGCGTGCAGGCCAGACCGTGAAGGATGTTTCTGAGCCAATGCTATTCTGGCAGTTTCAGGGTTACCATATTATCTTCCTATTAAGATATTAGCTTCCTATTCCAGTTTATTTAATGAACTCAATGTACGTTCCTCGGCTGCTGTGGTGGGATTTGAACACATGTCATAAGTCCAGGCCTCTGTCTGTAACTTCACCACAAAGTTGCTTTTTTTTTTTGCCTCTCATGGACTTGTAATACTTCTGTTTTACTAAAGGTGTTGATTTTTTTCTCATCTGAGGTTAATCATCAATAACGTATTGTGTAAACTGGAGAAGAAAGTCAATGTGGAAGCATAAATATCCTTCATGCAAGCAAAAAAAAAAGCCTCAAAAAACTCCTGAAGAATTAATTTATTCTTTATTGATTAAATGGAAAGCAGGAGACTGCTGGGGTGAGAAATGAATTGATTCCTTCTTAACAAAAGTAGCCTAGAGAATCAATGTGACTTGTTACACACTATGTGGGAAAAGAGTTGTGATACCTGTGCCTGGGATCATTTGCATTTAGCTCACCTTCGAGATCTTCCAAGCCACAGGTCTTCCAAGCACATATTGTAACTCCAGGGATCATGGAGTCCAAGTCCATAACTCCCTGAAAGTGGCAAAACAAGTAGATAGAGTGATAAAAAAAAGAACATGCTCTGCCTGTCTTCATTGGTTGGGGCATGGATTAGGGGGCAATTACCAAGAGGAAGAGGTTAGACAGACACGGACCGTTTTCTCTGGAATGCCGGAGGTTGCGAGGTGACCTGAGAGAAGTGTATAAGATTATGAGATCCATGGTTAGGGGAGACGATCAGAACATTTTTCCCAGAATGGAATAATCAAACACTAGAGGGCATAGCTTTAAGGTGAGAAGGGATAAGTTTAAAGGCGATGTGCGCGACAAGTTCACAGAGGGTGGCGAGTGCTTGGAACGCGACGCTGGGGGTGGTAGTTGTGACAGATACAGTAGTGGCGTTTAAGAGACTTCTGGATGGGAACATGACCCGTTGAGTTTGTCCAGCAGATTGTTCGTTACTCCTGGAAACTTCTCAGACAAGCTTGTCTGACAATACGTGTGGCTCCTCAAGATGCAGGAAGTGGAAAGCAGCTGTGTCATACAGATCAGTAAGGGCCTGGCTTCCATTTCTGGTGTGAACTGAGTTAGCTGATCTCATTTAGCTGGTATTATAGGTTAGAATTGGTCTTGCATCCAGCTGCGGTTATGTCAACACTGACGGGAAGCCTGCCCACTTGGAAGACATCCGACGGGGTGCTTGTTAAATCGTTCACTTAGTGAAGTGAAAAGAGCACTAAGATAAGAAAACCGTTCAATAAAGATCTTGATAGTTTATAGATTCTAGATAGTGAATTTTGTCAAATGTGCTGTCAACTGCCATTTTCATTCAGATGTTGCCTCCAGCTGTTCATTGCACCAGGCGTTTTCCACATCACAGCCTGGTCCTTGCATGCAGGAGTTGCTCATTTCAACCAGATAGTGACCATACCGTCAGTATTATTTGGTGACGCTGTCCTTAATTCTATTCTCCATTGACTTGAGGTTACCTGAAACTCTGCTTACTCTTCCTAACTCTCACTTCCTAACTCTCACTACATTTGATTCACCCATCACCTCTGACCTGCTTCATGACCTGCAGATAATTCCTACTTCATTTTGAAATTCTAACCCTTGTGTTCAGTTCCATCCAAGGATCTTTCCCCTTTTCTGTAATTTCCTCCAGGATCTCTGTGTCCTATCAATTCTGGCCTTGTGGTGATCCCTAAATTTAGTTGCTTCTCCTAAAAGACTTATTCCTCCTGTGTGTGCCTAGACAGGGAAGCCAGCACTTTTTTCCAATTAGTATTAATTAAATGCGAGCCATCACTATCTAACTATCTGCCTTTTGCAAAGAACAGCTGAAACAAAATCTGGGCTAATAATTCAGTCAGCCAATGATTCCGAGAGGCATCGGGATATGCCTGAGACTGCTTGCCCATTAAAAGACACAAAGTGCTGGAGTACTCTTGAGTCGGCACCAAAGACACCACCTGAAGCGGCCGGAGCCCATCTTCAAACATGCAGGTGGATGCTAAAACTCGGCATCCGAATATCATGGAGAATCATCACCACAGAACAGTGAGACATGAGGTATTTTGCTTTGGGCCAAACAAACAAACCGTCACACAATCCAACCTCCCTTCCATTGACTACATTTATACATCACGCTGCCTCGGCAAGGCCAGCAGCATAATCAAGGACCAGTCTCACCCCGGTCACTCCCTCTTCTCCCCTTTCCCATCGGGCAAAAGGTACAGAAGTGTGAAAACTCATACCTCCAAATTCAGGGACAGTTTCTTCCCAGCTGTTATCAGGCAACTGAACCATCCTACCACAACCATCCAACCATCCTGAACTACTATATACCTCATTGATGATCCTCAGACTATCCTTGATCAGACTTTGCTGGCTCTGCCTTGCACTAAACGTTATTCCCTTATCATGTATCTATCTGTACACCGTAAATGGCTTGATTGTAATCATGTATTGTCTTTCCGCTGACTGGATAGCACGCAATAAAAGCTTTTCACTGTACCTCGGTACACGTGACAATAAACTAAAGTAAACTGAAGGGCATTCTTTAATTTCTTATGTGAGCTGGATTTGGCCGATAAGCAACGTCTGCTAGAAGCCAAGACCAGGACAGACAGTCCAACACAGTGCTTAAGTGGATGAGTGCAGGAGGCTGGCAGCTGTCCTGCTGGTACTTGGCTTGCAAACACCATGGAGCATCATCTTCACAACACAGACAGAAGGTCTTTTGCTTTTGGTCAAGCAGGTAAAAGAACCATCTGGAACACTCCCACCCACAGTCACTCAGTCAAGAAGAACCTCCTAAACCCAGGACGTGGGTTCTTGCGTTCTTTCAGCGACCAGGCTGAGCAGACAGCAACAGTCTGTGACTTCTTGTAGCTCAGTCTGTGCCACAGGGTGTCGGGATTTGACGTGTTCTGAGAACTGTCCCTGTGCAGAGTTGCCTGGCCACAAAAGGGATTTCAGTTCGGTGTCGTTTATTGTCACCTGTACTGAGGTACAGTGGAAACCTTTTGTTTTGAAAGTGCAGTCAAGAAGCTCAAATAACTTTTTTGGGCTCTTCTTTCACCTCACCCCATTCACTTCTCCCCCACCCCTCTCTCCCCTGTGCCCCGTCTGGACTCACACCTATTTCTTACCCCCTCCTCCCCTGCCAGCTACATTCCTTCCTCCAGCTTTGCAATTTGCAACTCCACAATCCCATTGTCCCACACATTCTGTTTTTTTCATCTCTGGCTTTTGTCTAACTATCTGCCTATCAACAAACGCTCCTCGCCCTGTATCAACCTCTTACTTGCCACGCTCTGTCCCCCCCCCTCCCTCTCTCCCCGCTTCCGCCCCGCCCCCACAATCGGTCTGAAGAAGGGTCCCAATCCGAAACGTCACCTATCCATGCTCTCCAGAGATGCTGCCTGACCTGCCTCTGCCGCGAGGCACCTTCAGATCAAGTGGGAACCAGGAGGAAGTGGAGGACCTGGAGACTTGTCTGGAGACAACACAAGGGGCCAAAGTAGAGATAAATTGTGGGGAGGAAGATATTTGAGCCTTTGCTGAGAGTAATACAGTTAGATTATTCAAATAGTCAATACTTGAACAAATCCAATTTGTCTTCTCGGTTAACCCGCCCTCACATGATTGCACCACTTTAAACTGATTGATATCACATTGAGTTCTGCAGAAAGCTTCTATTCTGTGGTCAGATTAATATTGAAGAGCACTGGGCAAAATGATTGGAAACCAGTAAAAGTGTTTTATTCTTGGTCTAAGTTCTCATTCCTCACGGTCTGTAATGTCGAATTGCGACAGGAATCTGGGTCTGTGTCAGGACTGTATTTGTTTCTTCCCCTCGCCCTGTAACGTTTGCGTGCCTGGCAGTCATGTCCAAGTGTGGGAGCCACGGCCATGAATGAATTTGACTTTGTAAGCCAAACTTAACGTCCTTGCTGAAGAGACCGTGCAAAGCAGGGATGATAGTTGCCCTCATGTAGCTGGATGCCGCTGCTGAAGTTCAGGCTGAGGGAGCATCAAACTGTCCATGTGTGGTGGTGGGAGCTGAGAGAGCTCGGCATGGTGGCCGGGTGAGTGCTGAGGGAGTGCCGCACTGTAAGAGGGGCAATGCCAAGGGATCGACACACGGTGGAAGTGGAGGGGCTAAGGGACCACAGCGACGCGGGAGAGGCGGCATCAAGATCGCCTCACCGCGGAGTCAGCCATGCCTAGGGAGCGCCCACAATACCACAAGTGCCCTCTTTCTAATGAAACGGTAAATTCTCCATCTGTAGCTCTGCCTGGGGTCCTTTTGGGAACCAGCATGATGCTGGATGCTGCTGATTGCCATTCACTGCAACGTGTGTAGATGTGAGTGGGACGGACGTCTCTGTCGCATTGCCAAAGAAAACAGCCTTTAAGTTGTCACCAGAGTCGATAGTCAACGAACAGCAAGAATAGAAAGCTGGGGGTGTGTGAATATTTTGGGAGCTGCACCATTGGGAAGGTGTGGGATAGTTAAATCGTGGGAGTATAAACAGAGAGAGAAAGTTGTGTATTCTGCTCGGCAGATTCAAATTCACATCACCCCTCTCTCCTCTCTTAAAGTATCAGCATATTTCTGCGGTGGCACAAGATGCTGGAATCCGGAGGTTGCATTTCTGTGGTGCCTTTTACGTCCTTTTCGGGATGCCTCAAGGCATTTTCCAGCTAATGGAATACAGTTTGTAGTGCAACTCGTTTAACAATGCAGGAAATGCAGCACTCATCTGCACATGATCTACTTCACAGGGAACAATATGATATTTTATCAGTGACCTATTTAAGCAATCTTGGCAATAGGCGGGGGGGAAGGGGGAATAAATATCGGCTGGGAAAACTGGAATAGCTTGATGTTGTTTTTTGGAGCTGGTGTCATGGAATCTTTGACATCCAGCTGACTGGGCAGATTGGGGGCCTCAATGCAACATTTGACCAGTTAAGGAGGCACCATTGATAGTGCGTCAGTCCCTCAGCGTAGCATTGAAGGATCGGACTACATTGTCATGCTCAAGTGTCTGGAGTGAGACATGAAACTGGAACCTTCAGACTTGGACAAAGTGAAACCCTGATACTGTTCGTGTTTCAGTGTCAGTCACAATATATTTTAAAGGCACCTTCATTGCATGATGTTTAAGAAGGAACTGCAGATGCTGGAAAAATCGAAGGGAGATAAAAATGTTGGAGGAACTCAGCAGGTGAGGCAGCATCTATGGAGCGAAGGAAATAGGCGACGTTTCGGGTCGAGACCCTGGTCGAAATGTGTGAACTTGGTGGAAATGTGTCATCCTTGATAACAATCAGCATGGGAGCACCTCAAGGCTGCGTGCTCAGCCCCCTGCTGTATACTCATGACTGCGTAGCCGGACATAGTGCGAACTCCATCATCAAGTTCGCCGACGACACCACTGTTGTGGGACGAATCACTGATGGTGACGAGACAGAGTATAGGAGTGAGATCGACCGATTGACCAAATGGTGCCAGCACAATAACCTGGCTCTCAACACCAGCAAAACCAAGGAATTGATTATTTTTATTTTTTTATTTATCATTATACTTGTGGGCGCCTTTCAAAGACTCTCAAGGACGCCTTGCAGATAAGCAGATTACAAAACATATAAGCAGAATAAAAAATTATGGACTTTGGAAGGGGTAGGATACGGGCCCACAATCATAGAAACATAGAAAATAGGTGCAGGAGTAGGCCATTCGGCCCTTCGAGCCTGCACCGCCATTCAATGTGATCATGGCTGATCATCCTTCTTAGTATCCTGTACCTGCCTTCTCTCCATACCCCCTGATCCCTTTAGCCACAAGGGCCACATCTAACTCCCTCTTAAATATAGCCAATGAACTGGCCTCAACTACATTCTGTGGCAGAGAATTCCAGAGATTCACCACTCTCTGTCTAAAAAATGTTTTTCTCATCTCAGTCCTAAAAGATTTCCCCTTTATCCTTAAACTGTGACCCCTTGTTCTGGACTTCCCCAACATCGGGAACAATCTTCCTGCATCTAGCCTGTCCAACCCCTTAAGAATTTTGTAAGTTTCTATAAGATCCCCCCTCAATCTTCTAAATTCTAGCGAGTACAAGCTGAGTCTATCCAGTCTTTCTTCATATGAAAGTCCTGACATCCCAGGGATCAGTCTGGTGAACCATCTCTGTACTCCCTCTATGGCAAGAATGTCCTTCCTCAGATTAGGAGACCAAAACTGTACGTAATACTCCAGGTGTGGTCTCACCAAGACCCTGTACAGCTACAGTAGAACCTCCCTGCTCCTATACTCAAATTCTTTTGCTATGAATGCTAATCCCGTTTATATCAACAGAACGATGGTGGAAAGGGTCAAGAACTTCAAATTCCTGGGCGTGCACATTTCCGAAGATCTTTCCTGGTCCCAGCACATTGATGCAATCATAAAGAAAGCACATCAGTGCCTCTACTTCCAATAGAAGACTACGGAGAGTCTGTACGTCAAAGAGGACTCTCTCGAACTTCTACAAGTGCACAGTAGAAAGCATGCTGACTGGTTGCATTGTGGCTTGGTTCGGCAACTTGAGCTTCCAGTCCATCATTGGCTCTGACCTCCCCACCATCGAAGGGATCTATCGCAGTCGCTGCCTCAAAAAGGCAGCCATCATCATCAAGGACCCACACCATCCTGGCCACGCACTCATCTCTCTGCTACCATCGGGCAAAAGGTACAGGAGCCTGAAATCTGTTACATCCAGGTTCAGGAACAGCTCCTTCCCCACAGCCATCAGGCTATTAAACTCGCCAACAAACAGACTCTGAACTGTAACAGCCTATTGAACTTTATCTGTTTATTTATGTGTATATTGAACCGAACTGTTCTGTATTTTTGCTTCCAATATTCTGTTGTGCTGCAGCAAGCAAGAATGTCATTGTCCTATCTGGGACACATGACAATAAACTCTCTTGACTTGACTTGAAACTGAACTATCCATTGCTTAAGTATTTTAGTTTAGAGATACAGAGCGGAAACAGGTCTTTCGGCCCACTGAGTCGGCGCCGACCACCGATCCCTCAACACTAACGTTATCCTACACACACACTCGGGACAATTTACAATTATACCAAGCCAATTAACCTACAAATCCGTACGTCTTTGGAGTATGGGAGGAAACCGGAGCACCTGGAGAAAAACCACGCAGGTCACGGGGAGAACGTACAAGCTCCGTACAGACAGCACCCGTAGTCAGGATGGAACCCGGGTCTCTGGCGCTGTAAGGCAGCAACTCTACCGCTGCGCCACCATCTCTAAAATGACCATTGGCTGAAGTCTTATATCTTCAGCTGCTTGGATCCTACGCTCTGGATTGCTCTCCTGTAGTCCCTCTGCTTTTCTTTCCTCCTTTTTGAGGAACTCCTTCATTGAATGTTTGGTCACCTGACACTCTAAGTGGTTATTGAATCTTGATTATTCGCATTTCTGTGACACTTGGAATATTTTTTCTGTGTTAAAGCTGCTCTGGAAATAGAAGCCGCAACTTTTACATTGGGTTTCTTCTTCTGATCCACTTGCCTTTTCAGTGGAGTGGTTTGCTGTGCTGTTGTCATTGTTACTTGCTATTTTCAGTTGGATGCAGTTTTTATATTAGACAGGCCCACTTCTTCCCAACCTCCACATGTCTGCAGCATGTATTCCATCTGTTTGGGAAGTCTGAGACCGCAGTGCAGACGGAGATATGAATGGGAAAAAGTCGCATCTCCGTCGAGGAAAGAGACAAAAAAGGTTTCCCGCAAATCCCCACAATACAAAAACTAAAGATACACTAAAACAAAACAGCAAAAGAAGAAAAATGACGAGACAGGCTGTTGGCACCGCTGCCATGCATGTCCATCATCTCTCTGTACAGAACTTTGAATGTGGCAAAACGTGTGGTTGCTTCACAGATGTGTTATTATCAAATTAAAATTGACAATGAGGTACAACAGAACGTCGAGGCAGGTGAACAAAATCTTTGATAAGAGGTTTTAAACGAGAATGAAAAGTTAGAGAGGCAGAGGGGGTGAGGGCGAGAATTTTAGTTTTGGAAGTGCAAAGCTTATTTAGTTAAATCAACAAGTGTGATATCTCCAAGTTTATGGATGTTACAAATCTGGGCAGTGTGGTCTGTGAGGAGGATGCAGAGAGGCTTCAGGAGGATATAGACCAGTTCCACAAGTTGGTGGTGTCATGGCAGGTGTAATATAACGCGGAAAACGATGAGCTCATCAGCTTTGGTAGACAAAAAATAGAAAGGTGGAGTAATTCTTGAAGTGGTGAGAGATTGCATTGGTGCTCAGGAGCAGCTGGGTGTCCTTGTACACAAATCACTGAGAGTTCACGTGCAGGTTCAATAAGCAATGCTGCATTGGCCTTTATTGTAAGAGGATTTAAGTGCAAGAGTAGGGACATTTTTCATCACTGATATAGGTCTCTGGAACATCGTGTACAGTTCTGATCGCTCAAACTAAGACAAGGTAGACAAGAAAGAGAGAGAGTGCCGTGAAGGTTCACCTGATTGAGGACAGTGTTGGCAAGCTTGCCTCGTGCGGTGAGATTAAGTAGACTTGAGTTTGGAAGAATGAGAGGTGATCTCATTGAAATATACAAAACTCTTGCTGGGTTTGATAGGGTCAGTAGCGGGATGATGTTTACCCTCGCTGGAACGTTTGGAACTGGGAGTTAGAGTCTCAAAGTAAGTGAGTGGCTGTTCGGGAAGGAGAAAGATTTTTTTTTCTCTCCTTACCCAGGTAGGGCTGGAAGGTGGCGCAGCGGTAGAGTTGCTGCCTGACAGCGCCAGGGACCTGGATTTGATCCTGACCACGGGTGCTTTCTGTACGGAGTTTGTACCTTCTCCCTGAGACTGCGTGGGCTTTCTCCAGGAGTTCCGGTTTCCTCCCACATTCCAAAGACGTACTGGTTTTTGGCTTCATTGGCTTCAGTGAAATTGAAAAATTGTCCCTAGTGTGGAGGGTAGTGCTAGTGTGCGGGGATCGCTGGTTGGCATAGACTCGGTGGGCTGAAGGGCCTGTTTCCGCACTGTATCACTCTGAACTAAACTAAACAGTGGAGTTGGCTGGTGGGTCTGCATGGTCCCTTTCAGATCCTGTGCTTCACAGACTGAGGAAGGATGAAGTTCCAAAATCCCTCGGGAAGAACAGGTATAAATCAACCGACACAATAGCTATTGGCCTTTAACACAGAAGGACATTTAAAGTTTTCAAAACATGGTCAGAAATGTATAATAGAAAGATATTTTAAGTGAGGGAGTATGAGATTGTTAAGGGCTTGGACGCGCTCGAGGCAGGAAACATGTTCCCGATGTTGGGGGAGTCCAGAACCAGGGGCCACAGTTTAAGAATAAGGAGTAAGCCATTTAGAACGGAGACGAGGAAACACTTTTTCTCACAGAGAGTGGTGAGTCTGTGGAACTCTCTGCCTCAGAGGGCGGTGGATGCTTTCTGGATGCTTTCAAGAGAGTGCTAGATAGGGCTCTTAAAAATAGCGGAGTCAGGGGATATGGGGAGAAGGCAGGAACGGGGTACTGATTGTGGATGATCAGCCATGATCACATTGAATGGCTCGAAGGGCCAAATGGCCTGCTCCTGCACCTATTGTCTATTTAAGGAGGCTCTTGAGGGAAGAGAGAGATGCAGGGAGCCTAGGGACCGCTTTAGTTAACGGCAGTCCCCATCAGCAGTGTCGTGAAGGGACTCCTCATTGAAGAGGAACTTTTACTGCAGTCATTCTTCATTTGCAGCGTTGGTGGCAGAGAGGAAGAAGGGTATGGTGTTTGAGTACCAGTTATTCTTTTGTTCTGTCAGGCGGCATTAGCTCTCGATTACATTGTTAAACCTTGAGGCATCGTTGGAAGAATGTCGAGGCTTCGGTTGTTAAAGTAATTGTAATATTAGCATTTCATTACAAGAAACATGGACTTTCTATTTTAAAGGAACATGGCCAACAATCTTGAGTTTGTACGCAAGAATGATTGTATGCGCTCGAATGGAGATCAAAGTTGGCGATCGGTGTACGAGTCTGATCTAGGTGGTTGGTACGATGAAGGAGTTCAAGTAATTTCTGTGACTGCTTTTCAAAATTAGTTGCAGGAGGAAATAATAAAAGCTACAGGTATTGACAAAAGTGATTGTAGTTGCCTCTTTTTCCCATTGCCTGGTGGTTTTAATAACACATCTTTAATAGCTGCTAAATTTGTTCTTGTGACTTAATTATTCTGGAAGAGCAGCTTGCTGTAAAGGGTCAGAACAACCGCTACCGCTGGCTCAGACGAGGGCTGAGTGGTTACCATAGCAACGAAAATAGGCATGACTTTTTTTCACAGTGACTGGGTCAATGAAAGTCTTGGCTGTTTGCTTGAAGCAAAACACAAAATGCTGCAGGAACTCAACAGGTCGGGCAGCATCTGTGGAGGGAATTGACGGGACCCGAAACGTCGTCTGTCCATTCCCTCCAGAGATGCGGCCTGACCCAATGAGTTCCTCTGGCGCTTTGTGTTTTGCTCAAGATCCCAGCATCTGCAGTTCCTTGTATCTCCTGATTGCTTTGATATGTGTTTTAAACTTCGCCTTTAAAATGTAGATTTCAAAGCTCTACAAATTGAAACACAAGAATGTGCTGTCCGTTTTAACGCACAAACTCTCACCCAGTTTGAGGATCTGAAGAAAGGTCCCGACCCGAAATGTAATCTCTGGACTTTATTTTAGGCTTTAGAGATAGTGCATGGAACCGTGTCCTTCTGCCCACCAAGTCCACACCGGCCAACAATCACCCTGTACACAAGCACTATCCTACACACTGGGGACAATTTACAGAAGCCAATTAACTGACAAACCTGCGAAGGAAGGAACTGCAAACCTATACGTCTTTGGGATGTGGGAGTAAACCGGAGCACCCAGGGAAGTTCCACGTGTTCAAATGGGGAATATGCAAACTCCACACAGACAGCACACGAGGTCAGGATCAAACTTGGGTCTCTGACTGTGAGGCAGTAGCATCACCAACAACACCACTGTGCCATTCTGGGAAGAGCATTTCAGAGCTTTAGGCCTTTGGAGGTTGAAGGCTTGGTCACCAATGGGGTGGTCAAGTGATGACATTTGTGAACGATCCAGAGGCCAGAAGTGGATAAAAACGGGTAGGACCAGACAGGATGTGCTGATAATTTGACACCCTGGCTGATGATGAACAAACCATGCAGTCCAGAGGTTGAACATGAAGCCCTCATGGAAATTGTGGCCCAGCACTACATATGTGGTGGCATTCAGTACCAGAGCCATCATTGAACTCGGAGCTTTGATCCAGAGGACAATCGAGAAAGTGGAAGCCTCTGACTGCTTGGTTCCAATCCTGGGTGCTGTCCGATACTCGGCTGGGCTGTCTGCAAGTCCAGAGTGCCCATAGGAAGTGGAGGATGCCCAAGGGAAAGAATATCACCAGTTTAATTTCATTTTGGAATTTGATTTAGGGTACGAATTTTGAATTAATTTTACTTAAAGCACACAAAAGATTCGTCATTCCTTTTCACTTTCAGTACTTGCCTGAGTGCATTGTGTTTTTATTAAGCTTCTTTTAAAAATAGACTTTGGCTGGCACACAAGGTTCTACCCAATAAAAAGGACATGGATTTATGTGATCTTGGGTTGTAACAAAGTACACCGCACACATTTTTTAATCAATAGAGTTTTTAAAATAGTGTCCCCAATCAGGCAAGCAGACTGAATCTAAAGGCATGCAAATGTTTGTCGGAGTAACCATTCCACAGGAGTGTTGCTGCTCCTGTTCTAGGTCCCAGTGTTCTGTATTAAACCACAAAGTGCTGGAGTAACTCAGTGGTCAGGCAGCTTCTCTGGAATGGGAATGGACAGAGGGCGTTTCAGGTCAGAACAGGAGACGTTTTGGGTCGGGACCCTTCTTCAAAAGCTGTAGCATTCTGCACTTGGGCCAGGTGCCATAAGACTCTGGAACACAATGTAGATATACAACATGGGTCAGTGGTTGCAGGTCAGGAGAAGAAAATGGGGAGGGGGGGGAGAGATGGATGCACAATCTCTATCTCTTCCTTCCACCACCCCCTCTTCTACTCCCCCTCCACTCTCCTGTACATCTCTTCTCCTCTCTTCTCTTGTCTAACTCTCTTCACTAGTATTTCTTGGACGAGATGGAAGTTGGTAATTTTGGGGGTTTTGATCATTTCTTTTCATCCTGGTTGAAGAGCAAGCAAGGTCGGAAGGCGCACGTCCCCAGAGATCATCTATAACAATAACATTTTTATCTCTGCACTTGGCACTTAACAAGGAAAATGGGAGCCTTGAGACCGATAACCATAAAAATCGCAGGCACTCATAAAACCCCAGCCATATTCCTCATTGCTTAAACACAGACAATTCAATTGAAAATGTACTCATCTGCTTTCATTTAAACAGAAATATCTGATTGAAAGGTTCTCGTTGTAATCATGATCATACTTTATTAGCCAAGTAGGTTTTGCAACATACGAGGAATTTGATTTGCCATACAGTCATACCAATAAAAAGCCACAAAATACATTTTAACATAAACATCCACCACAGTGACTCCTCCACATTCCTCACTGTGATGGAAGGCGAAAAAAAAGTTCAACCTTCTCCCCTTCTTTGTCCTCCCTCGATCGGGGCCTCGAGCCTTCTGTTGACGGGACGATCTTGGCTCCCGTAGCCGGCGATCGAGCCCTCCGCATCGGGGCGATCAAACTCCCACATCGGGGGGATCTCAGCTCCCCCGCGCCGGGCGATCGGACCCCGGGTTCGGGCTGGTCGAACCTCCTGCGACTTTGGAGGTTCCCGACATCAGTCTCTACCCGAGACTGCGAGTTCCTCGATGTTGAAATCCGCAGGCCGCGGTTTGAGCATCGATCCCAGGCAAGGGATCGCAGGCTCCGATAGTAAGTTCATCGCCCCGCGGTCGGGCTCAAAGTCAGTCTCGAGCAAGGCCGCCAGCTCCATGATGTTCGGCTGCAGAGCGACCGGTGATGCAATTGAGTGATTTTATTGAGTGATTTTTGTATATTTTCTGACTTAAGGACAAAATCGATTCATAGATGTCTATAAAAAATCAAATCAATTTGTTACCTGGAAACGACCTGCAGTGAGTGCATCTTGAATTATTATCCGGTTACAATTTAATTTGGCTAATTGAACCACAATGTGGCCCCCTGGTGTAAGTTTAAAGTATATTATATATAAGAAAGATGATAAACACAAAATGCTGGAGTAACTCAGTGGGACAGGCAGCGTACATACATACACACACACACACACTCATATATAGGTGTGTGTGTGTGTGTGTGTATATATATTATATGGACCAGGGGTAAGCCATTTAGAACTGAGATGAGGAAAAACATTTTCACACAGAGAGTTGTGAATCTGTGGAAATCTCTGCCTCAGAAGGCAGTGGAGGCCGATTCACTGGATGCATTCGAAAGAGAGTTAGATAGAGCTCTTAGGGCTAGCGGAATCAAGGGGTATGGGGAGAAGGCAGGAACAGGGTATTGATTGTGGATGATCAGCCATGATCACATTGAATGGCGGTGCTGGCTCGAAGGGCCAAATGGCCTACTCCTGCACCTATTGTCTATGTATCTATGTACATATGTGTGTGTATATAATATATGCATACGTATATGTGTATCAAAGATTTTGATCCATTGAGTGGATTACGTTTTACTGCAACAGCTAATTGACAGAGCAGTATCTTATACACATATCTGGTTATGTAAATTTCTAGGTTTCTAAAGGGTGGTGCTGAGGGAATGCCGCACTCTTTTTTAATCAAATATTTATTCAAATATTAAAATAATATATACAGTACAGTAAACCCTCCACCAGACACTCCTCCACCAGGAGTTATTAGATTTATTTATTTACTGCTCATATTTATGTCGCTCTTCTAGGGAGATGCTAACTGCATTTCGTTGTCTCTGTACTGTACACTGCACAATGACAATAAAGTTGAATCGGAATCGGAATCTGAATCTGAATAATGCACGATAAACTATTATACAACTATCTTACACTCTTTGTCAAGGATGCATTCAACCCGCAGAGGTCCCAGAAATCCCCCAGGGCGCCCGTGGACAGCGCGTAGTTCCTCTCTGTGTGTAGGATAGTGTTGGTGTACGAGGTGATCACTGGTCCGCGCGGACTAGGTCGGCCGCAGGGCCTGTGTCCGCGTTGTATCTCGAAAGTCTATAGATCCAGGAGTTGAAATCTTCTCTGAAGTATCTGAAGGAGCAAAAAACAAATTTGAAGGGGGGAAGCTAAGTGGCATTTTGTGAATTTCCCTCTTCGACTTTGAGGTGAGGAGGACAGTTATGTGAAAGAGTCCCCTGGCTGGGTATTCTGGTGACTTGAAGTGTGCAGAAAATCAGACAGGAAATCAGGTTGGGTTTTTCAGGCAGTTGAGTCTTGTGCTCTATTTATTTAACGCTGTGCAAATCATATTGCATTGAATGCCATTCTTTACAACAATAGTTAACCTCCCCTGGGCGAGAGAGAGCTGCAATACACAGAATATAAAATATCACAAACTAATAAAAGCATGTGGAGTGTGGCTGTGCCTGCTTTCAAAAACGTCCACTGTAAGTATTTGCATAATAAAAACCAAACATGCTAGAAACAGTCAGCAGGCATTGGTAGAGTTGCTGCCTCACAGCACCAGAGACCCGGGTCCCATCCTGACTACGGTTGCTGTCTGTGCGGAGTTTGGACATTCTCCATGTGACCATGTGGGTTTTCTCCGTTTTTCTCCCACACTCCAAAGACGTAGGTTAATTGGCTTTGGTAAAATTGTAAATTGTCCCTCGAGCGTAGGGAAGTGTTAGTGTACGGGGTGATTGCTGGTAGGAGCGGACACGGTGGGCTGAAGGGCCTGTTTCCACGCTGTAACTCCAAAGTCAAGACTAAAGGTCAGGCAGCATCTGTGGAAAGAGAAGCTGTCAATGTTTCGAGCCGTTGACCCACAGAGCTGGGAAAGAGAGAAACCAGTCCGACTGACAGGCGTGGCCATGTCCAGATCAACGCAGAGGTTGGATCAACTTGGATTGTTTTGTCTGCAGCATCCGCGGCGGAGGGGAAACCTGATAGAAGTATTTAAAATGATCAGAGCCAGAGATAGGGTAGACAGTTGGAAACGTTTATCCCAGGGTTGAAATGTCAAAGACTAGAGAGCGCAGGTTTAAGGGGAGAGGGGCAAAGTTGAAAGGAGATGTGTGGGCAAGTTTCTCTACACAGGGTGGTGGGTGACTGCAATGCGCTGCCAGGGCTGGTGGTGGAGGCAGACACAATGGTGGTGTTTTAAAAGATTTTAGATAGGCATGTGCAGGGTATGAAGGGATATATGGATTAATTGCAGGCAAAGGGGATTAGTTTATGTACATCATGTTTGGCACAGACATCGGGAGCCAAAGGGCCCGTTCCTGTGCTGTACTGTACAATCTTCTAGAACTCTCTGAGCACTCATTTACCGCACACACTTTGTTCATTCATATGTTAATGCCACTGATCCTGTGCCAACCAGAACCAGCCACCAAATGACTGGACCTATTGTGTGATCCTTGACATTTACTGCAGGCAGGTTATGAAAGCCAGCGCCCTGCACTCGAGCCAAGGACTGTGGCCAGCTGACATGCACAAGCACTGACTTTGTCCTCATTCAGCCTTTGCCACCTCTGAACTTCACTGTTGCACTGCACGCCTGGCTCACCTCCTTCATTCAAATCTCCACAAACTCAAGCTCGTCCAAACTCTGCTGTCTGTAGTGCCCCGTTTGCCCCCACCCCACTGCTGGCTGATGTCTGGTTCCTGTTTAAACAGCACCTCTCCCTCGCTGTAATCACCTCCAGCTCCAGCTCAAAGTCCCTGTGGGATATCTGCGCTCCTCCATTTCTAACCCCCGAATGGTGTCTGAATTGAATCTGTTCACCACTGGAGTCTGTGCTTTCAGCTGCCTGGGTGCTTTGCTCTGAGATTCCCGCCTCGAACCTTTCACTTTACACCTGCTACCCCGTTGTGCAAGATTTTGATCCGCTGCCCAATATCTCCGTTTGGGGCTGAATGTTAATTTTTGTTTGTTTAATGTGAAGGATCTGAGGGTGTTTTTGGGCAGCACAGTGGTGCAGCTCATAAAACTGTTGCCTCACAGCGCCAGAGAACCGGGTTTGAACCTGACCTCGGGTGCTGTCTGTATGGAGCTTGCACGTTCGCCCTGTGACCGCCTGGGTTTTCTCCGGGTACTCCGGTTTCCTCTCGCGCTCGAAAGACATACAGGCTTGTAGGTTAATTGGCTTGGTAAAATTATAAATTGTCCCTAGTGTGTGTAGGATAGTGTTAGTGTGCGGGGATCGCTGGTCAGCGCAGACTCTGTGGGCTGAAGGGCCTGTTTCTGCGCTGTATCTCTAAACTAAACCAAACCTCTAACAAATGTGAAGGAGGGTCCCGACCTGAAACGTCGTCTGTCCAATTCCCTCCACATATGCTGCCTGACCTGCTGAGTTCCTCCAGGAGTTTGTTTTGCTGGAGATTCCAGCATCTGCAGCCTCTTGTGCCTGGATGTGTGGTCACTGTTGTAGTGTGGCAGTCATTTGCATAGCAGGCTCCCACAAACTGCAGTCTGCACTACCAGCGGACAATCTGTTTAATCAGGCGGATTGAGAGCATCTTTCAGCAAATACCTGCCAGCGGTGATCACGGAGAAGCAAGTTAATGAATGCTTTTGGTTGGAAACAAAGAGCAACTTCCTCATTGTGGTCACATTAAGGGTAATAATATGAGTTGGATTAGCTGACATTTGCAACCAGTAGTTTGATGTCACTTTGCTCTCCCCTCTCATCACCCCAAAGTCAGGAATAAAGGCAGGTGCAGCGTTGATGGTGTCAGGCTGGCATCCAGCGAGCAGCACCCTGCAATTACGATTGCCACGTGAAGATTGTGCACCAATCACCGCTTTCTTCCAGGGGAGGCGACATTTGTCTGTCTCTGGCCACATCATTAACGCTGCTGAAAAGAGGGCTCAGGCCGACGTGCACAAGTATCCCAGATGCTTTGCATATTGCCAGGCTTGCATTGTTAAACAAACAGACCCCTTCTGCCGGTCTCTCTGGACGTTGCGCGAATTCCAACCCATTGACTCGCTGTGGAGTCTGCCGTTCCATGTAGGATGCTCATGGCAACAGCCAATGCTGCTCTGCAATTGGCCCATTCGTGGTGCTGTTCAAGATGGCCAAGCTGTCTCTGAGAGTGTTCATTAAATACCCGACCCACGTGTCTGCACTCTGTGCAGGAAGGAACTGCAGATGCTGGTTTACATCGAAGATAGACACAAAATGTAACTCAGTGGGACAGGCGGCATCACTGGAGAGAAGGAATGGGTGACGCTTCGGGTCTGAAGAAGGGTCTCGACCCCGAGACGTCACCCATTCCTTCTCTCCAGAGATGCCCCCTGTCTCACTGAGTTACTCCAGCATCTTGCATCTATCTTGTCTGCTTTGGATGAGGAGGATAAGTGGCACTCTTACACTTATCAGTGCTGCATCCTGGGATGCATGGCAATTGAACAATTTCATGGCCTCAACTCCAAAGGTTCTGCTGACGCCCCAAGCATTAATGTTAAAAGCTGCAAATGATTCTCAAAGCTCTGCAGTAGCAACCACCAATACACTGAAACGGGCAGAATTGATAAATCATGTTTTAAAAAAAAATGCAGAACCCGTTTGAAAGGCCAAGTGGCCTATTACTATAATGGTCCTATTTCATATGTTTGAACGAACACTCTTTACTCCTGGGAATACAAGGTCACCTTGGAGCCTGACTTCAGACACTTCTAATCTGGGATGGGCCGCCTATCTCTAGCTAGTCCCAAATGGGAAAAATCGGACAGTAAAAAGAGGACTATGGAAGCTCGAGAGGGATAGAGGGATGGCGGAGGGAGGATTTGAAAATGACTGCTGTTGACTTTGGTTCAAGGCTTTGTCAGAAGGATGGTGCTTCCTACAGCCTGAGCAACACCTCAGAATTCTTTGAGAGGAGAGACAGATTTTTTTTTTCCCCCTGTTCTGCCACATGTTAGTCCCTCGACAGACACCTCGACAAACGTCTCATCCCATTTACAGGGACAGCAGGTCCGTGGCCGAGTAACTGAAGCTGCCCTTGGATCGATCAGATACTGAGTAACACACACCAGCCCCACTATGGAGTGCAGCAGCTTTGGGAAGAGGGAAGCCAGCTGGCCGGGCTCCGGGACGTCGGATCCTTATTGATCAGTCTCTGCTGTGTAATGCACCGCGTTCTCTCCCCTTTCCCACCCAGTCCTCCGTAAGGGAAACACTCACCTGGTCCCACCATAGTGTCCAACAGGACACCATGCTGGAGTAACTCAGCGGGTCAGGCAGCATCTCTGTGGAGAACGTGGACAGAACAAAGTGCTGAAGTAACTCAGCGGGTCAGGCAGCATCTCTGGAGAACATGGATAGGTGATCGCACCCTTCTTCAGACTGATTGTGTGTGGCGGGGAAAGAAAGCTGAAGAAGGGTCTCGGCCTGAAACGTCACCTATCCATGTTCTCCAGAGATGCTGCCTGACCCGCTGAGTTACTCCAGCACTTTGTGTCTTTTTGTGTAAACCAGCATCTGCAGCTTCTACATATCTCGTCCATCAGTCTGGACTGGAAGTGCCCCTCCAGCACCAATGTCCCCCTTTAATGCTAACCCAACCTGTCTATTATCCATTGAACCTCTCTACTGCCAGTATTCTGCACTTTGTTGCTGATGTGCGACCTTGTCTAACTTTCCGTTGGATATTGCTGCAAATAGCAGCGCTCCAGCACCTGCTCAGCTTTTACTGCTGTGGGCTGCAACCAGGATGACACTCGTATACACTTATTTTTTTTATCGTGCCACTAAATTTCTACTCGTTAAAACCTCCTTGTATTTCTGCTTTGTGGCATTGAGGTAATCTGAATGATTTATGCCCAGTGACCAGATGGTAAATGTCAATGTGAGAGACGAGAGCCAAGTAGCCTAATCTCCGGGCCTTGTATATTGTTCCCTGGATCTGCAGCACTCCCGTGCATTGGTAATGGAGGGCTTTTTTGTGTTCTGATGATCCCTTGGGGAAGAGGAGGCTGGTCTGTATTATGTATTTTAATTCATTTTTTCAATATGGACAATGTAATTGTAATGTGCCTCCTCTATGCTGGGCCACATGCTGCGTGTGTAGCTGTGCTGTGAAGAGGTTCTTGTCTGATTACTGCTGGCTGCCAGTGACTCTGTGGCGAATGTCTAATGCAATCCCCTTGTCCCTCTGCAATGGCCGTGCAGTAGATGCGTTCTACGCTATCTGCCCGGCGCAGACTCCAGCTGCTCTACCTCGCACAGAATTCCCTCCAGCTTTTTTTTTTCAAAACTGGAGAGGCGTAACATTTCTGCTGTGTCTTGCACATTTCGCAAAAAGCAGCTCAAAGGATACACAGGCGTTGCGGCTCAGATTCACCGGACTGACTTGAAGCAAGGGGGTTAGTTGTATGAGGAGAGAATCAGGTTGACATTGAGGGCGGCTCAGTGGTGCAGCTGGTAGAGCCGCTGCCTCACAGCGCCAGAGACCCGGGTTCCATCCTGACCTTGGTTGCCATCTGTGTGGAGTTTGCACGCTTTCCCAGAGACCCCGTGGGTTTTCATATCCGGCTGCTCCGGTCTCCCACATCCCAAAGACGTGCGGTTCTGTAGGTTAATTGGTCTCTGTAAATGGCCCTGATTGTGTAGGGAGTGGACGAGAAAGTGGGTGTGAATGGGAGATCGATGGGCGGTGTGGACTCCATGGGCCGCAGGTCCCGTTTCTGTGCTGTATCTCCAACGTAACTTCACAATAAACTAAACTGAACATTTACTCATTAGTAAACAAAATACACTAAGTGCTGGAATAACGCAGTGGGTCAGGCAGCATCACTGGAGAACATGGACAGGTTATGTTTTGGGTCAGGACTCTCTGAATAAGGTCTAAAGCATGTTCATATTCTGAAGAATTGTCTGAAGAAGGGTCTCGACCCGAAACATCACCTATTCCTTTTCTCTAGAGATGCTGCCAGACCCGCTGAGTTAGTCCAGCATTTTGTGTCTATCTTTGGTGTAAGCTAGTAGGACAAGCAGCATCTCTGGAGAACATGGATAGGAATCAATCAATCTATTCGTCACTTGCACATAAGTGCAAGTGAAATTAATTTGCCAGCAGCGGTACAATAAAAAAGAACGTGTGTAGGAAGGAACTGCAGATGCTGGTTTACTCCGAAGATCAGACACAAAATGCTGGAGTAACTCAGCGGGTCAGGCAGCATCTCTGGAGAAAGGCATGGGTGACATTTTGGATTGAGATTGGCCTTTATTTCCCCCTCCTTCCCAGACGCTCCAGGCTGTTGCAGTGCTGGACCATACTTTCAACGAAAGCCAGCATGGAAACGAGAAAATCAAAATACCTCTTAAGCCCATTCTGCCATTCAATGAAACCTGCATCTTAACATCTGCCTTCCAGGGAACCAGAACCGCCACTGCCCTTGCTCAGCAAAAATCTCCATCTCACTTTTGACGTTTTCAATTGGCCCCTGCATTCAACAGTCTTCATGATAGACATCATGTGTTTTGTAAAACTGCTTCCCGCTGTTATCTCTGACTGGTCTGGCTCACATTTTAAGATCCTATCCCCTTGTTTCTGGACTTCCTCACACCCAGTCGCTTTGCTCCATCTCCCAAGTCCCAAACCAGATCAAATCCTTCAATCATAATCAATGAGATCAATCTTAATCTGCAACATTCAAGGGGCTATAAGCCCTTCAGTTTCACCAGGCGGCTGTAGAGGCCAAGTCAATGGATTGACTAAGGTGGAGATTGACACATTCTTGATTAGTACGGGTGTCAGGGGTTACGGGGTGATAGCAGGAGAATGGGGTTGAGAGGGAAAGATAGATCAGCCATGATTGAATGGTGGAGTAGACTTGATGGGCTGAATGGCCTTATTCTGCTCAGAGAACTTATAAACTTATGATTGGGGCTAGACTTCCCCACCTTGGGTCACTGGGGTACTATGCTTCACTCCCTGGTTCACTGAAGAAATAATTACAAATTTCAGCATGGTTTATTGGATTTGGAAAAGAGCAGAGCAGCAGAGTCCACACAGAGTGCAGGTAAATGGCAACGGCAGAGCCCAACGTGTAATGTACTGTGAGTAACAAGTTGCTCACTAAACAAGACTGCCTTTCTTTTAGCACGGCTCTCGTTGTTCAACACTGCTCTGCTCAAAGCAAACATTCTTCAACAAAGCTGGCTTCATGAAAGCTTTTTGGTGCGATTATTATAGATGACACCACACAAGAATGACACCACACAAGAATGTGTCACTAGCTGCAGTGGTTTGCAACTTCAACCCATCCAGTTTGGCTGGCCTGCGCTTGAAGGGGACTGAAGTATTTAATACCTTGCTCTTCCACTCCTGAAACCGTGTGAAGTTTGGCTCCATGCACCTTGCAGCATGGCTTGCTGGCTTGATGACCTAGTCAAAATACCCTGCCCTTCCCGAAGCCTACAACTAACGCCTACAGTGCTAACCCATAGCTCCCTTCACCGAGCCAGCACTGAACATGGAACTTTTCAAAGTCCTACCCCTCCCCTGACATCAGTCTGAAGAAGGGTCTCGACCTGAAACGTCGCCCATTCCTTCTCTCCATAGATGCTGCCTGTCCCGCTGAGTTTCTCCAGCATTTTGTGTCTACCTTTGATTTTATCAGCATCTGCAGTTCTTTCTAAAACATAGGTAATAGGTGGATACAGGTGACGGGGGGTGGGTTTGATAGGCAGATGGTTGACAAGGGACAAAGATGAAAAGACAGACGGTGTGAGACAAAGGATTGTGACGCTAGAGGAAGGAAGGTAGATGGAGAAATTGGTGAGAGGCCACGTGGGGCACAGGGAAGGGGGGGAGACAAAAGGATGGGAACAAAAGACGGGAATGGGGAAGAGGCTGGGGGCTTTGTAGCACTTTGTGTCTTTTTATGTAAACCAGCATCTGCAGTTCCTTGTTTCTTCATTATTTACTAAGGTGTTCAGCTGGTCTCTTGTTGTACGAGACGTCTGAAGAAGGGTCCCGACCCGAACGTCACCTATCCATGTTCTCCACAGATGCTGCCTGACCCGCTGAGTTACTCCAGCACTCTGTGTCTTACCTTGGGAAATAATTTGACTTTATGAAGCTAGAAATCGGTTGCTTGTTTACAGGCCTAGAACATAATAAACGATTTGTAAACGCTTCAATCAGGATTATTACTTTACATTGTGGGAAGAGAAAGGAGACAACAATTTAATGAAAGACAAATTTGGAACTGCTAAAAGCAACTCTTTCCACACTTAGACGGGTCAGAAGTTAGAATCTTCAAATTTACTTCCCAGCACAGTCTAAAATCACCGGCAATAAAGGCGATTAATTGAATTTAAAGAAAGCGCATTTACTATTTATTATTTAATATCAGACATCTCCCAAACTTCACACCGATTGCTTGTGGATGAGAGGTGATTTAATTTTTGTAAACCTGCTGGACAGTAAATAACGGAATTTATTTGGTGCATTGCAGACATCGTCTCCCTTCGGTTTTGTAAATTGCATGAACATTCCCAGCCGATTGACTTGTTAGATTTGATGTTGAGAATGTTGTAATCCTGTCTGCTCTGTGATTTACCTCAATTGTTATTGAGATTGACAGTTATAGTCTGTGCCCATGATTTTAGGACTCTCCCGCTCCCTCTCCCCCTCTCCTCCTCTCCCCCTCTTCCCCCTCTCTCCTTCCCCCCTCCTCTCCCCCCCTCCCCCCTCTCCCTCCCCCTCCCTCTCCCCCCCTCTCTCTCCCCCCCCCCCCTCTCTCCCCCTCTCTCTCCCCTGTCCATCAATGCTGTATCCACCCATTTTCCTGCTGAAATTCTGAGTGTGTTTTTTGTGTGTGATGTAAATTGTAGCTCACACAAGCAGCTTGCTGGCACTCTTGCTGTTGATGTGGAATGTGTCATCCTGCCTCCATGTTCCCTCTCCCGCAGTAATTGCCTTACTGACAAATAAGAGATGGATTTCTACCCGAGCGATTAACATTGAGCAACTTATCTTCTCCCCCCACCCTCTCCCCTCGCCCTCCAGCCCACCCCCACACCGAACCCTCTCGCTTCTCAGCACCCTCGTCTGCACTCCTGTCATCCCGAGGTCACGACGGAGCACAGGAGCGTTTTTAATGAGGGGTTTGAAGGATACGGGAAGGGGAACAACCACTAATGCAAGACACCATTATACTCCAAGGCTGGAAAGGGGGAACGGGGATTCCAGTCCACATTTTGCAGAGGACCCTCGCTGAGCCGTTCAGACCCGAATCAATGTGAATTCTCAATGTATACTCTGGTGTCTTCATTATCTCATCAAGCTGCTTGATCCGAGAAGTGTTGAAAGGATTTCAGTGGTTTATTCCACAGAACTAGGGCTTGCTTGGTTTTTTTCTTGCCTCTTCCTCCTCCCACCCCTAAGCCTTGTAATGGTTTTATATCATTTTTTCTCCCCGTTCAGTATTTCCTCCACTTCCTTTTGGCACCTGAAATGTAAATAGGAATATGTCCGGAAACCTTGGAAAGAGCACTGCAGCTGTGGTAAGGGAGGGAGCAGGGTGGGTAATGAGGATGCTTGATGCCTAGGATGATCTCTGTTCTGCAGCGCAAGGCATGCATCCTTTTGTATTGCACCGTGGATTCCAAGAAATCTAGCCCATAGAATTATAGTCCGGATGGGTGGTCTGTGTTGGAGCCATGAACCTTTCGGAGCCCTGTGCTACCTTCGTACTCTGAACTCATGAACAGTGGAGCAATCTTGCAACGAAGGACTACTTTTCATATCTCTCTCACACTTGTGAAATTCGAGCCTCTGAGCGATGGAGGCAGTGGGAGTGAGACTCGCCAGAGGGACAAAGCCACCCCATCTGAAGAGGAACCTGGAGCGGCGGAAGCTGCAGAGGAGGTCTCTTTATTGCATGACCAGGGTGCCTCCGGCCGCGCGCCCCGAAACGCACGGTTAAAAACCGTCCAGAATGCGGAGGCAATTCAACCGGGAACAATAGGCGGCAAGTTCATTATTGGACCTGAAGGTAAAGCACCATTGGATTTCGGACCAGCTCAGAGTGAAGAGGACGAATTTCCAGGCAAAGCACACCTTCAACCGCCGACAAAATCTGTGAGTACATCTGAAAATGTTGAATTGTCGCCTCCTTGTGCACTCCGCGGCCAGCCCGCAGCCCTTCGCACGCAGACCGATGCCAAGAGCGCGAATGAGGGGACGCAAGATGCCCAGTTGTGTGCCAGTCCTCTACTGAGGAGAGTTTCGCCCTTCCCTTGGTTTCTAGGACTAGCCGTGGCAAAGCACAGACTGAGGCGGAGCCTCGCAAAGTACCAGAGGAGGAAGGAGCCTTGAAAGATCAAACCGAGAGAGTCGTGAGCTCCTGTATCCTCCCAGAGCGCGACTTGACAGGTAAACATCCAGACACCCAGGTGGAGACAAAGACTGGAGTTGAGAGTGGTCTGCCACTCGAGAAAGTTGTGACTGTCCCTCAACACACAGAGAAAGACTACGTCAAACTTAAACCCCAGTCCTTGCCCGTCATTGCTGAGAAGAGCCCGGGTGTAATGAGAAGCCCCAGTGGCAACCAGGGTAAAACAGAGCCCAAAACCTCAGGGAGAAGAGAGAAGCCGGTCCGGCAGACCAACCGCCTGTCCTGGCAAGAGAGTGAAATGAAGGTGAAAATCCAAGTGAGCAGCAAGAAGTATCCACGAGTGGAGAGCTTGGGAAGTGCCGGTGAGATGCTGCACAGGAGAGTGGGCCAGACTGCGGCTGAACAAGGGAGAGGGAAGAGCAGGACCTTGGATAACAGTGACATCCACACTCTTTCCGAAGAGCTCGAGCAGGGTCACGACATCCCAACCCCAGAAAAAACAAAGTCGGGTGCACGGGATCGCAAGATGCTGAAGTTTATCAGCGGGATCTTCACAAAGAGCATCGGCTCTGTGTCTCTCTCGTCTGCCAGTGGTGGATTAACTCCAAAGGATTTTGCTCCAGGTGCCAAAGGTCCTTCCCCAAGCCCAAGTAAGCACAAACTTAGCTCAAACTACTTGTGAATTTGTTTGTTAATATTTGTCCTGCTTCCCAAAGAAGAAAGGCAAGGTAGCCCGGCGTTAGTTGTCTTCCAGGGTTGCTCCAGTCAGTGGAACCATGCTCCAAGTCAAGAGTTGGTTCCATCTCATCTCAGTGTGTTGTCCTCGACAACTGTCTTCTTGCATGTTCACACTGACTGGCTGGAGGTCACTGGGACACTGTTAGACGTGTGAATCCAGGCCAGAGTAGCTTCATGCACATGACCTCACTAGTATTGTTTTATTTCCCCAATTCCAAAGGTGATTAGGACGACCGTAAAGCCCTGAGTGCAATCGCTCGCTAACTCTGCACGGTCAGCCAGTTAAAGAGCCACTCCACGCACCCTGTTACACATGTGACCCCAGTCCCACCTGGTTGACACTTTGTGTTCCCAGTGATGCTCAGAGATGGGCAGTAAATGCGGCCATTGTGACCGTCACCCTCAACAAAGTGAACACCGTTCACATGAAAAATGGCCTTGTTTCCATGCCCGCAGGAGAGGTGGTGGTTTGATGTTGGTGTTTGAGATGAGATGGATGAGGCGGGGGTGGTGGGGCAGGGGTGGTGGGGCAGGGGTGACGGGGCGGGGGTGACGGGGCGGGGGTGGTGGGGCGGGGGTGACGGGGCGTGGGTGATGAGAATAGACCACTTCCAACAATGAAAGTGCCAAGTGAGAGGCCACGGATATCAAAAACTGTGATTTGAGGCAGAGGATGCAAAGCTTGTTTTAACGTTGGTGGTTAGGCATGGGATGCAGATTGTGAAACAGAAACTACATTAATATACAAAGCAAAACACAAAGTGCTGGAGAAACTCAGCGGGTCAGGCAGCATCTGGGGAGTTGTACCAGCGTGTTGAGTCTCATTGTCTGTAACTCATTTCCACCTAATCCTCAGCTGACAATGGCCTGTTTCCTTTATCATTGTTACTTTGCATATCTTTCATTCACCGTCAATATCTCTCATTTTCCTGTCCCCTGACTCTCAGTCTGAAGAAGGGTCTCGACCCGAAACATCACCTGTTCCCTCTCTCCAGAGATGCTGCCTGACTCGCTGAGTTACTCCAGCTTTTTGTGTCTATCAAGGGAGGGAGTGGACAGGTGACGTTTCGGGTCTCCAGTCTGAAGAAGGGTCCCCACCCGAAACGTTGAATTACTCCAGCGCTTTGTGTTATGCTCGAGCCGCTGGTTCGATCAATTTGGGAGGTCAGTCAACACCCTATCAAACCACCATGAGAGTTCCCAGCTCTGCATCAACCCAGTGGGGCTGTGGGTCAAACAAGTGATCGACTCGTCTCCACAGCTGACTTGCCAACTCTTTCCCCGACACTCGTTCGCTGGTGGGGAAAGCCTCTGACAATGCACCCCTTAAAGTTGTTGTTAACCAGTGGGTCACAAAGAAGCGGACTGAAAAATTGTTTCGGCTTTGGAGTTGGGAGAAATAAGGTCTACTGAGCGCAGGGTCAGTTGTACTGCGGTTACTACTGGACTAGCCATCGCCAGAGATCTGGATCAAGCTCTAAGATCCAATCCACCACGGCAGCTGAGGAATTAAATTCCACTCACTGTTGCCAGTCTCAAGTCAACTTTATTTCTATAGCACATTTAAAAACAACTCTCGTTGACCAAAGTGCTTTACATTAGTGCAGGTACTAACTTGCTACAATTAGTGTACATAGATGAACAATACATAAATACATACAGTGCTCCCTCAGAGGACCTCGAGAAAGGCTTGAGAGTAGAAATATGTTTTAAGTCTAGACTTAAAAGAGTTGATGGAGGGGGCAGTTCTGATGGGAAGAGGGATGCTGTTCCATAGTCTAGGAGCTGCAACTGCCCATGAAACTGCTGGAATGTTGCCAATAGCTGCCTAGTGTACCTGGTCTGGTGACTCTATATGTGACTCCAGACCAACTAATATGATTGGCCATAATTGCCTCTTCTGCTCAGAGTTCAATCCCAATCCAGGGTTGGGATTGAACCCGGGTCTCTGGCGCTGTGAGGCAGCAGCTCTACCCGCTGCACCGCTGCCACAGTAGCTTGTGGGAAGCTCTGATAGTGTGGAATGTGGATAATTCCCCCAACTGTTTGTATAAAACTGCGCTGTAAATCCAATGACACCGTCCTAGACAATATTCCATGTCTGGACGGCCATCTCATCAATGCATGAATCCTTGTACTCTGGACACTAGCTGTCACGTTTAGCCGTAGCTGAAGATATAATGGATGGGTGTCAAATGAAGAGGTGATCAGGTCTGTGACATGGTGCCCCTACAGTTGAACAACTGTCATTCACCATCTCATCTCAGCGTGTTGTCACCTGAACCAGGGGCCACAAAGTGACTTGTGTTCCCTTATGTTTCTTAAACACCAGTGGATGAGAAGTACCACAGAGCACATCATGCGGCAATACAGCGCAGGAGGCCACTCAGCCCATCGTGCCTGTGCTGGCTCGATGAAAGAATGGGCCAATTACTCCCTCATTCTGCGATGCCAATCAAAACTTTCCCGTCTGCCCACTTGCTGTTTGGAAGCTCCTTTTAAATCTGTGGTGCCCATCTTTGCAGACAGCATGTCCGGTTGCTGATTACATGAAAAACAAAGGGGTCGGGCAGCATCTGCGGAGGGAATGGACAGGACGACGTCTCGGGTCGGGACGTTTCAGGGGACAGAAAGCTGGAAATGAGGTGGAGGTGAAACAAAGCCTTCCAAGTGATAGGTGGATACAGGGGGCGGGGGGTTGGACGGGCAGATGTGTGGAGTAAGTGACAAAGGAGACAAACGGGTGTCAGATAAGGAGAGGAGTGCAGTGTAAGGCCAGAGGAAGGGATATAGGGGGGAGGTGAAAGGGTAATGAGGGCCTCTGGCATAGGCGTTATTAGACTTTTTGGAGACACAGCGCGAAAACAGGCCCTTCAGCCCACAGCATCTGCACTGACCAGCGATCATTTGTAATTTTAGAATATGCTCTCTCTCTCCCTCCCTCCCCCTCTCCCTCCCCCTCTCCCTCCCCCTCTCCCCCCCTCTCCCTCCCTCTCCCTCTCCCCCCCCTCTCCCTCCCTCCCTCCCCCCCCTCTCTCCCCCCCCCTCTCTCTCCCTAAGTGCCATTCCTGGAAGTCAATACAAAGCCCTGACTGGAGTGAAGCTAGTGAATTATAAATGTCTGTCCACAGCTGTCAGCTTCAGAGTCATTGCAAGCTGTCTGTAGTTGCTGGCTGGTTGTGTGACAAGACTTGCTTTCTCCCAC
Organism: Malacoraja senta; assembly: GCA_038087875.1. Taxonomy (NCBI): domain Eukaryota; kingdom Metazoa; phylum Chordata; class Chondrichthyes; order Rajiformes; family Rajidae; genus Malacoraja; species Malacoraja senta. The sequence continues at coordinate 875,431 of CM075998.1, forward strand.
TCAGCTATCTCTGGGCTCACTGGGTTATCATCTTTGAAATGAAGTAAAGGCCAGCCCACCCATTCCATCCCTCCCCAGACAGATTACCTGATGATAATCTGGTGATAATACTAATAACCCAGAGAAAGTAGTTGACGCAGGTACAAGGTCAACATTTAAAAGACATTTGGACGGGCAGATGGATGGGAAAGGTTGAGGGCGATATGGGCCAGACCTGGGCAATTGGTCAATGGTGCTTTTATTTCATCACATGTGCAAACACACAGTGAAATTTATTCTCTTACATACAGCCCAGTAAAGTATTGCCACACCTAAGCACAATCTCTGCCGAATTTGCTGTAAAGCAAGCGGAAAGGCACGGTAGAAATCCAAGTCCCATTAGTCGTCTGTAGACAAAAATGCTGGAGAAACTCAGCGGGTGCAGCAGCATCTATGGAGCGAGGGAAATAGGCCCGAAACGAAGGAATACCAACGGTGAAATTAGCTAGACGACTTGGGTGGGGGAGAGAGAGAGAGAGAGACGGGAGAGGGAGAGAGACGGAGAGGGAGAGAGAGAGCGAATGCTGGGGTTACTTGAAGTTAGAGAAATCAATATTCATACCGCTGGGGTGTAAGCTGTCCAAGCGAAATATGAGGTGCTGTTCCTCCAATTTGCGTTTGGCCTCACTCTGACAGTGGAGGAGGCCCAGGACAGAAAGTTCAGTGTGGGAGTGGGAAGGGGAGTTAAAGTGTTTGGCAACTGGGAGATCAGGTAGGCCGAGGCGGACTGAGCGAAGGTGTTTAGACGGTCGCCCAGTCTGTGTTTGGTCTCGCCGATAGATAGGAGGCCACACCAAGAGCACCGGATTCAGCTATTCAGAAGCCGCTCAATCACTTTTGACGTCTCAGCCAAGCCACTCAAGCCCTTGCATGGTGCCTGCATGTGTATGAAGTCATCTACGGAGAGAAGGAACGGGTGATGTTTCAGGTCGAGACCCGAAACCTCACCCATTCCTTCTCTCCATAGATGCTGCCTCACCCGCTGAGTTACTCCAGCTTTTTGTGTCTACCTTCGATTTTATCCAGCATCTGCAGTTCTTTCTTACAAATTCTCCCATTCCTGTTTAAGAAGGAACTGCAGATGCTGGAAAATCGAAGGTAGACATAAGTGCTGGAGAAACTCAGCGGGTGCAGCAGCATCTATGGAGCGAAGGAAATAGGCAACGTTTCGGGCCGAAACCCTGTACCTTGCCGGGCACAGCTCGGTGCTTTCAGGAGAGAAGATGGTGAGACAGAGGAGGCAAAATGAACTGCTCTCTGCCTCGAGGCCACACTCGGTCCTCAGTGTCACCAAAGCTGGGAAACCCGTGTCGGAAGGGAACTCCAGATGCTGGTTTACACCGAAGTTAGACATCATATGCTGGAGTAACTCAGCGGGACAGGCCGCGTCTCTGGAGAAAAGGAATAGGTGATGTTTCGGGTCTTCTTTAGACTGCGGGTCAGGGAAGAGTGGAACTAGAGGTTTCTTCTGTAGCTTTTCATCCCTGTCGTTTCCCTCTCCCTTCACCCTCAGTTTGAAGATGGGGTCTCGACCCGAAACGTCACCTATTTCTTTTCTCCAGAGATGCAACCTGACCCGCTGAGTTGCTCCAGCATTTTGTGTCCGAAATTGGGAACTTGCCTGATGAAGAATTGTGTGTGGGGCGCATTCCCCTCCCCCTCTGTGGTGGTGCCAAAGCTGAGTTTCTCTGCGCTGTCAGAACATGACAACACATCTCCTTTCTCAGCTGTTTGTATGTGTTATGACATTCTGTTCACTTCCTAACAATTCCCTATCTCGGTTTATGTCTCAGTGTTTATAGAAGCCCTCGGCATGGATTTCCTAGTGTAATTTCTTCCGACATTTACCTGCCTTGCAGTGTTCACCTTTCAATAGTGCCGGGAGAGGGAGAGGGGGAGGGAGGAAAATGGGGGGGGGGTTCCAGTATTCACCCAGTCACAAGTGCAAAGAGGAGGCAAAGAAAATACTGAGGGGTTGCCTGTGTCAGTCAGTGCTGTTAGATGCAAAAAGCTGGAGTAACTCAGCGGGTCAGGCAGCATCTCTGTGGAGAACATGGACAGGTACAAAGCGCTGGAGTAACTCAGTGGGTCAGGCAGCATCTCTGGAGAAAAAGGACCATGTGACGTTTTGGGTCGAGACCCTTCTTCAGTCAAAACGTCACCTATTTATTTCTCTCCGGAGACGCTGCCTGATCCGCTGAGTTACTCCAGCTTTTTGTGTCCATCTTCGGTTTCAACCAGCATCTGCAGTTCCTTCCTACACATCCAGCCTTCTGTCAGCCTTGCATTTTTCTGTCGGGTCCACGTTGCGGCCACAAGGAGAGTCTTTTGGAGCCGCAAACGCCTCTCTGGAAAGGGAAAGCCTCGCCTCCTTACTGGGCGGCTCGGAGGAATCGATTTGTGTCGGAGCTGCAGCGTTCGCAGCTGGGAGAGGATCTGCTTCAGCAGCAGATGTGCCAGAGGGGAGGGCAGCGAGCACTGGCGACGTTGTGAGGAGAAGCTCACCGGGCAAGCTGCTGAGCCCAGACAACGCCAGCAAACCGCACTCAAGCACTGCCTCTCGCGCTGATGATTAATGAGATGTGTGCCTTCCAAGTTCAGCTCTACTGCCCTGCAGGGGGGAGAGGGGGGGTGCTCGGGGATGCCTTCATTGCCAACAAGTCATTTACACTTCTCTTCCCCTCTCCCAATGTAATTAAAACCTACTGCGCACAAAATAATAGGCGACAGACAGCTGGGTGGAGGAGGCAGCAAGGAAATGATGCTGGATACTGTGACTGTAGTACACACAGCATTGTACTTCTGTTTGGCTGCTCGATACCAGCATGTATCTTTATCTTTGGTGCTTATTAATAAATTATCTTGTAGGCACGCAGGAACTGCCAACCCTAACCCTGCATGTAAATTATCTTGTGTGGGAAGGAACTGCAGATGCTGGTTTACACCGAAGATGGACACAAGAAGCTGGGGTAACTCTGCGGGACAGGCAGCGTCTCTGGAGAGAAAGAACGGGTGAAATTTCGGTTCGAGACCCTTCTTCAGACTGGACTATCTGAAGAAGGGTCTCAACCCGACACGTCACCCATTCCTTCTCTCCAGAGACGCTGCCTGTCCCGCTGAGTTACTCCGGTAAATTATCTTATTGTTTATAAGGACAAATATTTCTGGGAATATTCAGCGGGTTAGGCAGCATCTGTAGAGAGAGAGAGAGAGAGAGAGAGAAAATGCTGTTGGTGACTTTCCATCAGAATGGGTTTTAGTTCTCCAGCAGCCATGGCCTCTTGCATTTCTTTGATATCAAGTTGTTGAAATCACACTTGAGGACACTTCTAAATGGAAGTCATTGTCTGGACAGTCATTCATCTCTCTCCACAACTTGAGTGGGAGGTTTAGTTTTAGTTTCAAGACACAGCATGGAAACAGGCCCTTCAGCCCAACAAATCCATGTCGACCATCGATCACTAGTTCTACGTTATCTCACTTTCTCATCCACTCCCTACACACTAGGGGCAATTTACAGAGTGCAATTAACCTACAAACCTGGACGTCTTTGGAATGTGGGAGGAAACCGGGAGCACCCGGAGGAAACCCGGAGGGAGAACGTGCAAACTCCACACAGACAGCGCCCCGAGGTCAGGATTGAACCCGGGTCTCTGGTGCTGTGAGGCAGCGGCTCTACCATCTGTGCCACTGCGCCACCCTCAACGTTTTACCCGAACATTGTGCTAACATTGACCATAAGAGAAGAGAGCTGCAATCTGGGATGCTCCATCTTGAAACACATTTCACAAGAAGTGCTTACAATGCGTCATTAATCGTGTACGGGCTCAGAGAAAGAACATACAAATTCAGGGACTGTGTGTTCAGGGTGTTTGCCTTCTCACGGGGATGGTTGTGAAGAGCAGTCTCCTGCCCATATTTATCCCTTAATAAGTATCACTTTTTGGTCGTTGTCACATTGCAGTTTGTGGGAGATGACTGTGCATACATTAGCAGTTAATTTTCCAACATTTTAATGGTGACTACACTTGAAGTACGTTAGTGGCTATAAATTGCTTTGGGACATCTTAAAGGGACAAGAAATCTAAAGGGCCTGTCCCAGTGTAAGAGCTAATTCAAGAGTTCCCCCGAATTTCCCCCAATTCGAACTCGGAGAATTACGGTAATAGCCGCTCGTAGGTCCTCGGGGCTCTCGTGGACATTTTTCAACATGTTGAAAAATCTTCACGAGTCTTCACGAGCTTACCGCGTTTCCCGAGTACCTGCCGTTAGCGTTACGAGCCGCTAAGAGACGTCCCGACCTCTGACGTACCCGCTACGTACATTCTACGTGCTTACCACAAGTTTGATTTTTTTTTAAACTCGGGAGAGCTCTTGAATTATCTCGTACAGTGGGCCAGCCCCTTAAGTGTCTCTCTCTCTCTCTCTCTCTCTTATCTCTCTCCCCACTCAAGTGGAGGGGCGAGGGTGAAGGAAGTATTGTCACAGCAATGTAGCACAAACTCTTCAGCCGTGCTCTCTTTCAATGTGGCTCACTGGGGGAAGTTACCTTCTTACCATGCCTCCAGCACGTGCAGGCATGTATTTTGAACCCTACGATTCAAACGAGTCACCCGTTGGAGACACATCAAACTGCAGATGCTGGAATCTTGAGAAAAACGCAGGGTGCTGGAGGAACTTGGCGGGTCAGGCTGAATCTGTGGAGGGAATGGACAAGACGACCTTTTGGGTCGGGACCCTGCTTTGAACCGAAGAAGGGTCCCGACTCGAAACATCACCTGAACATTTCCTCCAGAAATGCTGGGGAAAGCCTGTCAAAATGTACCCCTTAAAGTTGCTAGCCAGTGGCTCACAGAGAAGCTGACTGAAAAATGTTTTTGTGGGGAAATGAGGTCTCTAAAATGTGAGAAGTGATATGAAACCATCGAAGTGGAAGATAGGTTCTTGGAGAAACCCTAGTAGTTCTTCCATAAGTGAGGGGACTGTCTGAACCCCATGGATAATAATTGACTTTGTCGTTGGAAATGATGCGCTACAATGCTGAGAAGTATATGTTGCACGGCTCTGTATCTGCTCCTTCCTCTAGCAATTGTACTTGGGTTTGAGAGAGAGAAACAAAGAACTGCAGGTGATGATTTACAACAACAAAAAAGACACAGAGTGCTGGACTAACTCAACGGGTCACGGCATCATCTCTGGAGAACGTGGATAGGTGGCGTTTCAGGTCGGGACTGCAGGAGGGTCCTGATCCAAAACGCCACCTATCCATGTTCTCCAGAGATGCTGTCGGACCCGCTGAGTTACTCCAGCACTTGGTGTCTTTTTATGGTACTCGAGTTTGATATGATTGTGTTTGTGTATCCTATTATCTGAACTGACTGGATAGCATGCAAGGCAACGCGTTTTCACTGTACTTCGGTACACATGACAATAATGAACCTAAACCCAGTGTGAGCGCTCGGCTGTCCCTTGTGTTGCGCAGCACGGCACGAAAATCTGATTCGTAAGACTTGAGTAAGTTCATTTAATATAAAATAGCAGCTCGGGCATGGTGACGCCACGGATTTGAGATGAATCGAGCACTGCTCTGCTTATTCAAGACCTTGCAGCTGTCATCAGCTAGAAAGAGGGGGCTGAGAAAGAAGAAAGCTTTTTCTGTGCAGGGCGAAGTGTGTGTGTGTTTCTTAAAATCAGCTCAGACCAGAATGATGTGAAATAGATTATGTTGTGCATCTCGTTGACTGAATGATCCAATTGTGGTGGTCAGCCTTTATCTAAAAATAAAATGGTCCCCCTATTTTCCACTGAGGAGCAGTGTTTGTGGGGAGGCCCTGGGCTGGAGGCCATTGAGTGCTATTATCCATTTGCTCAGGCTGGTAAATGAGACGATATTGTGTTGCTTTATCCAGAGGTTCACATCTGGCACGTCAGCCTTTCACTCCAGAGGGATATCTCGGTGTTACTGTTCATTCGCCGTTGCTGCCTTAGAAGATCCCTTTCCCCTTTTGTTCGATGCAAGGGAATTTATTAAAGCAAGGTGAAGATCGCTCCTTCTCCCGTGTGCTGATGCAGCAAAATAGGAAGCCACATCCGACGAGATTCTGACCTGCAGCAGCAAATCTGGCAGGAAGACCATCCATGTTAATTAAGGAAACAATAGAAGCTCGTAATTGTCTCAACCACTCCGAACTCAAGGCAAATGCTTTTTTAAATCCTTTCTCTCCTGCCCTTGCTTCACTCGTGCTCAGCAGCTGTTGTTGATTTGCTTGAAAAGCCATTCTAGTCCCAGATATTCAGTTCAAACTATTTAACTGTGAAGGCATCAGGCAAATGTTAATCAGTAATATCCCCCCCACATTCTTTACAGAAAATAATTTTAAAATTGTAGTATGATGGAGGCTGTTCAGCTCCTTGGTTCTTTGAAAGAGCAGTCATGTATAATCTTACACCTGCAGTTATTGACAATAATTATCCTGTATGTTCCTCATTTTCAAACACTTCAGCCAGTCTGAAGAAGGGTCCCGACCCGAAACGTCACCTATCCATGTTCTCCAGAGATGCTGCCTGACCCGCTGAGTTACTCCAGCACTCTGTGTCTTTTTTTAACCTTCCTTTCAAAATTAGACAGCAGCAATATCACAAAGCGGCATACAAGTGTTTGTGGACACAAGAAACTGCAGATGCTGGTTTACCAAAAAAACACACAAAGTGCTGGAGTAACTCGGCAGGTCAGGCAGCATCTCTGGAGAACATGGGTAGCCGACGTTTCGGGTCAGGACCCTTCTTCAGCTTTCTTCCCCTCTCCCCACCACAATCAGTCTGAAGAAGGGTCCTTATCTGAAACGTCACCTATCCATGTTCTCCGGGCAGCATCTCTGGAGAACATGTGTTTACTCTGTTCCCCTCTCAGTCAAACTGATACCCACACTGCTGTGAATGCTGAGATCGATTGGATGCTAATATATAACTTACATATAACTATCCTTAACTCACTGCATTTCTCTGGAGAAATTATCCTGCTCTTATTTTGAAAATTTGAGTTAGCTTCTGCTTTCTTTAGTTTAGTTCACTTTAGTTTGGAGATACAGGCCCTTCGGCCCACTGAGTCCGTGCCGACCAGCAATCCCTGCAAACTTACACTACTCTACATACACTAGGGACGTCTTCGGAGTGTGGGAGGAAACCGGAGCACCCGGAGAAAACCCACGCAGGTCACGGGGAGAACGTACATTGATAGGATGTCAGAAACCCGGGTCTCTGGCGCTGTAAGGCAGCAACTCTGCCGCTGTGCCAATGCTGTGCGGCCCTCTCTTTTAAGAATGTTTTCGGAATAATTAGATGAATCAGAGACTCTTTGGCGTGAGTCTCCAACTCATTGATCTGCTGTGGCCAATAAAGGTTCTGTTAACATTGCTGCTGTGAACTGGTTCGGGCACCTTTACAAGGAGTGTTCCAGGTGCCAATAGCTGAGGGAATCGCTAATAGTAGATGAATACATTTTTTGGGGCAAAACAAGTGAACTGCTTGGCTGTGAGAGGTCGTGTGATTTGGATGAAGCGAGGGCTCCAAAGCAATGTTGTTCAAGGTCATGGAAGTGTCTAAGTTGCCTGGTGTTTTGTGCCTTTAGTCTATGAATGACGACTCCCTCCTGGTTTATGCTCTGGAATATATTCCGAGCTTTCATCTCCACTCTACTCTCATTGACTCTGTGAGTGCTGCAGCATGTGTTTGGAACAGTCGGCCTGGCCTGAGTCAAATAAGATTCCACTGATCTTTGATCCCCATTGTATTGTTCTGATTTGTTCTCAATGTCTTCAAATAATCCTCTTCAGTTCAGGAGCATCTCTGAGTGTTGAGGTACGCTGGCAACCATGGCAACATGTAAAGAATTGCTTGGCCAGGCTTATCCTTCCATCTTGCATTGCTGTTGTTTTGATGACGACATCTTATAACCACGCAAGTTGCCTGAAAAATGACGAATCGTGAAAGGAGTCTTGCAACCTGTATGTGTGTGTGTGGGTGTGTGTGTGTACGTGTGTGCTTGTGTTGGTATGTACGTGTGTGTATGCGTGTGTGTGTATCTATGCGTGCATGTGCGTGAGTGTGTACGCACGTGCGTGTGTGTATGTATGTGCCTGCATGTACACAGTCAAATTTCTCCCTTTCACCTCTCCAACCTTTGTGATGTTTTATTTTCTGGTCATTAAGCCTGTACCTGGTGTTACCCAGCAATTTTACTTTCCGGTCATTTAAAAAAATTAAAATAAAAAAAAAAAAGATTCATAATAAAACATGTAAAAGAACCGTGCAGAATTCTTTATACATTCTTTGTGACTTATTGTTCTTATTATTATTCTTCGTGCCTGACAGGCTTTCCAGAGATGGACACAAACGGCTGGAGTAACTCGGCAGGACAGGCAGCATCTCTGGAGAGAAGGAATAGGTGACGTTTCAGGTCGAGTTTCGACCCGAAACGTCACCCATTCCTTCTCTCCAGAGATGCTGCCTGTCCCGCCGAGTTACTCTAGCTTTTTGTGTCGATCCTCCTTGGGAGAAAACTGGAGCACCCGGAGAAATAATTCCTAAGAGCCCTGTCCCACGGTACGAGTTCATTCCAAGAGTTCTCCCGAGTTTGCCCTGATTCGAACTCGGAGATTTACGGTAATGCCCACTCGTCGGCACTCGAGGCTCTCGTGGACATTTTTCATCATGTTGAAAAATCTTCATGAGTCTTCCCGTGCTTACCTGCCGTTAGCGAGTCTTCCCGAGTACCTGCCGTTAGCGCTAAGAGACGTCCCCAAGCTCCGACGTACCTGCTACGTTCATTCTCTGTGCTTACCACAAATTTGATTTTTTTAAAACTCGGGAGAGCTCTTGGAATGAACTCGTACCGTGGGACAGGGCTTTAACCATGTCCGCAAGCGCCTTTTATGAGCCCTGAATGACCTTTCATTGCACTTGACAATCTGAATCCTTTTCACAGGATGGAAAAAACAAACATTGGAAGGCATAGCTTTAAGGTCAGAGGGGCAAGTTTCCTTCTCTCCAGAGTTTCTGCATGTCCCACTGAGTTACTCCAACTTCTTGTGTCTATCTTCGGTTTAAACCTTTAAAAAAAAATTTCAAAATAGACTTTATTCGAGAAATAAATATATACAATACACGATCCTTACAAAACTCCATCCGACATTCTCGGAGGCTATACATACATACAATATAGTTTCCCCAAATCACAATTTTACCCCACACCCTTGCCACTCTTGTGGCCCACTGCGTGGGATACCTTCCCTTATTGTGAGGGGCGTCTCCACCACACCCTGCCCCCCATGTCCAGCAGCGGAAGGACCCTAGACTGTGGCCATCCCCCACCGAGCCTTGGCGTTGGCTGCACCGAGCTTCAGTGCGTCCCTCAGCACGTACTCCTGCAGTCCGCAGCGGGCCAGTCGGCAACATTCCCCGACGGACATCTCGCTCCGCTGGGTGGTGAACAACGATCAGGCAGACCAAACTGCAGTTCCCTCCTGCAAATGCTTTCCAGAGATGCTGCCTGACCCGATGGATCAGTTTGAGCAGAAAGTGCACCTGAACCAGCGCGGTTGTGAATCTGCCTGGGGTTAGCTGCTGTGGCAGGGGGCTGAAGATGAAGCATAGTGCTGCAGCCAGGGCCCTGCCACATTTTGTATCTGGTGGGGCATTTAAATGAATGAATGAATAAGTTTATTGGCCAAGTATTCGCATACAAGGAATTTGCCTCGGTGCTCCGCCCGCAAGTGACAACGACATACAGTGACAGTCATTTCCAAAGATCCTATAGCGAGCAAGATAGATCACTCGACGAAAAAGACGTAGTACGGTCATGGGCAGATTCATGGGTAATTCTCAGCCCCGTTTCCGTAACCTGCTTCCGTCTCCGCACCAAAGATCCCGTAGCGGAGCAAAGATACTAGTGCGGAGACGGAAGCCGGTTACGGAAACATCCCCGTAAAAGTTCTTTGGTAAAAATCTTCTCCTCATTTTCAGAATGATAATTTATTAACACAAACTGTTCCCCCGCAACGTTGATTACACTGTAAGTCGGGTCGGGTACAGAAATGGATGACAAAAAGGCCACGTTCCACTCCGTTGCGTACTACACGTCAGCCCATTGCATTTAGCAGGAGTGGTCTATCTTGCTCCGCTATAGGATCTTTGGTCATTTCCCTCTCAACAAGCTCGCTGAACCTTCCTGATGCTGACTGTATCTCATTAATAAACGGTTGTCTGCATTTTCCAAGTTTCCGGTTGGATAGCGTGAGTTTGTGCAATGCTGGCAGCCCCGTACACACACACCTCTCTGTAATTACCTATATAATTGGAGGCTTCAGTTGATGCTGCTTCCGTGCTTCATGCAAAGAGAGAATAAATTTGAATTTAAATGATACGAATGTTTCTCTCATCGTTTCCCTGTGAACCCAAAGCATAATCTTTCAGAGGAGCCGCTGCACGAAGGATCTGAGATGCTTTTATTTAATCTGGGACAGTTGTTTTCCAATGTGAACTTTAGACCTTACTTTAGACTGTAGAGATACAGAGTGGAAACAGGCCCTTCGGCCCTCCGAGTCCGCGCAGACCAGCGATCATGAGGTGCGGAGGTGGATGGTTTTACTCTTCACTCTGGGGAAGGGGCAACCTTCAGTGTGAGTGTTCCTGCTCCAGTGTCAGGTTAACTGTGTCTGAGCTCCACAAAGCCGCTTTCTCTGCGTTTGCCCTTTTTACAGTTCCCCGTAAAGAAAGCAAATCGCTTTTATTTTGGGTCAACTCCATTCAAATTGATTGATGACTTCTGCAATTGGGACACAGAAACAGAACCCAGGTCTTCACAGAGTGGCAGGAGATTAATATCGGGCGGTGAATCAGTTTAGTGCGAGAATCCTGAAGGTATTGATGAATCCGTAGCAATATTACCCTCTAAGTTTTAGTTTGGTTTAGTGTTAGATTTAGTCTATTGTCACGTGTACCGAGGTACAGTGAAAATCTTTTGTCGCGTGCTAGCCAGTCAGTGGAAAGACAATACGTGATTACAATCGAGCCTTTCACAGTGTGCAGATACATGAAAAGGGAATAACATTTAGTGCAAGGTAAAGCCAGCAAAGTCCAATCAAGGATAGTCCGAGGGTCACCTATGAGGTAGATAGTAGTTCAGCACTGCTCTCTGGTTGCTCTTTATCGGGTTGCACATCTGTCTTGCCCTCAGCTGTGTCCTGGGCTGTACCTTGCTTCTGCAGACTTCTGTTGCGGTTACTTTCTATGCATTAATGACTCTTTCCCCTCATCGGCTTTCACGAGCGTAGGACTCTGGATACCAGTTAAACAAATAGGATTCAACTTCACTCCATTCCCTGGAGATGACAAAATACAATCACTGAGATCCCTCATGGTATGCCCGAGCTATAATGGGAGCTTTTAGATGTCAATTGATTTATATGCAACTAAAATAAATCCTCGTTTCTGTTTATAGCGCACTTGCTGCCCACTTACAGTGAAAACACAAGCACTTGCATGCCATTGTCTGACGCCTGAGGAACTAGAAGATAAATCTCTCTCTCAGCAATGGACTGGTGCCAAGTAGAGGGTGCATAAATCTATTTTACTGCACATTACTACTCTCAATTATGCTCCTCTTTGGGGAAAATGAGACTGGATTCTAGTTCAGTTACTTGAAAACCTCTTGAGATTGCATTGGTTCCTGAGAGTGTAATGGTTGCTTCATCTGTGGTTTGGTGAGTCATGCTTTGCCTCGTATGTAGGGAGGTTGATGCCTCTCGCTTTGGAGACATGAGTGCAGAACTCCAGGCTGGTGCTCATGGTGGAACAGCGAGGAAGTTCGATACCTACCCCTTAAACAGCATTAGATACCGATAATCTGGTCACTTCTCACACTGCGACCGAGGTGGAGTGGATGTGGAGAGGATGCTTCCAGTCATGGGTGAGTCTAGGGCCAGAGGCCATCAAAGGACGTACCTTTAGAATGGAGATGAGGATGAATTTCTTCAGCCAGAGGGTGGTGAATCTGTAGAATTCCTTGCCACTGACGGCTGTGGAGGCCAAGTCATTCGGTATCTTTAGAGCGGAGATTGATAGGTTCTTGATTAGTTAGGGTGTCAACGGTTACGGGAGAAGACATAGAACTAAGTGAGTAGAACTAACGGATCAATGGCGGCCAGGCCGAAGGGACGGTTTCTGCGCTGTATCTCTAAACTAAAATAAACGGGTGGATCAGGCAGGACATGTGGAGAGAGAAGCAAAGATCGTGTTCCAAATCAATAACTTTCATCAGCATCAATGGCACACGTTGCCTGCACAGCGTTGCTTGAATATTAGCACAGTGATGGACATTTCCTCCTTGTTCACCTCCAACAAGCAGTTGCAAACCCCAGTATATCTGCTGGATTTTGCTACTCGTGCAGCAGGGTGGCAACTTTCTGTTGTTTTCATGACCTCTCCACCGGTGCTGTCAAAATATCTGCTCCCTGGTGTTTGATCTTGTCCACAGCCGGGCCTGAGCTCTCCTTACCTTGTACGAGCTGAGACTTTGCTGGAGCGTGCAATAGACCTGGACAGAGTGGATGTGGAGAGGATGTTTCCACTGGCGGGAAAGTCTAAGACCAGAGGTCAGAGCCTCAGAATTAAAGAACGTTCCTTCAGGAAGGAGATGAGGGGGAGTTTCTTTAGTAAGAGGGTGGTGAGGACTGTCTAAATGGCGTCAAGTTGGGAAAAGGGGAAGTACAACGGGATCTGGGGGACCTTGTACATCAGTCTATGAAAGTAAGCATGCAGGTACAGCAGGCAGTGAAGAAAACCAATGGCATGTTGGCCTTTATAACAAGAGGAATCGAATATAGGAGCAAAGAGGTCCTTCTGCAGTTGTAAGAGCCCTAGTGAGACCACACCTGGAGTATTGTGTGCGGTTTTGGTCCCCTAATTTGAGGAAGGACATTCTTGCTATTGAGGGAGCGCAGCGTAGGTTTACAAGGTTAATTCCCGGGATGGCGGGACTGTCATATGCTGAGAGAATGGAGCAGCTGGGCTTGTACACTCTGGAGTTTAGAAGGATGAGAGGGGATCTCATTGAAACATATAAGATTGTTAAGGGCTTGGACACACTAGAGGCAGGAAACATGTTCCCGATGTTGGGGGAGTCCAGAACCAGGGGCCACAGTTTAAGAATAAGGAGTAAGTCATTTAGAACAGAGACGAGGAAACACTTTTTCTCGCAGAGAGTGGTGAGTCTGTGGAATTCTCTGCCTCAGAGGGCGGTGGAGGCAGGTTCTCTGGATGCTTTCAAGAGAGAGCTGGATAGGGCTCTTAAAAATAGTGGAGTCAGGGGATATGGGGAGAAGGCAGGAACGGGGTACTGATTTGGGATGATCAGCCATGATCACATTGAATGGCGTTGCTGACTCGAAGGGCCAAATGGCCTACTCCTGCACCTATTGTCTATTGTCCATTGAATCTGTGGAATTTATTGCCACAGAAGGCTGTGGTGGCCAAGTCAATGGATATTTTTAAGGCAGGAACAGATAGATTCTTGATTAATACGGGTGTCAGGGGTTATGGGGAGAAGGCAGGATAATGGGGTTAGGAGGGAGAGATAGATCAGCCATGATTGAATAGCGGAGTACAGCAGATTGGCCAAATGGTCTAATTCTACTCCTATCGCTTATGAAGTTATGAACTGGAGTTTGGACTTGCCAGCACAGCAAGGTTACAACTATGAATGACACATTCATATGTTTCCACCCCCAAGTAAGAATGTAGAGAATGTGTAAGATTTGTGGAAGCTGATGTGACCACACTGTGAACAGGGAGTGTGTGGACCTTGGTATCACTGGCAAATTGCTGTGGTGGTTAAGATAAAAAATGCTGGAGAAACTCAGTGGGTGAGGCAGCATCTATGGAGCAAAGGAATAGGTGACGTTTCGGGTCTCGACCCGAAACGTCACCTATTCCTTTGCTCCATAGATGCTGCCTCACCCGCTGAGTTTCTCCAGCATTTTTGTCTACCTTCGATTTTTCCAGCATCTGCAGTTCCTTCTTAAAGAACTCTCTGGGTGAAGATGTTTCTTCCCAACTCCCCATTGAATTTACTGGTTACCAATTTTTATAAGCGGCCCATAAGACGTAGGAGCAGAATTAGGCCATTCGGCCCATCGAGTCTGCTCCACCATTCGATTATGGTTGATCTATTTTTTCCCCTCAACCCCATTCTCCGGCCTTCTCCCCATAACCTTTGACATCCTTACTAATCAAGAACCTGTCGATCTCCGCTTTAAAATACCCATTGACTTGGCCTCCACAGCCGTCTCTGGCAATGGTTTCCACAGATTCACCACCTGGCTAAAGAAATTCTTCCTCATCTCCATTCTAAAGCTATGTCCTTTGACTCTGAGGCTGTGCCCTCTGGTCCTAGACTCTCCCACTAGTGGAAACAACCTCTCCATGTCCTCTCTATCGGTACGTTTCAATGAGATCCCCCCACCCCCTCATCCTTCTAAACTCCAGCGAGTACAGGCCCTGTGCCATCAAACGCTCCTCATATGTTAACCTAGGCCCCGACCCCGAGTTCTGGTTTCCCTCACAAGTTTAAAAACGCCTCCTCTACATGTACTTTACCCCACCTTGCCTTTTAGGCTATGTTTATGAAGTCCATCAATCATTTTTATCATTCATAAAAATGACGCTGGTGTAAAATACTAATTCAGTGTTCATGAACAGACATTGTTTTCTAATTAACTGGTTTCAATGAGATGCCCTGTGTAACCTTGAGACACACATAATTACTGGACTAATTGAGCCCCGCGCTCACATTTTAGCTTCGGTTGCTGAGGTAATTGTCTGTAGGTTCTTTATTGCTGTGCAGAGCAAAGGTGTTCTGTCTGAACATTATTTGATTCTGTCTTGATCTTATCAATTATGCCTGTGACAGCTCTTTGCAAGAACATTTCAACGATTCTCACTGCCTGCTCTTTCTCCTTGACCCAAAACATTTAACCCTTCAAGAACTTATCCAATTCCCCTTTGAAAGTTCCTGTTGAATCACCCTTTTGGGGCTATTTATTCCAGGCCACAACAACTCATCCTTTTATGCGAATGAAAAGGACCCACAAATGGTGGTTTATACCAATGATAGATACAAAATGCTGGAGTAAGCCAGCGGGTCAGGCAGCATCTCTGGAAGAAGGGTTGCGACGCGAAATGTCTTGCATTCCTTCTCTCCAGAGACGCTTGCTGTCTGACCCGCTGAGTTACTCCAGCATTTTGTGTCTTTCTTTGATGTGAACCAGCATCTGCAGTTCCTTCCTACACATCTCTAGAGAAAATGAATAGGTGACGTTTCGGGTCGGGAGCTTTCTTCAGACTGATAGTGAGGGGGTGGGGGGGGGGGGGGGAAGGAAACTGTAATAGAGGGGCAGATTAAAGCCTGGTTTGTAATAGGTGGA
The DNA here is from genome assembly GCA_038087875.1 of Malacoraja senta. Taxonomy (NCBI): domain Eukaryota; kingdom Metazoa; phylum Chordata; class Chondrichthyes; order Rajiformes; family Rajidae; genus Malacoraja; species Malacoraja senta. The sequence goes on from CM075998.1 coordinate 890,949, forward strand.
TACAGGTGAGGGGGGGGGGGGGGGGTTGATGGGCAGATGTTCGGACAAAGGCCAGCGCTGAAAAGACAGAAGGTGTGAGACAAAAGGATTTTGCAAATTGTGAAGCTAAAGTCTGAAGAAGGGCACTGGCCTGAAACATCACCTATCCATGTTCTCCAGAGATGCTGCCTGACCTGCTGGGTTACTCCTGCATTTTGTGTGTAAATCTTTGGTGTAAACCAGCATCTACAGTTCCTTCCTACACACTGAATTCTGTCTTCTAGCTGAGGGTCAGCGAGTATTTTTTGTTGGGTTTAGTACAAAGTCCTCGCTTTTATAGTCCATTAATAAAGTCCCGAATTCTATATGCTCTTTTTTATTGTCAGTCTTTTCTACATGTCGTTCAAAGACTTACATGCCTGAACCTCTGGGTCTCTCTCTTCCCATCCTTCCCACCTTAAGGATGGGTATTATTTTGTTCTTTACTTGCTCTTTTCCGTGCTGTTTTTCTTTAATTGTCCCGTGGCTTTTCAAAATGCCACTTTAATTTTGTCCCAGATTTTTGTCCCTGGACATTTTCCCACTGCCGATATTCGTCTGATTGCCCTGAAGTTGCTGCCGTTATTCCTCTAAATATCATCATCACAACACTATCCTGCGAGGATGGGAAGATTGTAGGCATAATCAAAGACTTATCCCACCCCTGTCATTCCTCCTTCTCCCCGCTCCGGTCCAGCGGAAGGTACAGAAGCGCAAAAGCCTCAGGAACAGTTTCTTCCCCTCTAAGCTGGGGAACCATCCGATTCACCTCTACCCCATTGCGGACATTGGACCTTGTCTGTGGAGCTGGTGTGCTACAATGCTGAGAACTATATTCTGCACTCTGTATCTTCCCCTTTGCTCTATCAATTGTACTTGAGTTTGACCTGATTGCATTGATGTATAGTATCATCTGATATACTTGGATAGCATGCACAGCAAAGCTTTTCACTGTACCTCAGTACACGTGACAACAACAAACCTAAACCTGGGCTGAGCCTCCGCACTGCCCTCGGTAAAACAAGAACACACCCCGCCCAGAACAGGCTCGTCATGGAAAGTTTGTAGCTGTTTGAAAACATTGAAAGATTTTTGCCACGATTATTATCCCTCGACATTTAATGGGGACGGTGTGAGCAGTTCCCAAGTATAATCTTCAGGTTGCATTTTACATCCAGTCGTTCCCTCCTCCTTCACTGCTAACCCAGTTGTTTTCATTCCTCCTCAGAGGCCTTTGTGAGCAGTCAGGAATGGACGTTAAGCCGCTCGGTTCCGGAGCTCCGCTTGGTAAGTTTGTCCTGTTTTCTTTGCTCCTCGGTCCCAGGACCTGCGGGCGCCATTTTGGCTGTGACGATGGCAACCCGAAACGTTATCCATTCCTTCTATCCAGAGATGCTGCCTGACCCGCTGAGTTACTCCAGCACTTTGTATCTATCTTCGGTGTAAACCAGCATCTGCAGTTCATTCCGACACAGTACAAATGAGCTCATGGCTCAGACTTGTGCGTCATCTGTAAAAAACAGGTTTACAGAGTTTAGTTTAGTTCAGAGATGCAGCGTGGAAACAGGCCCTTCGGCCCGCTGAATCTGCGCCGACCAGCGATCCCCGCACATTAACACTCTCCTCCCAATGAGCCCAATGCTTTTAACGGCCGGTTTGAACCGAACTCGGTGCGTTCCCCCATCCCTGGGGGCTCAGTCCCGTACATCTCAGTGGCAGAAGTCCAATCCCAGAGATGATGCCACATAATCGTAACTATGCTTCATTCCGTTACCGTTCTTTAAAATTCGTGCACACTACAATCTTGCTTTGCACTCGCCGTTACATTTTAGTTTAATTTATATTATTGTCATGTGTACCGAGGGACAGTGGAAAGCTTATTGTTGCGTGCTGAGTATACATGATTACAATCAAGCCGTCCACAGATAAAGGATAACGTGTCCAACATTTAGTGCAAGATAAAGTCCGATTATTGTTGTGTTTGTCATTACTGTGTGTCTACGGTTCACTCTGTGAGCTTCGTGTGAACAAGGAATTTCATTCCACCCTGGTTTCTATGACGGTAAACTTGTTTGAATCTATGCAGGGATTGGTTGGCAGTCTGCGCAGTGGCAAATCTGCCCTTGTCCATCGATATCTGACCGGCACTTATATCCGGGATGAGTCTCCGGAAGGTAAGTGCCTTCATACCTCTGAGTTCTTAGCAATTCTAGCCTTCACGTAAGGTAATAGTATGATTCTAGAACACTAGGTGTTGGAGTTACTCAACAGGTCAGGCAGCATCTCTGGAGGTTATGGATAAGTGATGTTTTGAGTGGGGACCCTTCTTCAGACTCTGGCACTACTTCAAAGACGAGCAGTGTTCATTTCCATGGACCGGGCCATTCATTGGAGCTTTAGACTTTAGAGATAGCAGCAATAGACAATAGACTTCTTCTTCTTGCGTATGGCGTGCACAGCCTAAAGTTGTAGGACAACTTGTTTTATTTGATCTTATTTGATTGTGCACGCCAGGTTGATTGCATTAGTCGAAACAGGGCGGACCACGTGAAGGTTGCAATCTTCCACAATAGACAATAGGTGCAGGAGTAGGTAATTCGGCCCTTCGAGCCAGCACCACCATTCAATGTGATCATGGCTGATCATCCCCAATCAGTACCCCGTTCCTGCCTTCTCCCCATATCCCCTGACTCCGCTATTTTTTAGAGCCCTATCTAGCTCTCTCTTGAGCAGCTCGATCAATCTGTGCCGCTCTCGTGAAAAAAAAGCTGTTCCAGCTGCCAATTCAAGGAGCTTTCATTTTGCTCCCTTCCCACCTCCCCGGCAGTCCGACGGGCTCTCTCCCCAGCTCCAGTGTTTTCAAAAGGAAACTCTTCAAAGCAACAAAGGAAACGTGGACTTTGAATGCACAGCAAATTAATCTTTCATTCCTGGAGATCGGTGGCCATGCTCAAGGAGTTGGCAACGCTAATTCATGGTTGTCCTGAAATGTATTCATTTGTTCATTTCCATTTAAAATAGGAGATTTGTAACGGATTTGTAACCGGTGATTTCATAGCCATTGCCCTTTTGTAGCCGGGGAATTCGGCATCGCGGAGGGGCCCAGTCGTGGAAGATGGTGATGTGTGAGGCGAGATGGGGGGCTAGCAGAGTGGGCGCAGGCTGGCAGGGTGGGCGCAGGCTGCCAAGGCCACAACATCCTCAAACGGGGACTTGCGGGACATGGCATCCGCTCAATGACTGCGGGAGGTTCAGGAGCCAACAAAATGTGTCGGGAGAATCTGAAAAATGCTGGTGTAACGTGGGCAGACACAAAAAGCTGGAGTAACTCAGCAGGGCATCTCTGGAGAAAAGGAAAAGGTGACGTTTCTGGTCGAGACCCTTTTTCTGCCTGCAGAAGGGCCTCGACCCGAAACGTCATCTATTCCTTTTCTCCAGAGATGCTGTCTGATCCCGCTGAGTTACTCCAGCTTTTTGTGTCTATCTTCGGTTCAGGAGCAAGTTGCTCATGAGAGTGGAGCCCCCTTAAACAGAGCGATTAAAACCAAACAGCACAGGAAAAGTTGTGCTTGTGCCATTGAAGTGGCAACTTGCTAATAATGGCCAACAGCTCATCAAACTCAATGGTTAATCAATTAACCTTAAATATTCTTTGTGAGGCCATTGGGCTCAATGGACCTGAGCTCGTATTTCAACCACAATAATGGATCTTTCCGCTGAACGCATCATTCCCTCAAGGCCTCCAGGTAAGAAATATTGAAGTAATTAAGGTTTAATAGATTGCTAATGCTCTGCCCGTGTGCACATGTCATGTTAAACTCACAATGGGGAGCGCACGTTTGCTTTAGGGTCAATGCCCAACTGACTAGCTCCAGCAAGGCAAGCTGGCAACGCACCTAAGGGTGGTGTCAGCAGAAGGTGCCCAGATAGCCCGACTGGAAGGACTGCAGATGCTGGTTTAAACCAAAGATAGAGACAAAAAGCTAGAGTAACTTAGCGGGTCAGGCAGCATCTCTGGAGAAAAGGAATAGGTGACGTCTGCATCCCCTCTGTCTCTGTCCCTCCCTCGTTGTACTAGCTTCAAAGCGGTCTTGTTAAGTTTCATTGTCTATAACTCGTTTTCACCTCGGCCACAACTAACAACTTGCCGGTGTCCTTTATCATCGTTACCTTCTTGCATATCTTTCATTCATTTGTTCTATATATCTCTATATCACAGTCTATATCTCTTGTTTCCCTTTCCCCCGACTCTCAGTCTGAAGAAACATCACCTCTTCCTTTTCTCCAGAGATGCTGCCCGACCTGCTGAGTTAATCCAGTATTTTGTGTCCAACCCGACTAACTCCTCCACCGAAGCTGAAAGCTGTTGCTGCCAAACAAGGACTTCCTGCTTAGGGGAGATAGAAGTAGATTTACACCCGCTGAACACTACCGAGAAGTAAAATACATCTCCGATGTGTGATACGGCACAGCCCCTGGGTAGCGGGAACCGGCAGGTGAAGTTCTTCACCAACACACTGTCAGTGGGAGACACGCTTCAACAGCTCACGTTCATATTTTCAACATTTCTTCCGCCCTCCCCTCCAAATATTGGGTAGTTTAGTTTAGAGATACAGCACGGAAACAAGCCATTCGGCCCACCGAGTCCACGCCGACTATCGATCGCCCGATCACGCTAGTTCTACGTTATCCCACTTTCCCACTCACTCCCGACACACTGGGGGGCAATTTCCAGTGGGCCAATGAACCGACAAGCCCGTACGTCTTTAGGACAAGGGAACATCTGGAGGAAACCCACGCAGTCACAGGGGGAACTTGCAACAAGGAGACCAGGAGAACTCCACACAGGCAGTTCAGGGTCGAAGCCGCTTCTCTGGCGCTGTGAGGCAGCACCACTGCTACACTAACCTGCCCCGTGGAATATTTTGAACACAATTCAGTGGATGGTGGCCTTGGATGTGATATCATGATTCGCCATCCCAGCTGGTAGAGCTGCTGCCTCACAGCGCCAGAGACCTGGGTTCCACCCTAACCTTGGGTGCTGTCTGTGTGGAGTTTGTGCGTTCTCCCTGTGAACACGTGGGTTTCCTCCGGGTGCTCCGGTTTCCTCCCACACTCCAAAGACGTGCAGGTTTGTAAGTTTATTGCCCCCTAGTGTGTAGCGAGTGGATGTGAAAGTGTTGAGGACATAGAACTGGTGTGAACGTGTGATCGATGGTTGGCGTGGTCTTGGTGGGTCGAAGGTGGGATCCATGTTGTATCTCTATAAAAACGCAAATAATTCTGCAATAATCAATAATTGGTCAAAGGATGAGAGCAGTGGTGAGGAAAACTTATTAGTCTGAAATGTGTTGGGAGCAGAAACGTTGATCACGCTCAGACAGAACGTGGAAGAGCCGTGACCTGCACGAAATGGAGCCATTGGTGGAGGGTGGGATTAGACTCGGGAGCACTTTGTCGGCTAGTACAGGAACGACAGGCTGAGCGGCCCCCACCTGTGTCAGAAGCTTTCCGTGACTCCAGAGCACTTTGAATATGGCAGAAAGTTGTCTCAAGGAACTCCACTTGAGCTATAAACAAACAAAAGGAATTGATCTTTAATTTTTGCTGTGGGGTTTTCACGCTGTTATTCCCAAGGCAGGCTCGTAGTCAAAATGGTCTGTAATGGGATAAGTGGAGAAATTCACAGCGTCTGATTCCAGATCCTGTGGCTGCTTAGCGGATTCCTTGCGGGGATATAGAACTGGCAACTCTTCACCTAAGACGCCAGGAGCAACCAACATGTTTGTTTAGTGGAACTCCATTTGCCTTTAGCTAAAGAAGCTGTTGTTCTCAGTGCTATTTGCAGAGGTTCCAGATTAGTCAAACTGTGTTTCTATTACCTGCAATTCTGGAATTTGACTCCTGTGTTTTAGGAAGTTGATGACAGACACAAAAAGCTGGACTAACGAAATGGCCAAATGCTGGTCCTGTATCTCAGGAAGATGTACAGCACCCCGATGAAACTCTGAACCCCAGGACAAAACATATTCATCACCCATGTCCTTAAAACACAGATGATTTCATTATCATCAGTTTGCTGTATGGGGGATGATGCTGTGTGCAAATTGGCTCCAATGTTTCCTGCACAACAACAGTATGTGTGCTTCACTAGCTGTGAACTGAGCTGATTAAAGGTTCATTGGTTCAAATGCACACCTGATGCTGGTGTCTTGATACCTAGTGCTCTGGAGGATGGGAGTGAAGAATCAAGTCAAGAGTGGTTTATTGTGATATGTCCCAGATAGAACAATGACATCCTTACTTGCAGCAGCACAACACAATATGTAAACATAGTACACTGTCAACTACAATGAACGAGAACAAATAGTTCAGAGTGTGTATACACACGCACGCACGCACACACACACACACACGCACGCACGCACGCACACACACACACACACTCGCACAAGCACACGCTCACACTCACACACATATACTCACACATACACACACACGCACGCACGCACGCACGCACACACACACACACACACACACACACACACACACATTACACACACACACACATACACACACACGCACGCACACACACACACACACACACACACACACACACACACACACACACACACATACACACACACACACACACACACACACACACACACACACACACACACACACACACACACACACACATATACTCACACATACACACATACACTCACACACACACACACACACACACACACATATATACTCACACACACACACACACACACACACACACACACACACACACACACACACACACACACACACACACACACACACACACACACACACACACACACACATGTATATATACAGTTACGCTCATCATCCAGAAATCAGTAGCCAGTAACCAGCAAAAAGTTCAGGCAAAGGAGAAACAACTTTGGATTGGGACAACTTCCCTGCTAAGTGCTGTTGTCTCAGGCGTTTATCTAAATAGCCACCCATTATCACTCTAAGTGATCCATCCGCAGCGGTAAAAGAACAACCACCTTGTTCAAGAGAGAATGCAAAAATCTTCCAGCGACTACGAGAGGTCAGTCAGGTTCGCGCTGTTTGGACAACTGCTGAGAGCAGTGATTGGGAGCTAAATGAGCACATGAGCAAGTTTAAAGGATGCCCCACATTGATTTGTTGAAGAAGGTGTTCTTATTAATTTGAGTTTTAGGAAGAGGTAGCAGTGGGTTGCTAATGTGGTACAGGTCTTGTGTTATTGTGTCTAAACTTGCAAAAGATGTTTGCTGAAGTGTCACATATTAATCAACTAAGTTGAAGTTCTCAGCACTCTCTCTCCGACCTCGCACCGCCCTTCCCACAGTGCGCCACTTCCATTCCCCAACAGGAAGGTCTCAGGCCTTCCGCTTCTTCCTGGAACAGAGACTCAACCAGTTCCCCTCATCTAACACTCGTCTCCATTCCCTCTGTCCACCGTCCCACCCTCTGGTTCTACATTGACTCTGAAGAATAGTCTTGACCCAAAACATCATCTATTCATTCCCTGCACAGATGCTGCCTGACCCGCTGAGTTCCTCCAGCACTTTGTATTTTGCTTGATCCCAACCTCTGCAGTCTCTTGTGCCTCTAGTCAGACATAGCCCTGGAGCTGTCATCACGTGATCTGCTGCTGCCCCACCTAGCCCTTCCTTAGCTTGGTTGATCTTTATATTCACAACAAGCGCTGGTGTTCTATAGAAATGAAGCACGTCACTTGTTTCCACTCTGGTCTCCTGCCCCTGGACTTCCTGCATCTGGGAGGCAAATGGTCCGTTTCGGGAGACCCTCACAGTTCTGGAGACACACATTTAACGGGGCTCATAGAAAATCTGCTTCCGAGCGGACTGAGAAATGTTGTCAAAGGAAGGCCGAAAGAATCATTATTTAATGTGGTTCTGGGTAACATAAAAGCTCTATTGACCAACAAAGAGGTCTTGCCGAGGTTGGAAGGGGAGTTCATCGATAATGCGCGAGAGTTGTTATTTAAAAAACAAATTCTTTATTAATTTGTGAAAGGAGCGAGCGAGACAGTATAAAATGAACATTGATTTTATTCAGACAGTCTGCTTCACTTTAACAGGATGCGGTTAAATAAGCTCACTTCTGACAGGATGTGGTGCAGTCACAGCAGTTCCCTGTAGCTCAGCCTCCTTGTTCCAGACCTCGTATATTTACTTGGTCTGCACGCAGCCTTCCCATCAAATTGTACCATTTCTAACTTCATGAAGTTAGTGCAACGTTTTTTTTTGAAGTGAGCAACTCAAGACTCTGACTGTGGAACAGATTTTGATTTTTAACATAGTTATTTTGAGGGGGGGGGGGGGGTTGCTGATACTGTTTTATTATTTTACCAACGTTTTTTGTTTTTATTCCATCGGGTTAAATGTGTACTGAATCCCACCAATTATAGTCCATCATTGGATCCTCTTAAAATCGTAAGAAATAGGAGCAGGATTGGGCTGTTCGGCCATCGAGTCTGGTCCGCCATTCGATTATGGCTGATCTAGCATTCCCTCTCAATCCCCTGTAATATGTCATGGAATTATGCAGCATGGAATCAGGCAATTCAGTGTGGCTGATCCACGCTGAACAATGTACCTTCTGGGCTAGTCCCATTTTATCTGCATTTGGTCCTCATCCCTGTAAACCTTTCGAAGTGTATTTTAAACATTGAAGTTGTGTCCTTTCTATCTATGTGCCCTCTGGCAGTTCGTTCCACATACCCACGAGCCTCTGTGAAAACCTTGCCCCTCAGGTTCCTATTAAATCTTTCCCCTTTCTCCTTAAACCTGTGTCATTGGGTTTTTCAACTCCCTTACCCTGGGGAGAAAGACTGTGACCATCCACGTTATCTCAGCACGACTCCTCTGGCAGTGTGGTGCTCTGTCAGTACTGCCCTTCCCACATTTCAATGCTCCTTTGCACTGCCTCTCATGCAGAGCAGCGCTCCCTTAGTCCAATACCCCTCAGTATAACCCCTCTTGCAGTGCGGCACTCCCTGAGTACGGCCTCTCCCGACTAGCTACATACTAGCCCGTAAAAATGTGAACTTGGAAGGGCAGTAGTATGAGCAGCTTGGATGTGTTGGGCTTTATCTATCTGTACACGAGCATGGTGCATGGGTGAAAAGATTTGTTCTGGCATTTAAACTAGTCCCAGTCATGAGTCCCAAGTACTCCTTGCTTAAAATGGTGTTGCTTAAAGAACTAAATCCTTCTTTTGGAGTGTGAATTGTTTTGGATAATAAATGACCTACATGACCCATGGATACTGAAGTCCCTCGCACACCTTCACCTGTAGTCGTCCAAACATGTTTCATTTGTCAACGCAGCAGGATTTTCTAATTTCAAATTGGATGACATGCCAAATGTGCCAACAAATGCAAATGGAATTAATAGTATTGATCTATTGTCAATAAAGGTTATAATGGCAAGGCGCAAAAACCAGACAACACAACACAACAGTCCCTCAGCACTACCATTCTCACGGTGCGGCGCTCTCTCAGTACCGCCCCCCCCCAGCGCTCCCCCACCCCGCCCCCCCACAGTGCGGCGTTCCCTCATCACTATACTGGAGCATCATCCTTAGCTCTTGTGCTCAGAGATGTGGAGTTCAGAACAAGCTCGGAAACCTTTGACTCGCCGGCACCAGAGTGCGGCCCACTGAGCCACAGCTGAACCCATCAGAGGAGTAATGAGCTTGTCAAGGGCTTGTTCCAGCAGTGACACAGTGATTTGTTTGCATGCCCATCCGACTTTCATTGCAAGGTTTGAGCAGCGGCTTGAGCCGGTCGGACGTTGCATCCGGCGTGTGCAACCCGTGCGTCGCAGCAGCAAAATTGAAACAGTCGGGAGAAAAAATAATTGCCGTCTATTTGTCTTGAACAGGTTTAACATCTCCTTCCCATTGTGTCTGCCAGGTGGTCGATACAAGAAAGAAATCAACGTCAATGGTCAGAGCCACTTGCTGCTGATTAGAGATGAAGGAGGTCCCCCTGACGCACAGGTGAGTGGTTGATCCAGGAGAGGGTCTGACACAAGTTGCCTTCACCTTGCTGAGAATAGGAGTGGATAGGTTCATGAGTTCAGGTCTTAGGAGCAGAATTAGGCCATTCGGCCCATTGAGTCTACTCCACCTATCAATTGTCGTTCATCTATCTTTCCCTCTCAACCCCATTCTCCTGCCTTCGTTCTATAACCCCTGACATCCATACTAATCAAGAGTCTGAAAATCTCTGCCTCACAAATATCCATTGACTGCCTCCTCAGCCGTCTGTGGCAATGAATTCCGCAGATTCACCACCCTCTGACTAAAGAGGTGTTCCCTCATCCTTGTAAACTCCAGCGAGTACAGGCCCAGTGCCTGATGAGCAGGTCCAAGAATAATTGGGCAAAACACAAAGTGGCGGAGGAACTCAGCGGGTCAGGCAGCATCTGTGGAGGGAATGGGCAGGCGACGTTTCAGGTCGGGACCTTGCTTCAAACTTCAGGTCCTGAAACGTCATCCTGAAAAAGGGTCCCAACCTGAAATATGGTCATGCAGACGGGACCCGACCCGAAACATCATCTGTCGAGTCAGGAGAAGGGACCAAACCCGAAATATTGTCTGTCTGAAGAAGGGACCTGACCTGAAATGTCTAGGATGGAACAGCAGATGCTGGTTTAAACCAAAGCTAGACACAAAAAGCTGGAGTAACTCAGTGGGTCAGATAGCATCTCTGGAGAAAAGGAATAGATGATGTTTTGGGAAACGTCACCCATTCCTTCTCTCCAGAGATGCTGTCTTACTGCTGAGTTACTCCAGCTTTTTGTGTCTATGACCTGAAATGTCGTCATGAAGAAGGGTCCCAGCCTGAAAAGTCCCCTGTCCATTCCCTCCCACAGACACTGTCTGACTGCTGAGTTCCTCCAGCACATCGTGTTTAGCTCAAGATTCCAGCATCTGCGGTTCCTTGTGTCTGGCAGGATAGCTGGGTGGTGGCGACGGGGACAGCGTGCTGCCGTGTCCTTGGGGTCACTGGGCACGCACTGCATTCAACGGCCATCTTCAACGTGCCGCCTTTTCATGGCAACATATCTCACCATGACATGGGGGGGGGAGGGGAGTGCTGTCTGCAGCCATTGTGTGCATTGTCGGCTTTTCCACAGTGAGGCTGTCTGAGGACTCTCACATGAAAGGACATTCTTTTCTGTATTCACTTGGATCCAAAGCTTAAGTTGTGTTGCCAAGGCAACTTGGGATAAACTGCACGAGTAAAATAACCAAACCAACAATGCGGATCAACAGAATCTTTAACAAAACACAGAGTGCTGAAGGAGCTCCGTGGGTCAGGCAGCACGAATGGAGGGATGTGTAGGAAGGAACTGCAGATGCTGGTTGACACCAAAGATTGATACAAAATGCTGGAGTAACTCAGCGGGACCGGCAGCATCTCTGGAGAGAAGGAATGGGTGACGTTTCGGGTCGAGACCCTTCTTCAGACTGAGAGTCGGGAGAGGGAGACGAAGAGATAAGGAAGGGTAGGGTGTGAAGGTATGGGGGGGACATTGGCAGGCGACATTTTGGGTCGGGGACCCGGCACCAGATTGATGGAGGGGAGGGGAGGAAGCTGGGAGAACGGGGCAAGGGCAGGAGGTGCAACAAGAGCTACATGTGAGAGGTGGATCCAGGTGAGCAGGGGTGGGGGTGGGGAGAAGGGTGGCTACAATAACCAAGGTGAGAAGTGGAGAGGGCAAAAGGACGCACTTGCCAGCTCCAGCCTTGGTTGCAATAGCCACACCGAGTCCGTGCCGACCAGCGATCACTCCGTACACTAGCAATTTCCTACATACACTCGGAACAACTTACAAATTACAGAAGCTAATTAACCTACAAACCTACATGTCTTTGGAGTGTGGGAGGAAATCGGAGCACCCGGAGAAAACCCACGCAGGTCATAGGGATGATGTACAAACTCCGTACAGACAGGATCAACCCTGTCCCTGGCGCTGTGAGGCAGCAACACTACCGCTGTGCCACCGTGCGGCCCCGAGGGTCTGGGGATGGGATGTCCTGGGACGGTAAAGATCTGCTGTCTCTCGATAGCGCTGAGAAGAGTTCTGTCATTTTTACAGTTGATGCACAAAGCACAACATTTGTCCTCTGCTGATCACCAGCAACAGAATAAGCATCTGATATCTTGTCACTGAGCGGCGATAATATCAGATCTTTCATTCGTCTAGCATTTTGAAGAGAGGAAGTATTAAAATTTTAAGTGCCATTGAATATTTGAACTGTCTCATTTTAACAGCCCACGGGCATAGTAACCAGTTCCACTAATATGCTGATTAATGAGCTCTGCCCTTGTCGTATAATGGGTCAATTTCCTACAATCTGTGCGCTCTCATCTGCCAGACATTGTTCCTTCAATAAATGAAAATTTTAGCACAGAATGATGACTAAAATGCAGCCATTTCAGATTGATATTATTTATATTTAACTGTTGGATTTATATTATGGATTGTGCAAAGTCCTTCCTGAGCAGAATTGTCCAAGGCTCACTTCATTCATAAACTGGGGCCATCCAAATTGCTCCTCCATTGCCAGATCCGCTGAATACACTTTTCCTTTCCCGGATCCCTCTGTTCTCCCCGCTCCCACCACCTTGATTGTTGCATCTTTTTTCCCCGTTGCCTTCTGCTGGAGGCTTTGACTCGAGCCCCACGGTGGCCATTTTGCTAGGCATCTGTTATTTTACCCAAAGAGTAACCTTTCACGCACCACAGAAGCACCACCTTTAGACGTTAGAGACACAGCGCGGAAACAGGCCCTTCGGCCCACCGAGTCCGCAGCGATCACCCCAACACTAATAATAATAATAATACATTTTA
>CM075998.1:908305-987058 GCA_038087875.1 Malacoraja senta
AACCAGCCTGGTGACACTGCCTTCTTCCAGCTCCTCAAGCATTGGAGAGATTCAGTTTATTATTTTTGTAATGTTTCATCTGTGCTTTCTTCAAATAAAAGTTGAGCTGCCATTTTCTTTCCACCTTTCCAGATCCCACCTGGGCAAGTCTCAACCTCGGCGCACTCATCTGCATTGAGTGCTCTGGAATTCACCGCAACCTTGGCACCCACCTCTCGCGGGTCCGGTCCCTGGACCTTGACGACTGGCCTTTGGAGCTAACTCTCGTCTTGACGTCCATCGGGAACGAGATGGCAAACTGTGTGTGGGAGAGGAATACCCGGGGGCGCACCAAGCCCACCCCAGAATCCACACGGTAAATACTCGCTCCGCTCGGCACTGACCTTCCCCGCGAGCAGCAGTGAGAGGGGCTGCACTAGAGAAACAATGCGGCTTCACTGGGAATTCAGTGGGAACTGTGTGTGTGTGTGTGTGTGTGTGTGTGTGTGCACGACTCTGTGAGTGTGTGTATGTGTGTACACGACTCTGTGAGTGTGTGTGTGTGCACGAGTGCGTTTCTCCAGAGATGCTGTCTGACCCGCAGAGTTACTCCAGCTTTTTGTGTCTGTTCGGTTTAAACCAGCATCTCCTTCCGACACACCTTGAACAAAGCACTGTTGAATTGTCAATCTTTTAGCTGCTATTTTGTCATCAACATCTCAGTGTGATAGCCCTTTTTGTTTCTCTCTTCCGTCCCTCGCGCCCCGACCCACCTTCCAATTCCAGGGAAGAAAGGGAGAACTGGATCCGAGCAAAATATGAGCAGAAGCTCTTTGTCGCCCCCTTGAAGTACCGCGACATGGCCTTTGGAAAGCAGCTGTTCCGAGCCGTCATGGAGAAGGAGCTGCACAACATCTTACTGCTCCTTGCTCACGCCAAGAAGGAGCACATCAACGAATGCACCGAGGACAAGGACAGGCGGACGGCACTGCACCTCGCCTGCGAGCTCAAGGACGTGGTGATATCGCAGCTCCTGGTCTGGGTACGAGTCACTCTGTTCTTTCCCAGTCGACCGCTGTGGATCAGGAATCACATTTGGATCGTAATGATATTGAGTGTACCTGGCCCACAGTCCAAGGTCTACGTCAAGACCTGTTATATGTGTTTACTATGGGCGGCACGGTGGTGCAGCGGTAGAGTTGCTGCCTCACAGCACCAGAGACCCGGGTTTGATCCTGACTGCGGGTGCTTGTCTGTACAGAGTTTGTACGTTCTCCCTGTGACCCGCGTGGGATTTCTCCGGGTGCTCCACTTTCCTCCCACACTCCAAAGATGTACTGGTTTGCAGGTTAATTGGCTTGGTGTCATTATAAATTGTCAGTTTAGTTTAGTTTATTGTAACAAAGTACAGTGAAAAGCTTTTGTTGACCGATAGGATAGTGTAAGTGTGCGGGGATCGCTGGTCAGCACAGACTCGGTGGGCTGAAGGGCCTGTTTCCATGCTATATCTCTAAACTAAACTAGTATCCTCACCTTAGGAAGGTTATACAGTACCAACCTATATTTCAAAGACTACATTACGTAAATAATTTAGTCTCTTTTCCAAAAGAGTTTAGTGGTCATTAATCCCTATTTTAAGCAGTGCTTCCAAAAACACCTAGTCACAGAGTCATCCAGCACAAAAACATGCCCACCCCGGCCCACCATGTCCATGCCGACCATCGTAGTCATCTCCTCACGTTTTGCCTGTAGCCTTCTATACCTCTCTGCCTCTGCAGCTGGCATCAGTAATATCAGCTGCAAGGCACCAGGTCTGGCCGGCACGTGGTCCATGAGGCTGTGTCTACAGGTTGGGTCCAGCACATTGCCTGTCTCACTCCTCATCCATGTCCTGAAGGGGAGTGTGTAACATGGTGGGCTGCACCGTGCCAGTCAGCAGAGACTTGCCTTCCTGGGGATTGTTGCATTAGCTTCGATCCTGGGTAACGAGCCCTGGAGAAGGTTCGTTTGAGGGCAAAAAGGGAGTCTTTTCCCCCCATAAAAAGAACCAAACGTAACAGCCGGTGTTGATTTTGTCTTCTCCACAGTATGGCATTGACGTGAGGGCCAAAGACGTGAATGGAAACACAGCCCTGTACTACGCCAGGCGGGCAGGGAGCCAGGAGTGCATGGATGTGCTGTTGCAACATGGCTGCCCCAGTGATGGCTGTAGTACAACACCCAGCGTCAGAAGAAAAAGTCTCGGGAGAACTGACTCCAAGTTTGCACATTAGGCACAAGCCTTTGAAGCATTCCTTTTCCACACCTTGACATTCCCAAAGGGCAGCCTTCACATTCTTCCCAAACCACTTCTTCCCCCCCCCCATTCATCCCCACCCTCCGACCCATTTTATTGCAGGATCTGATGATCAGGACGCACACTTCATGGAAGCCCAGCGCTGATCTTACAACAAGCGACAATGTCAGTGGTCTCAAGGCCGACTGACTGAGCGATCGGAACTGCTGTTCTTTGATGCAAGATCTGCCCGGTGTTATAAGGCTTATTTCCTGAACTCTCCTTTCTAGGTGATATCTGAAGGTAACACCAGTGTCCCAATTTGTAGAGCAGCTTTGGGAGTAAAGATTTGATAATTCCTTTAAAAAAAAAAATAGATTGGAAGTTGTTTACACAAATCAAAAGCCTTGATGTGCTGGATTCTTGCACCTGCAGTAAGTCACAGAAGACAGTTTTCAACTCCAAATGTTTTATATTTGACATAATGAGATGTTGTCAGTTTTATTTTCTAACTGTTTTAATGGTGGCCCTACCAAATGTTCCCTTGCAGGTTTTTTTTTTTTTTTTCAGACGTGCAATTGTATTTAAATTTGTAAAGGAAATTTGTGTGTAATATTGGATATTACAGTATTCAGTGACATGTGAAAAGTACAGAACTTTATTTCGTACTATCTGAATTTGAAGGATAATTGTATATCAGTGTTGCGGGGGACAGGAAAAGCAGTGATGGGAGAGGCTGGCGTCTTAGGTTATCCATCTGAAAGGTTGCCCACTCCTTCTCTCCAGAGATGCTGCCTGTCCCGCTGAGTTACTCCAGCATTTTGTGTCTACCACTCATGTAATATTGTACCACCATAGACGGGCATTTTGTTCCGGTACAGTGTGTTACTGGCCAAACAAATTGAAATGAGGGCTCCACTGACACAGAGCAGCAACAAGGAAACACCTACCACTCAATCGAACCTTGTGATCTCAACAGGAGGGGCACCTTCTGTCATGAAGTCAGCCAAAGGCTAATGCAAAAGTGGGGGGAGCAAATCAAAAAGCATTTTATATCAGACCTCCTGAGTGCTAAGTTTGAAGTGCCATAGTCGGCAGCTGAGCTCTAGGCTGACAATCCCACTCCGGTACACAGAGAGTGCCGTGCTGTCAGACCACGCACCACTCAGGCAGTGCTGGACTATATCAAGTTCTGAACGCAACATTAAGCCGAGGTCTTGCGTGGATGTAAACGATGCCACGACGATCTCATGAAGGGCGGGGGAGAGTCTCCCTCATCCTCACATAGTGTCCTCCCCAATATTAACATTCGAACAACATCAGAAAAACAACTTGCCAGGTTTTTGATATTCTCACTGTTTATGGGAACTTGCTGTGTGCAAATCACTTGCCTTGTTTCCTGTGTTGCAAATGTCGGCAATTGAAAAGTATTTCATTGGGTATAAAGTGCTTTGGGCCATGCTGAGGTAGTGAGGGACACAGTAGGAAATGCAATTCTCTCTCTTCCCTGGCACTCTGGAGATCACTAGTTCCCTTTTATACTACCTTTCTCCTCTCCCGTCCCCTGCCACCCATACCCCCCCCCCCCCCCAGGCTTACCTTTTCACTCCTTTTCTTTCCCTATCTGACATCCTTTTGTCTCCTTTTCACCTCGAGCTTTTGTCACTTACTCCACCCATCTGCATATCAAACACCCTCTCGCCTGTATCCACCTATCACTTGCCAGTCCCTGTCCTGCCACCACCTCTCCTTTACACTTGTCTACCCTCTACCCCGTCAGTCTGAAGAAGGGTCCCGACCCGCAATGTCAGCTGTCCATTCCCTCCGCAGATGCTGCCTGACCTGCTCAGTTCCTCCAGCACTTTTGTTTTGCAGCCTATAACATGGTCTAACGAGTCTAAAGAGACTAAAATTTGTAAGAGTAAAGGTTTACGTTTTTTTTAAAATTGTATATTGTCCTGCAAACTAAGCTAAATTTACTCGTTTATCATGAAATTTCCTCTTAAGTCCTATCAGGCAAGGAATGTCTCTGATGTGTTCACTGTCGAGTAATCCTCTGGTTTGGGTGAACAAGTCTGATGCGTGTTCTCAAGGTTTACTTCTTCATTCAGAAACCTGAGTAAAGAGGACTGGGAAAAATGTGGGAATGGGAGACAGATGCAGCAAGGGATGTTGAGATGAGTCCAGACTGGGACAGTCAAGTTATAGATTGCCCGGAGAAAATGCCAATACCACTGCTTGCCCAGTTTACAACAGCAACTCCAGACACCGCTGTTTAAAGTCTCATGCCATCCAGCACACTTCACAACTCAACCCAAAGACTGCACTAATGTAGCTATTGTGTGAACACGTGACTTACATTCCTTGTTCTCATCCGTAAACCAGAGCCCTAGCTGAATATATTTGGGAGGGGATGCCAGGGAAACATGAAAAGCAGGCTGTGTTTACCCTCGGCTCATATAATAGCTTACCTGTAGTCAGGAGGATCATTAAACAGACACCCCACCCCATCCACCTCCCCGACTAATGCAGTACTGTGGGAGTGCCGTATCAGAGGTACTGTCCTTCAAATAGTACTTTCAAATGAGGTTCAGTCTGCCTGTTCTGGTGGATGTACAAGATCCCGTGGCACAGCAGGGAGTACTCCTGATGCCCCGGCCAATGTTTTATTTTCCCAACACTGCCAAGATTGGATTAACATGTCTTTAATTCTTGCGCTGCTTCTGCAATCTTGCTGAGCGCAAAATGATTGCTGCATTTGCCTACAGACCAACAGATACAGCGTTTAGAAGTGTTCCCAGGCACACAAAGTGCTTTGGGACATTTCTGAGGGAGGCGACACAGCGCAAAATAAAATGCAAGCCTTCGCAAAGCAAATTTTGCAGCATTGCTTGGGGGAGTGGGCTGACATCGATGACTTCAGATTTTCGGTAGTAAGCATTCTACCAGAATATCGAGCATTGCACACTGCGCTGAAAGTGTTCTTTTAACCATTCTGGGCAGCGATTTCTTTCAGCTACCGTACCTTGCAAAATCATTGCCAAAGCGCAAACACAATGATGCCACGTATAAGCACACAGATATTGCTCCTTTCCAGCCCTCACCCCCATTATTAGGCTTTTAGTACGTCGTGGTGTGTTTATTATAAATAGACAATCTGCTTTTCACAGTATAGTGAAAGAAATTCCAAACCGAAGTTCTATTTCCTCCTAGCTTGTGGGTGCAAGTTGTCAATATATGTGAAAGTTGTTTAGAATTCAACTACCTTTCGATGGAGATCGTTTGGCCAGTGACAGCCATTCATGTTTTCGCTGATACTCAGCTTTTTAAACCTTCAGTTGCCATCTATATTTGTGACTATTTACTACCTAATAAAACTCAGCATGACTTTAGCAAACATAACTTCTTATAGAGTCATAAAGTGATACAGTGTGGAAACAGGCCCTTCAGCCCAACTCGCCCACACCGGCCAACAATGTCCTAGCTACCCTAGACTCATTTGCCTGCACTTGGTCCATAACCCTCCAAACCTGTCCTATCCGTGTACCTGTCCAACTGTTTCTTAAACAATAGTCCCAGCCTCAACTACCTCCTCTGGCAGCTTGTTTCACACATCCACCACCCTCTGTGTGAAAATGTTACCCTTCGGATTCCTATTAAATCTTTTCCCCTTCACCTTGAACCTATGCCCTCTGGTTCTCGATTCCCCTACTCTGGGTAAAAGACTCTGTGCATCTACCTGATCTATTCCTCTCATGATTTTGTATTATTATTTTCCATCTTCTTCCTTTTCTCTGACCTTCGGCGCCTTTAACTCGCCCTCCGCAGCTGAACCACCTCTCGTGCAGCTGTGGATAGTGAGGGCTTCGGAGCTGGAGCCTGTCCCTGCCTTTTGCCCCAATGCTCACACAGCTCCAACCAGAGGTCACTGCCAGAGGGCAGGAATACTCACTGACCCTCTTTCCCCTTCCTTGCCCAAGACCACCGAGTCCACTGGTTTGATTTAATTTAGTTTAGAGATACAGCACGGAAACAGGCCCTCCGGCTCACCGATTCCATGGCGACCATCGATCACCCGTTTACACTAGTTCTGTTATCCCACTTTCTCATCCACTCCCTGCACACTGGGGGCAATTTACAGAGACCAATTAACCTACAAAGACGCACGTCTTAGGGATTTGGGAGGATACTGGGGCACCCAGAGGAAACCCACGCGGTCACAGGGAGAACGTGCAAACTCCACACAGACAGAACCCGAGGCAGCAGCCCTATTAGCTGTCCCTGTCTTACCTGAGAGAACTCACTCTGCACAGGCCAAGAGTTCTGGGAGCAAATCAATCTCAACCATTCTGCAGCAGCTTTGCACTTAAACATTTCCAACGCCCCCCTCTCAATGTTATTGTTTTGCAATCGAAATTGGAGCTTCAATTTAAAATGACTCCATCCACCGCTGAAGCATGAATTCTTGTTCTATTAAAACTCCCTGGCTGCGGCAGACAACATACACTTTTGATGTGGCTTTTAAAAGAAGCAGCATCTTGTTTTCCTTATTGCTGCTTAGGAAGAAAATTGTTTTCAAAATATTACTGTGCGGCCACATATGTTAAATGAATTTTCAGCTCAAAACTGCTCGACAGTTTAACATGCACAAAAACATTTTATTGGAATAAAGTGGCCTTTAGTGCAAAGTGAGCTGGTGTCACAAATTTAGATGTTATTGAGAAGCAAATTTATTTGTGCATTTGGTCTGCCCGGGTAATGTACCCTGAATGTCCAGATAATAGAAGATTTGCCTCAAGTAATGTAGTCTTAAGAGTAATTCAAATGCACAATCTGTTTGAGGTATGGAGCCATTAAGGCTAGTTATACTGCCAGCTCAACAGCAGTGCATAAATATCAAGGCCTCTGGTCTCCTGCACTTAACGAACAGTAGGCAGATTCTCCGCATCCTCTAACACGTTAAAATGTTTCTGACTCATTCTCCCACCCGAACATGGAAAGCGGGTATTCAAACCTCCTTCAATGTTCAGTCAGAACGCAGTCAATGTGTACACTGTCAAACAAAATACAATTACAAAGTACTAAAGAAGTACAATTGTACTTCAATTCCATTGACGACTGCGCTCCATGTGCCCAATACCCTTCCCTCCCAAACAACTCATTGAAAATGGAAGTTACCCGCAGCAACCAAGCACCCTTGTGTGCGGGGGGAAGAAAAGCTTTCTGCTTTCACTCCTGAATGAGTGATTTCCATTTGTAAGCTTATGCCTGTAGAAACAAGGAACTGCAGATGCAGGTTTACAAAAAAGGACACAAAGTGCGGGAAGTAACTCAGTGGGTCAGGCAGCATCTCTGGAGAACATGGATAGTTGACGTTTCAGGTCGGGACCCTTCGGTCTGAGCATCCATGTTCTCCAGAGATGCTGCCTGTCCCGCTGAGTTACTCCAGAACTCTGTGAAACATCACCTATCCATGTTCTCCACAGATGCTGCCTGACCCAGAGTTATTCCAGCACTCTGTGAAACGCCACCTATCTGTGTTCTCCACAGATGCTGCCTGACCCACTGAGTTACTCCAGCACTCTGTGAAACGTCACCTATCCATGTTCTCCACAGATGCTGCCTGACCCGCTGAGTTACTCCAGCACTCTGTGAAACGTCACCTATCCATGTTCCCCATTGATGCTGCCTGACCCGCTGAGTTACTCCAGCACTCTGTGAAACGTCACTATCCATGTTCTCCACAGATGCTGCCTGACCCGCTGAGTTACTCCAGCACTCTGTGAAACGTCACCTATCCATGTTCCCCATTGATGCTGCCTGACCCGCTGAGTTACTCCAGCACGTTGTAAGCTTATACCTCTTGTTCTGAATTTCCACATTGACAGAAAACAGCTTCCTTTATAATTGGCCCTTTATCGTTTAGAAGCCCTGGGTCAGAGTGCTCCTCCACCTTCCAAACTCAAGCGAGTTCACCACATGCTTTGTTAGAAAGTCAAATTGTCACCTTTTTTCAGCATTTAGGGAAGTTTGCATCTTTGAATATTTATCTCCGGCTGTGGGCACAAGCAGGCTTTGCAACATTGAAGTCTTTTCTTTGACAGCTTCTATTTCTGGAACTTCTGCAAAGAATTTGCAAGATGTTTTAATAATTTCAATGCTTAGAATGTAAATGCTTCTTGTGAACATTTTCTCTGTGTATTAGCCACTTTTATATCCATTTGACTTTGTTACTGGATATACAACGCTTATAGCTAGTTTCCATTTTACTTGTTTTTACTTACGATGATTGTATACAGAGTCTGTAAACTGTTTCTTAAATTGTGATCTCCCCTGTGAATTGTAATACAATTCCATTGAAGTGAATTTAACTTCAAAAGTTTAAGTTGTACTTCTGTATTTGTATAAAATTGCTCAATAGGGGGAGGGGAGTATCTCTCATTCCTTTTTTTTTGTTCTGGGCTGGTTTGGTTTATGGGGTCACAGAAAGATCTGTTGGAGTGCAGTCTGACCTGGTTCAATGCTTAACTGGAGACTGGAGACATTAATTTCCTCAGCTGAGCCTTCCCAGCACATTTGCAAACAGGTCTGCCTTAGATTTCTGTCCGCGCTATTGTGCTACCATTAAGCAGCATCGAATCGTGAGGCTCACAGCTTTATTCTGGCAGGGGAGGATTCTAGGGCAGTTGCTTGCTCATTCATACTGCGTACTCCCTTGCCACTGATCATTGAACCTGTGACCCAGGTCGGCAAAGCTACAGGACATCCTGGCAGAGAGTTGCCAGCTTTATGTTCGCTGTATTTATTCTGCCCTGTCTTGAAATACATTCCAATATGAAGTGGTCGCCATCTGGTCATCTGTGTTGATGTACAAGCATAGAAGTTGTAGAGTTCATTGATTTTTTTTAATTGAAATCTCAGATTTCCTTTAAACTGGAATGAATTTGAATGGTTGTTTACTGGCTTTCGATGAAAGGAAATTTTGTTGGGCGAGCTCCAATATTGTCATCGCCATCAATCCCTTTAGCTAAGGGCACCCCCGCCAGCTAGATTCAACCATTAAGGACTTCCTAATTCAATTGTGTAAGAAGGAGCTGCAGATGCTGGTTTACACCAAAGATAGACCCAACATGCTGGAGTAACTCAGCGGGTCAAGCAGCATCTCATAGACACAAAATGCTGGAGTAACATATGGTCTGATGAAGGGTCTCGACCCGAAACATCACCTATTCCTATTCTCCAGAGATGCTGCCTGACCCGCTGAGTTACTCCAGCATTTTGTGTCTATCTTCCTAATTCAATTCATTGAGCTGGGAAGAACATAGAAGTGGAAAGAGGTGACAAACTCCATTGCCCTGAAACTTGTATCATCATCCTCGGACATCGATGCCCTTTGCCAAGTTACCCTTTTGGCTTTAGAATTCAATTCCAAATCAAAAGTAAAACGTTACTTGATGCACTTCACTCCTGGTTTATTCCAGAGTGGTAGATGGTGGGTGCGCAGTGCAAGGCTTTGATTTGATTCCGTTTTTATACAATAAAGTTGGTCAACAACTAAACAAAACTTTAAAAAGCTACAAATACTGGAAAGTTGAACTCTTACTCGTTAACTACAGCATTTCACTTAAAACCAAGATGGAGACACAAGAGGCAACAGATGCTGGAATCTTGAGCAAAATACAAAGTGCTGGACGAACTCAGTGGGTCAGGCAGCATCTCTGGAGGGAAATGGACCCTTCTATAATCACCAGTTCCTCCAGGTTCCAGCATCTACAGTTCCTTGTTTCTCTTTATTTTCTCTCATTCCCAGTTCTGAACAAAGGGTCGTTGACCTGAAACGTTATACTCGGCTGCTCTTTACACTGATGCACCCTGAACCGCTGAGTGCTTCCAGCTTCTTTTGGTTTTCCAGCATGTCGGTTTCCCCCCTACATCCCAAACATGTGCGGGTTTGTAGGTTAATTGGCCCTTTGTAAATTGCCCCTAATGTGCAGGGAGTGGATAAGAAAGTGTGATATCGTAGAACTAGTGTGAACGGGTGGCCGATGGTCGGCGTGGACTCCGTGGGCCGAAGGACTGGTTTCCATGATGTATCTTTCAATTCAATTCAATTC
Organism: Malacoraja senta; assembly: GCA_038087875.1. Taxonomy (NCBI): domain Eukaryota; kingdom Metazoa; phylum Chordata; class Chondrichthyes; order Rajiformes; family Rajidae; genus Malacoraja; species Malacoraja senta. The sequence goes on from CM075998.1 coordinate 918,674, forward strand.
AATTCAATCTTTAACGTGCACATTTTTTTAATTAAGTATTCAACTCCATTTGTTTGCATCTTAGCTCAGTGGACTTTATAAATCCCGTGGCAATTTATGAAGGTGATCAGCACCTTTCCACGGTATACTTGCCAACAATTTTAAAGCTACAAGAAAAAGTGATTGCTGTTTATGAGATGGCGCAGAACTGCAACTGGTTTTTTTCCCCTTTGTTACGATCACTGCTGTGCAGAAACGCAATGGGCGATGTAATCTTCAAACATCAAGGCGCGATTAAAATGCAAGTGTTTCTTTTCCCCACTCATCAGGTAGACTTTGATAGAGTACACCACAGGAACAGGCCATTCGGCCCAAAATGTCCGTGTCGGACATGATGCCAGGTTAAACTAATCTCTGCCTGCATGTTTAAGAAGGAACTGCAGATGCTGGAAAATCGAAGGTAGACGAAAAATGCTGGAGAAACTCAGCGCGTGAGGCAGCATCTATGCAGCGAAGGAAATAGGCGACGTTTCGGATCGAGACCCATTTCCCTGTATTTATATTGGCACATGGATATAGAGGGATATGGATCATTCGCAGGCAGATAAGAGTTTGTCTGGGCATCATGTTTTGCACAGACATTGTGGGCCGAATGGTCTGTTCCTGTACTGTGTTCTATGAACATAAATAACCAATGATAACCGATAAGGCACTGATCATATCAGTTTGCGCTAATGCGACTGCAAATATGTCTTGCTTACATAATGCCATACACTCAGTCCAATGTTTTTGTACAGATGCTTAAAGATAAATCCCTGACTTTCTGCACATGGGAACAATGTGACTGAGCTCGCAATTTGCACAAGGATTTGAAGTGCCTGAGGTTTCAGTGAAATTTGACAAATAAATTTGAACAGGTTACTTCAGGCAACAAAAAAAACTTGGACTGTTGGCTGGAGTCGGAACATTCAGCTGAGCTACGATTCGTGAAGGGCAGCAGCCATACCGTTGGAGGGAAAACTGATGAAGGCAGGGAAGTGACTGTTTTCCCGTTGACACATCGGCACGCAGAGCTCTCTGTTGCCTCCGTGGACCAGTTGGAGGTTCCACCGCAGAAGGGCGTCAATGAAGCGGCTGAAGAGCTGTCGTTATTGAAGGCACAAGTGCTGGCTGCCTGGTAAGCGTCACAGCCAGAGCACCTGGATTCTATTGAGGAAAGGGTGACTGGTAGAAAGGGAGGAAAAACGTCAAAATGACAGTAGTTGGAAATCAGTAATAAAAACAGAAAGAGCGGCAGGTGGCGCAGCTGGTGGAACCACTCCCTTACTGTTGGTCTGGTGTCCAGGGTTGCTGCGGGAACGCGTCCTCCCGGCCGCCAGGCGGAGGGAACGGGCGACGGGTGGGAGTCCTCCAGGCCGCCAGGGGTAGAGTGCTGGTCCTCCAGGCCGCCAGGGGTAGGGTGCTGGTCCTCCAGGCCGCCAGGGGTAGGGTGCTGGTCCTCCAGGCCGTCAGGGGTAGGGTGCTGGTCCTCCAGGCCGCCAGGGGTAGGGTGCTGGTCCTCCAGGCCGCCAGGGGTAGGGTGCTGGTCCTCCAGGCCGCCAGGGGTAGGGTGCTGGTCCTCCAGGCCGCCAGGGGTAGGGTGCTGGTCCTCCCAGTCGCCAGGGGGATGATCCTGGTCCTCCCAGTCGCCAGGGGGAGGATGCTGGTTCTGGTGCCCCCCCCCCCCCCCCCGGCACCGGTGTGGCGCCTCTCGGCGGAATCCCGTCGCTATAGGATCTTTGGTTTAAAGAACTGTTGACGGCGGCGGCGGCGGCGGCTCCTCCCGGGCCCAGCCCAGCCCAGCGCAGCCTGGCGGGCGGGCGGGCGGGCGGTGAGTGGGTGAGTGCGGGTGGGCGGGCCGGGCCGGGCCGGGCCGGTGTGTTGGGCAGGACAGGCCGGGCTGGGCTGGGCTGGGCCGCCTGTCTGATGGCATCGCAGCCCGAGGGAGGGAGGGAGGACACGATCACGATGTGTGAGCCGCAGCCCAGCCCGGCACGGCCTTTGTTACCGTCCGCACTCGGCCGTTCACCCCGCAGCAGCAGCAGCAGCAACAGCGGCCTCCAGCCCGACCCGACCCGGTCAGGCAGTCAAGGCCCGGGGCTGGCGTGAGGGCAGCAGCGGTGGGGAGGGAGACGCTGCAGGTAGTTCCCCAGACTGGCCGCAAATAACTTTATCACTGTCCACGAGTTCTTACCCAGGGGACGATCCCCTTGTCCAGAGGCTGTTGTGTAAATGTCTGCATGAGTAACAAACACCTTCCTTTATTAAGTCTTGAATTTTAGCAATCTATCATCATCGCATTTTTTGTTTTTTGTTTCCCCGATTGTCAATTCTTGTCAGCTTCGCCCCCAACCGAGCAATGTCCCAGAAACTATCTAACTCACTTAAATATGCGGTCAGTTTTGATTTATTCGGGTTTAAGTGAACATTTTTACCTTTATTGGTATCATTCCTCATCAAATGTACTCAGTGAAGGTCAAAGCTATTCTTAAAGAGCACTCTAGAAAGCAAGATTATTTTTATAGGGATGCTTGATTTATAGTTTGAAGAAACTTGATATTTTAAGATAGTGGTATTTTGTATGGTATTTCTAACAGTTTGGTTCATGGAGTTGTGGTTTTCTAACACAGGTGATTCTATTCAGCAATGTTTGAAAGTTGTTTGAGAAATATTCCGTAGTATTGTGTTGCCAATGGAAAGAGTTAACAAATTAATATAGTACTATTTTGTTATCTCCTTTATAATCACGTTCCTATCAAAGATCAGTGATAAATGTACAAAATTAAAGAATGCTGCTGTTTAAAAACTTAATTCAACATTTTAAACTGTCAATTTATTTAACAGTCATCAAAGCCGCTGGGTTACAAGCCTAGAAATACTTCTATGTTATCCTATCCAACTGTGATTATAGGAATTGTTCTTTGATCATAAACCAGTTTATAATCAGGTCATTTAAAAAGTCAGATAATATAACGAATCAATGAATAAGTGTATTGGCCAAGTATTTACATACAAGGAATTTGCCTTGGTGCTCTGCCCGCAAGTGACAACATGACATACAGTGACAGTTAAGAATGATACATAAAACATTAAACATTAATAATAAAACATTATTGATTAAACATGTGAATTAAATGAAATACCAGAGTAAAAGGACCATAGTCAATGCACGTGGGAAGTTCTGTGTTTATTTGCGAAGTCTCCGGGGAGCCAAGTTCTAAATTCTACAACAGATCTTATCAAGAATGTATTGCCCACACAAAATTGAAAGAGAATCTAGAAATCGGAGGTACAACGGGACTTGGAAGTGCTGGTGCAGGATTCCCTAAAAGTTAATCTGCAAGTAGAATTGGTGGTAATTGTAGCATTTATTTCAAGAGGGCTAGAATACAAAATCAGGGATGTAATGCTGAGGCTCTAAGGCGCTGGTCAGGCTGCATTTGGAGTATTGTGAGCAATTTTGGGCACCATATTGCTGGAAGGATGTGCTGGCTCTGGAGAGGGTCCAGAGGAGATTTACAAGAATGATCCCAGGAATGATTGGGTTAACATATGATGAGTGTTTGATGGCACTGGGCCTGCACTCGCTGCAGTTTAGAAGAATGAGGGGGGGACCTCATTGAAATGTACAAATAGTGAAAGGCTTGGATAGAGTGGATGTGGAGAGGATGTTTCCACTAGTGGGAGAGTCTAAGACCAGAGATCATAGCCTCAGAGTTAAAGGACATTCCTTTAGGAAGGAGATGAGAAATTTCTTCAGTCAGAGGGGTGGTGAATCTGTGGAATTCTTCGCCTCAGAAGGCTGTGGAGGCTGTCAATGGATATTTTTAAGGCAGAGATAGATAGATTCTTGATTAGTGTGGGTGTCGGGGGTTATGGGGAGAAGGCAGGAGAATGGGGTTAGGAGGGAGAGATAGATCAGCCATGATTGAATGGCGGAGTAGACTTGATGGGCCGAATGGCCTAATTCTGCTCCTACCACTTAAGACGCTGCAATAGTAAACAGGTTCAAAGTTGGCAAGACACTCATTTAAACATTTAATTTTTGAAGTTTTAGAAATAATCTGCTTTTACTCCATACAGCAATACAAGAATTCTCCTACATTTTTGCCAGCTTCAACGTGATTTGACATTATCCCGCCCCCATCCCTTTCTGCTTTATGCTACAACCACTCTGCAACTTCCTGGTTTACTCATCCCTTCCCCCCTCGTCCTCTCAAGGCACTTTCCCCTATAACCACCTGCCCCTACTCCTGCTCCCTTGCCTCTTTCCGGGTGATACAGAGGTTTCTATGCACCTCCTTCAACCTCGTCTATTGCATTTGGTGCTCTAGATATGACCTCCTCTACATCGGCGATATCAAGCGTAGACTAGGCGACCATTTCGCTGAACATTTGTGTTCTGTCTGCTAAAGCCAGTGGGATCTCCCGGTTGCTACCCATTTTAACTCCCCGAACTTCACTGCCACACTGAGGCTTTATGCAAATTGGAAGAACAACACATCATGCTCCACAGCCCAACAGCATGAACATTGAATTGTCCAATTTCAGGTAACCCCTCCACTCCCCATCCCTTTCTTTCTGATCTATCCAAGTCCTCTCACTGTCGCAGCAGGCCGGGGCTGTCAACTCAGCTGGATTCCAGGCCTAGTTCTCGGACCAAGTGTCTAAAGGAGGGTCTCGACCCGAAACGTAACCTATCCGTGCTCTCCTGAGATGCTGCCAGACCTGCTGAGTTATTCCAGCACCTTGTGTCCTTTTGTGTATTAACCAGCAACTGCAGTTTTTTGTTTCTACAACTTATATAGAATGATATTACCGTATTCGTATAACGGACAATATCCACCCCCCCCCATGGTACGTTATTACGAGGGTTTACTGGACCGAGGAATCTAGGTGTAAGTGCATGAATCACAACAAGCTTGTAGGAAGGTGCAGCAAAATGTTACGAATGCAAATGGCATGTTGGCCTTCATTGCTGAGTAGTTGGAGTTTAGAAAGAAATGGAAGGATGTGTAGGGAAGGACTGCAGATGCTGGTTTAAATCAAAGGTAACTGAAGAAGGATTTTGACCAGAAACGTCACCCATTCCTTCTCTCCACAGATGCTGCCTGTCCCGCTGAGTTACTCCAGCATTTTGTATCTACCTTAGAAATAGGGAAGTTTTGTTGTTATTATAAAGGCTGTTTTTGAGGCCACACCTGGAGCACTGGGTACAGTTTTGGACGAATTAAGAAAATAATACACTAACGTTGGCGTCCTGGAGTGACTCAGTAGGCCAATTCTCAAGAGGGGGTTGTCATCACTGGCTGAAAAGAGTTAGCTCTATAAGAAAGACAGCTGTTGACATCACGCAATGTGTTTGACTTGAATTTTAAACAAAAGCACGCGTTAACATTCTTAGTAATACAAGGCAGGATTAAACCACGTTACACCAAAATAAACACATCATCACATAACAAAAAACTCAATGGCTTGAATTTGAAAAGCTTGGGATAGATATCTTGAGAATCTTTTGAGGTGTTATGCAGAAAGTAGGAACTGCAGGTGCTGGAATCTTGAGTAAAACACAAAGTACTGATGTATCTCAGTGGGTCAGGCAGCTTTTCTGGTGAACATGTCCTCTTGATGCTGCCTGGCTCACTGAGTTATCTCAACACTTTGTGGTTTGCAACGTTATGCACCTGACTGGAAAGTCAATAAAACTGCAGATGCTGGAAATCTAAAATAAGAACATGAAATGCTGGAAATACTCAGGAGGTCTTTGACTTGAAACATTAACCCTGTTCCTTTTCCCACAGACACGGCCTGACCTGCTGAATGTTTCCAGCATTTTCTGACTGGACGCAGCCTGCTTGTTTACCCCATCTCTACGTCAAGACTGCATTGAACATTTCCACTCAATTCAGAACATCACCCAGTGAACTCACTTAACATCTCAAGGGCAGTTGGGAATAGACAAAAATCTTGTCCCTGCCACCAATGTGCAGGTGCTGAGAATGCAAGCAAAATAAATGACTTATGTTCTTGCCAGTGAAACAAGGTGCTTTTGGTATTCACTCATTTTACAAGTTTTTAAAATTCTGGTTAAGTGGAAATATTCAGATGTCAAGGCAACTGATGTACCCCCTTGATGAAATAAGGCATCTCAGAGTCTTAGACTACAGGTTAGCTGAAGGCATGTGCAAACTTGATGCATGGTTTAGGAAGTTACAGAATTCTTGTTTAATGATATCCTTTTCCCACACCTAATCCAGTAGATTTTTCCAATAACCTAGTGCATTGCATCTGCTTTTGGACAAGCTGATTGGGCTGTGTTTTTATTTTTTGTTTGGTTTGTCACTTTCATTTTGTCTCCAATCACATGTGTCCATATAAAAAGTATCATTAACAAATGAACCATAATGTTCTTTTATGCATGTCTTTTTCTGCCTTGAAGATGGTCCTTAAAAACCTCCCTCTTTGACCAAGTATTTGACTGAATGCCCTTTGACTCAGAATCAGTTGTGTGTCTGGTGTTGCCTTGGGATATTTAAAAATTTTAAGGTTCCATGTAAATGTAAGTGTTGTCATTTTTTACTTAATAGTTCCACTGTCTTGATTTTAAGTCACAAATTGGAATGAAGAAAAATGCCACAGATGGTTGTGGAGGCCAAGTCAATGGATATTTTTAGGGAGATTGACAGATTCTTGATTAGTTTGGGGGTTATGGGGCGAAGGCAGGAGAGGGAAAGATAGATCAGCCATGATTGAATGGCGGAGTAGACTCGATGGGCCGAATGGCCTAATTCTGCTCCGAGAACTTATGAAGATATACACAAGGCAGTCTAAGAATGTTATATTTGCAGTATCTTGCATTGTAACTGATACTGCTTTCATTTGCAGGCTTTTCTTTGCGCAAGTTATCTTTGAAATGTGAACAGCAACGTGCTGTGTGGGCCAGTGGATTTGAGATTAGCGGAGGTTTTCAGAAACATTTGAAAGAATGGGTATGAGAATTAAACTACACAGTGCTGATCACCCTAATAATCTTCTGAAGGAACTCAACAAGTTTAGGCTTTCCGAAATCATGTGTGATGTAATCATCGTGGTGGGCAACCGGACGTTTTCAGCACACAAGTCTGTGTTGGCGTGCGCTGCCGGTTACTTCCAGAAGCTGTTTCTCAACTCCGAGGTGAACTCCGTCAGAACATATGTGGTCGACTTCATCACACCAGCCAACTTTGAAAGGATCTTGAACTTTATCTACACCGCAGAGCTTTTCACAGATCTCATCAACGTGGGTGTCATCTACGAGATGGCAGAGAAGCTGGGAATGCAGGATTTGCTGAAGGCTTGTTACTCCACATTCCCCGACTTGGAAAAAACACAATCGAGCAAAGTGGGAGAACGGCCAGCGGAAGACTACGCGCTTCTCCCCCTGCCCTCCAATGAGCAAAACCCGCCCAGGGGAAACTCGAGGACCACAGCATCGCAGTTTTGTCAAAGTCGAGGTTACATCATGCAGGTGGAGGTGGCAGAGGGGTTCAAGAGTGAAGAAAGACATCCCACCAATGAAAATGGACCCTCTGTGATGTACCAGCAAGCAACGAAAACTGAAGATAGCCTGAAGATGGAGTACAGCCAGCCCACATCCACTGAGAGTGTTCCCCTGGCCACCAGCAAAGCCCCTTGCGAGCTGTATGAGATTCAAAGTAATGGATATTATCAGACCAATTTACTGATGGCTGGAGAATCTCTGAAAGAAGATGGAAACAATGTTGAGCTCCAAGATCATTCAATGAAGGAAATGGAATGCATGCAGTTTGAAGGTATTGAAGCGGATGGCCTTAATTTTGATGAACACCAGGAGAGTAGGGGTGCTTCTGAAGAGGTAATAGAGCTGACAGATGATAGTGAAGATGACAGTCTGGTGTGTGTCAAGGACTGCAACACTGAAGGCAAGAGCATGCCGTGCCAGGTGTGTGGCAAGGAGTTACCGGCTAACATCTCAGTGATTCGGCAGCATGGCAAACTCCACATTGATGCCAAGGAGGGGTTGTGCAGAGTGTGTGGCACAAAGTTCACTGACAGGAGCTCTCGAATCACCCACGTTTTGTCTCACGTTGGAATTTTCCTCTTCTCGTGTGATATGTGTGAAATGAAGTTTGTGACGCAATGGCAAGTGGCTGGACACAGGAAAGCCAAACCATATGATACTAACATTATTGTGCAGCCCAATGCCATGCTCCCAACTGAGCCCAATTTTGGGGGCTCTCCAACGGAACTCTTCTGTGCAGTCTGTGGAAAGGCCATGGCTAAAGACTATCTCGCTGTGAAAGAGCACATTCTTTCTCACCTGGACATGAAAAGCCTTTCCTGCTGCGTCTGCGAGCAGCCTTCGAGATCTGTCTGTAGCCTGATGTGGCATGTTTTGTCCCATATGAATATATCTATTTTTTCCTGTTCTGTATGTGGTAATAGCTTTGTAGATCGAACAATTCTAGAGCAACACATGGCCTCACATCAGGGTATGAAGTATTTATTTGAATGTCATTTTTGCAGTAGAAAATTCCGACTGGAGGCTTCTTATCAAAACCACGTGAAGATCCACAAGAGGCATAACTCAGACAATGCAAAGAGTGTTACTGCTCAACACCAGTGGCTCAAAAAGACTTTAACAACGTCACTGTCAGACGAGTCTACGAGTGATGGACATGTGGCCACTCTACAGCAGGAGTCCCTTCTCTCCCTTCCCTTAAACCACATCAAGACCACCTGCAAAGGGAACTGGTACGAATGTGAGTTTTGCAGGAAGAGGTTTTCTCATTCCAGTGAGTTTCAGTATCACCTACGGATTCACTCAGGGGAGAAGCCCTATGAATGTAAGCTGTGCCACAAGTTCTTCAGGGGGCGATCGACTGTCAAAAACCACCTAAAGACTCATTCCGGAGCCCTCATGTACTGCTGCACAGTGTGCCAGAGGTACTGTCCCACCCTCAACCTTATGATTAAGCATGTGGAGATGCACAAGGATGGAGGCCTGCCTCCTGATTTTAACATTGCACAGACTTTTATGTACATCGTACATTCCAAACAGTCAGTAAAAATGATGGACTAATCTTTTATTTTGAAAGGAAACAGACCCAATGTTGGACAAACTGTATTCTGAATTAGACATCAAATAAATTATCACTTTAATGAACAGTAGAACCTTCAAAACGTAGTATTTTTGAGAGGATCATTGACAGAATTTTACAAAAATGTTGTAGTTGTCACTAACTTGCAATGCTAATATAACTGGTATAATGAAGTTACCATTTTACACTGTGTGTGTGTGTGGTGGGGGGGAGGTGGGGGTGGGTGTGGGTGGGTGGGTGGTTGTCAACTTATGGTTGATTGAACACAATTACCCAGACACAAGGTAGTAGCTTCGGGGCCTTAGTGGAAAAATGGATGTGTTCACATTGTCCTATCAAATATTGCTATTATAATCCCCAGGGAGTTGATTGAAATAGGTAGCGTGAGCGGTCAGGGAATGCTTTAAGTTAGAGCTTTCATTGTGCTCACTACACATTTAGTGTGACACAGGGCAGCACAGTGGCACAGCGGTCGAGTCGCTGCCCTGTGACTATGTGGGATTTCTCTGGGCTCTCCGGTTTCCTACTACATTCCAATGACATCCTTGATGATAGTGCCTCATGTAGATGCTTTTAATGGTGCCTGTGATGGACCGGGCTGAGATATGTGATAATTCTAAAACTAAATATCCATGAGATGGCCAAATCAGTTTACTAATGTATATTGGTATCTATAGTAACCAATACACTGTGTGTGAAAGTGGATAATTGGAAGTTTTGATTACATTTGTTAGTCCGATTGCATTCCCAGATTGCTTTTCTGAAATTCCCCAAAATTGCTTTCATTGTTGTATGTGAAATATCCATAAATGTTGCCTATATTTTTCAGTCAGAAACAGAATTTGTTTTAAATATAAACAAGTGCATTTGTGTTAATTTTATTGGACTAGCTGGAGATGAGTGTAGTCATTATTTGGTTCAGTTTGGATCTTCTCTTCTGGAATGGAGTCTTGGTTTGACTTTATGACCAGCATTTATTCTCTCATACCTGCTGATATATTTGGTTCCACTCATGGCTCAGCTGGCTGAGGTCAGCTTTCAATTAAGCTGAACCTGCTCGGGAGTCATGTTTAGGATTCCAGGTCCTTGCTGTGTTAACATCCTCCTTTGCATCCAAGTTTAGTTATGATTAGTCTTATTGCCCCTCGTCTAGTGATATGATTAGACTAACTGCTTCTTATCTAGGGGAGTACAGAATGGATATTAAAGGAAAGATGTGTAACGTGTTGTATTGCTACAGTTAGTAAATGTTTCCTGTATGCAGAGAATTTATCCAGACAGCCCAACAGTGTATCTAGTCGAGCTGCTGCCTCGTAGCTCCAGCGACCCAGGTTCAATCCTGACTTCCAACACTCAGTTTTCTGCGTGGTGTACAGCATGACACTGAACCATAATTACAAAGATTGAACACTATCTGTTGTGAATTATTCTGCAAGTATATGTCGTGGAGCATTTAAGGTTTGCAGAAGGCATTTTTTCCCTCAACACCAGATTGAGGATGGGTCAATGCATTGGACGGGGTACTTTGAACAAAAGATTTGGGCACAAAAACCTTCCAAGTGATTCTATTAATTCGTAACAAATTAAAGAATTTGCCACTGAATGTTACTTTTACTGAAGACTGAGGACATCTAGGGAGACAAGGAATTAATTAAACTTGGGAGTTGGAAGGTTTCTAGTGTAAATCGCAGTTGAGGAACCAAAGGGAGCTCTAATCTAGGACAGTATCAATTGAGCATAGATGCCCTATTTTATAGGCACGTCGACTATTTTGGTTTGCGAAAGTTGAAGTGATACCAAATATGGCTCTGTTTAAAATAAAACATTTGTTTCATAGGTGCTGAGACATGCGTAACCCTGTATAAATCAACAGGAAGTTTGTTTGGGTTTGTAAATTTGGCTGTCCTGTAATCTGTAGTCTCGCCCCACCTCTCTTCCAGCTGTCTCCCCCACACTACAATGTCTGAATAAGGTTCCCGACCTGAAACGTTGCCTATCCATGTTCTCCAGATATGCTGCCTGAGATGCTGAATTACTCCAGCCCTTTGTATCTCTGTCTGTAATGTAAGGTGTTGTACTCATCCCTGGTGACTGAGGGCGGTGTGATGTGTTTGCCAGTGTGAGGGGGGGTGTCGTGCATGATTCCAGAATACATGCAATGAAGCCCATGTACGTGGTAGTGACTGTCAAGACATGAATGTGCATATTACTTGTTTTAAACAATATTGGACAATGTGAGCGGAGGGCTGGCAATTATTTGAGGGTCTCGCAATTGCTTGAAGCCATGTATTCTGCAGAATTACCTGGTTTGTGAGAAACCCTTGTTCATCCTGCTTGCTGTTCAAAACATGCCAAATAGTGTGTTCACTCAGCTAGAAAGCATAATTGTAAAGTAGCCAAAAGCTGAAGATTTTTGTTTTGTTTTATTTGACTGCATCTATTGAATTTAGAAGGTCTGTGTCTAATACAATAAAAGTAATAATACTTTTAACTATTGTACACACTTGGTAACGGTGGGTTTAGTTTTCAGTTTTGTTGAGGTTTGGTGATTGCGCCTTCTGAATTGTGTTAACTTCTTGATGTTCTCACAGTCTAATTGACATCCCTATATTAGAAACATAGAAAATAGGAGTAGGCCATTCGGCCCTTCGAGCCAGCACCACCATTCAATGTGATCATGGTTGATCATCCACAATCAGTACCCCGTTCCTGCATCCTCATATCCCTTGATTCCGCTAGCCCTAAGAGCTCTATCTAACTCTTTTGAATGCATCCAATGAATCGGCCTCCACTGCCTTCTGAGCCAGAGAATTCCACAAATTCACAATTCTCTAGGTGAAAACGTTTTTCCTCATCTCAGTTCTAAATTGCCTACCCCTTATTCTTAAACTGTGGCCCCTGGTCTGGACTCCCCCAACATCGGGAACATGCTTCCTGAATCTAGCTTGTCCAATCCCTTAATTTTATATGTTTCTGTAAGATCCCCTCTCATCCTTCTAAATACCAGTGAACACAAGCCCAGTCGCTCCATTATTTCATCATACGTCAGTCAGTCCTGCCATCCCGGGAATTAACCTTGTGAACCTACGCTGCACTGCCTCAATAGCAAGAATGTCCTTCCTCAAATTAGGAGACCAAAACAGCACACAATACTCCAGGTGTGCTCTCACCAGGGCCCTGTACAACTGCAGAAGGACCTTATTACTCCTATATTCAAATCCTCTCATTATGAAGGCCAACATGCCATTAGTTTTCTTCACTGCTTGCTGAACCTGCATGCTTACTTTCAGTGACTGATGTACAAGGGCACCCAGGTCTCGTTGCACTTCCCCTTTCCCTATCTGACACTTCACATTTATTGCAATACTAATTACATTCTTTCTGCTATTCCTTAAACTGGCAATTGTGGAATACAAGATGTGGGGAAGAATGCCCTTTTCAACTTTTGGATATGAAAAATAGAAGAAAAAAAAAATATCTAAATGAAAGAAAATCGTAACTTTTAAAAATATTTACCTAAGTATTATTGTGTACCTTTGTTCCCGTTGACAGCATCAAGGCCCATCCATTTTACCCCCAAAAAAGCCTGATTGAAAGAAATTTGTTTCTGTGGTATTTGGGTTCTAATTAAAGGTATAAAAGTTTGATTATCTTCATGCTGGACTGATGCAAATCTTTGCCATGATAGAAGCTTATATCTTCAGCTTTCGGCTACTTTACAAGTATGCTAAAGATTTTATCCATACTTTACAATTATGCCAAAGTTTCTGAGGTATGTTTTTCTCCTGCAGTACTGTTTGCAGACAGCAAGCGACACTCTTGTACTAATTACCATAGCTTGGCGACACGTTTCTAGCTCGGCGTTAGAGCTGGAGAAATGATAGGGAATGATTCACCAGAAGGCACACAAACACCAAGCAAGAACGTGAAAGTAAAAACAGAAAACTCCTCTTGTTCCAGTTCACCATAATCCTCAATTTCATAATCTTTCAGATATTTATCTATCTCCATTTTAACTATATTTAGTTTTAATCTTATAGATCTTAGGTTGGTTTATTATTGTCACATGTATTGAGGTACAGTGAAAAACTTTTAGTTGCATGCTATCCAGTCAACGGAAAGACTATACATGATTACAATCAAGTCATCCACAATGTACAGATAGAGTGTATCATTTAGTGCGAGATAAAGTCTGATTCAAGATAATTCTAAGCTTTGTTTAAGAAAGAACTGCAGATGCTGGAAAAATCGAAGGTCGACAAAAATGCTGGAGAAACTCAGTGGGTGCATGGTGTGTTTTGCCTGGATAGCACCTGAAACAAAGTTATCCCCTGTGTCTTGTCCTATCAAGCAGGAGGTCGAGGGGTGATCTTATAGAGGTGTATAACATCGTGGAGGGGGGGGTGTTTTACCCCATTTACTCAGAGTCAGGGAATCGAGAACCTGAGGACATGGGTTTAAGGCCAGAGGGAGAAGATTTAATAGGAACCTGAAGGGCAACTTTTCCACACAGAGGGTTGGGTATATGGAAAGAGCTTTGGAAGGATAGGGCCAAACGTGGGCAGGTGAGACCAGCATACATGCGGCATCTTGGTCAGCATTGGCCAGTTGGGTTAAAGGGCCTGTTTGACTGTGACTATCATTGAAGATCACTCAAAGTAGAGTATGATTGTCCTGGTGGGTCCTTTCTGTGGGCCTTGATTTGGCTGAAGAGACCGATCCTGGAGCTACAGACTTTTACTGCTTCCCAGCCTTGATCTGAGACGCCGTGCTCAAAAGAGTTGGGGCTCTGTGCATTCATGCTCTTTTCAGCTGAAATTAAAGCCACAATGAAAAATGAACCTGTTGCTTATCACCACTGGCAGACCGGGGACCTATCCGTATCTGCCTAATTAAGCACTTCCTGTCAATTAGAATTATCTTGAATCGGACTTTAAAAAAAAAATCTGATTCTGGAAAATTTGTTGCAATGATGCATAAAAATTGCTGTTGTCAGCAGTGGCTGCAATTTCAGCACTCGGCTTGAATCTGTAGTCACTTGTCATCATTGCCTGGTTTAAGGGAAATGCCTTGTTTGTGGGCAGGTTGGATGCATGTACACGTTGGCTCACGAGCTCTTTGCTGTGTTGTCAGTTTTCTAAGCACATGGAATTCCTGTTATGTGAGTTTTCAACCCATCGTGGCGACAGCATCCTTTCACCACAGGCTAGTTGAACCGATCAGCCACTTTCACTCCATCTTGGCCCATTTAGAACACACTCCATGGAGTTGTTGATTTTCTCCACACTGTAAATGTGCATGACCCAGAGTTTCAGCTACCATCGTCTCCATTCCCCTTTCCCTCTCCTCTTGCACAAATACAACTCAGCATTCATTGTCTATTTCACCTTGTTCAAATCCCTGCTACTCCTAAATTATTCAACATTAGCTGAGTAGGCCAGCGCTGAGGAAGTGTCACACTGTCAGTGGGGTCGTACAGAGGGAGCGCTGCAGTCAGAGCAGCAGTGGCAAGAGAGAGCAGCACGTTCAGAGGATGGGCTGTGTTGAGGGAAATCCAGATTTCTGAGTACACAACTCTGTAACTTGCCGCATTTATATCCCAATCTCTTCCACTTTAACCCCCAGAGCACGACTCAGTTGGGTTTAATGCACCGACGGGACACTGGCCCGGACCAGTAGCAGCCCCAGGCCCACAGCCAGCACGGAGAAGAAGCGCCAACTCCAGCCCAACCCAGCTTCAACTCCCGAGGAACCAGCTCCCCGACCGGCCGGGGACTGCCAGCTGCACCCCCTGACCCACCCAGCGGCCGCCGGTCACCCCCCCCCCCCCCTCCGCCAGCGAAAGCCGAGCACCAGCCATCAACGGGGACACCCACAAAACTCTGCAGCAACTCAGCGGGACACACAGCATCCCCGGAGAAAAGGGGTGACTTTTCAGGTCGAGACCTTTCTCCAGAGATGTTGCCTGACCCACCGAGCCACCGCAGCACCCCGTGTGCATCCCTGCCGATGACCAGCAACCGACAGCCACTGGACAAGGCGAGAGACGCAGCCGACAGTCCCCGGCCTGCTGGGGAATGGGAGCCGGAGCAGAGCCGGGCCGGATCCAGCGCCGGCTGCAGGTCCGGGGCCACTCCGGACAAGGGCAGGATACCTTGGAGCGGACGGGGCCAGCAGCAAATCAACAGTGCCGGAGACTCGAGCCTGACACTGACCACGGACGAAATGCAGGTCTGCACACAACACAGCACCAGAGCTGCCGAGAATGTTTATAGTAAGTGACCTATGACCTGGGCATGCGCAGTCGGAATACCGAACTCGCTTATGCTGTCATGAGGTTTGTAGATGTGGAAAATATACTCCGGGAAGGAACCCTTTAAATTAAAAAATCTCAAATGAGTTGATGATCCGTTTACATTCCAATTATATATTGGATCATGATCTATTATTGCCTGGGGCTGCCCGCTTTAATTTAAAAGCTGCACTGTTGACTGGCAGAAAGGAGATGTCTAGACAATTCTTCTATCATTGAAGCTTTGTGGCTGCATATGACTCGGATTAAAACCCCCCACAAAACCTTCCTCCTTTCTTTCTGAAAAAATGTTTTTGTTTTATGTAACCTGATGAACTCGGCAGGTCGAGCAGCATCTGGAGGCAAAGGGATGGGAGGTTTTGCTCCAGATGCCAGCATCTGCAGTCTCTTATGTGACTACACAAAATTCACATGCAACTATCCTCCTCTCAGAGCAGTTTTCTGGTCAAATTGTGCTCCCTTTGTGAGTTTCTGCAATTTGTCTTCCCAGCTCTTTACAAAAATAAACATTTTCAAAATAAAGTGTCTTTGCTTCACAGTACTGT
This sequence comes from Malacoraja senta, assembly GCA_038087875.1. Lineage (NCBI taxonomy): Eukaryota > Metazoa > Chordata > Chondrichthyes > Rajiformes > Rajidae > Malacoraja > Malacoraja senta. Next base: position 934,669 of record CM075998.1, read on the forward strand.
CATAAACCTTTCCCATCACCTCAGATGATACATTTAAAAAGTTCACCAAATACATGAAGAGAAAAAATATTAGATGGATACATTACTCTGTTCAGCACCAAACTTGGGATGGTTCTACACATATTTATCTTTCATTTGGTTGCTGGATGCTGATGCGTTTTACTAGTGCCAGTGTATGTGGTGCAGGACAAACCATACTGGAGAGTGTGGTTTCCATGAGAACACTGGTGTTTTCTGTTGCTTAGTTCCAGAGGCTATGGGGAATGGTTTGCTGAAATAGCTCAGAGCCAGTTAGTGACAGTAGTCCCATGATTTATCTGATGGTAAGACAAAATGCTGGAGTAACTCAGCAGGTCAAGCAGCATCTCTGGAGAACATGGTGTTTTGTTTTGGAACCCTTCTTCAGACTGATAGTGCTTGGGCTCAGTGGAGGATTACAATTGTTTTTTTACCTTGTTTGTGTTTTAATGATGAAAAAATGTAGTCCATGATAAACTACCATGCCTCATGTCTTAAATACTTTGTTGTGTAAAGTGATGAAGAGATTGAAGTTTGACAAACGGTTTAATTAAGGATGCTGTAAAATAACAAAAGTGAAAAATAATAATTTGGAAAAGAAAACACAGTTAATGAAGAAGACAATGTTCACAACAATTTATTTTACAGATTTTCAGAAAAAATTCCCCTCCTAATGAGCCGTGAGCTTTCTGAAGTTGCTCACGTGCCTGTTTGTCAAGTAGGAACTTCAACAGTAATTTCATAAAAAGCTTTGCATTGATATTGCGCCTTGTCACACTTCTCCCAGAATGCCACAGAGCCGCAGTGAGTGACACCAAACTTCAACCCTAACTCAGGTTGCTGAGATTAATTGCAGCGTGGCTGATGATGTCTTGGTTGGTTTGATTCCGTGCAGACCAAGAATTGTTCAAAGACTATTTGGTGTGTCGGAGTTCTGCTGCATTGTCAACTGAGCTGTGGGGGAAATCTATAAAGTAGAAAACTATGCATTTCAATAGCGCCATATCACATCGCCCTTAAAATGTTTTGCATATGATGATGTACGTATTAAAGGTATGAAGGTAAATGCAGTTGCCATTTTTGCACATAAATAGCATCCCATAAATGATAAATGATCAGTTAATGTATTTCGATAGTGTTGGTTCAGGACACCAGAATTACCCAAAAAACCTCTTTTGACATTTTTACTAATTCATGAGAATGTCAATGTCCTCCTCATCAGGCAGATTAGGTTAATCTGTTTAACGAGTCAACCACCATACTTTACCAGGGTCTGCTGAGATTGAGAGTTCAGATACTGGCTGGTACTGAAACCAAAACCTTCAAACATCTTGGTGAGAAAACGACCAACACCTGTAATAATCATGAGTTATTGTGAATATAATTTTCTTTCTAAAATAAACTAATCTTCTTTGGTTTCCTCTTCTGATTTCTACCTTATGTCCTCTTGTTCAAAAATGTTTTAAAAAGACCATGATAAATATTTTGAGGAGTCACATTTTCACCAAAAGAACTTGGATGTTCCTGTTGGGTGAACCCTCAAATTATGCTGTGTTTCACTTTTAATATAATTAAAATCATCATATAATACTTTCTAGTGGACAGATGCCTTTAGAATTTCACGAGACATTGAACAGGAATCGGGAGAAGAAAAAGCCCTGTTTAATTAATTCTCGGTGAAGAACTTTCTCCATTTGATGAACGAAATCATGAAATCACCACAATGTGTCTGGTGTCTGAAGAAATGGACACATCGTCATCTTCCTTGGCATATTTCTTGGGCAAAAACTTCACAATGTTGGTTGCAAAATGATACCTGAAATCTTTGTGCATAAAGTTGAAGAGGATGGGATTTATAATGCAGCGAGTACAGGCGAGGCACACAGTAAATTCATAAAAAAAATAAACTGCATACTCTATGGTACAGTTTTGTTCATAATCCATCAGCGCAGCGAGTATGAGGAAGTAATAAGGGGAGCAACAGATTAAGAATGTTATGATGTAAGCATATATTAATTTACAGGTCCTTATGATTTCTTTGTTACCGGAGGCTTTAGCAGCTTTTGCAGTGACGATGTTGCTCACAATGATAATGGGAAAGGGGATAATAAGCCCAAAAATTAGGGTTAAAGAACCGTGAACATACCAAGACCTCAGGCTATCCAAGAAGCAGTAGTTATAGTCATATCCATACATTTGGTGAAATAAATAGTTTGGTATGGACAATACCACAGCCAGAGTCCACACGGACACACAAATCAGCCTACGGATGCGTCGATCCCTGGATCCTTGAGCCTGGGCTGGGTACCGCAGTGAGAAGTATCTGTCCAAACACGAGCTGACCAAGAAAAAGGAGCTGCTGTACAGATTAAGGCAATACAGGAAGCCATTGAGTTTGCACAAAAAGGAGCCCCAGACCCAACGGTGATGAAAGGAGATCTTTGTCATCCTGAATGGGATCATTAACACAGCAATCATGTCACTGATGGCTAAATTAAAAATATATAAGTTGCTTTCTTTCTTGGCCTTTTTCATCTGCCAGTTTATCCAAAGAACAAGAATGTTGTCTACCAGACCCACTACAAAGATTAGCAGGTATAAACCAAGCATTATATACATCATTGCTTCTCTATCCATGTGGGTAACACATTGGCACCAGGGAGGGCTGCAATCTTTAGTAGTGGTGTTGCTGCTGCTAGGGCTGGTCACAGTTGAGTCCTCCATGGAGAACCTGCAGATATTAAAACAATTGTAATTTTTAGATTTAATAACATTTCCATTTGCAGCCTTCGAACACAGCTGATCCCCTTGCTCTGATGTTCTCCTGCACTGTTAGGTATATGTCTAATTCCTCTTTTCAATGTATGATCGACTTGGCTTCAGAGGCCATTTATCTTTTTAATTTGTTACCAATTGCCCGCAGATGGCTGTTTAAGAAGGAACTGCGCATGCTGGAAAATCGAAGGTACAGAAAAATGCTGGAGAAACTCAGCGGGTGCAGCAGCATCTATGGAGCGAAGGAAATAGGCCCGCAGATGGCTGCTGACTTAAAAAAAAAGGCTGTGTGGTCCTTTGGTGAAATGCTCAATTTCCACTGCTTTTTGAGGGGAATTTTAGGTTTCTATTGCCTTTGCATGAAGGATTGTTAAAGCTGTTTGATCTCCCTTTACAAACTGCCCCAGACCTCAGCAGGGAATGGGGATTGAAGCTTCCAGCCTAGGGGCTTTATTCCAGCAATTTACAGTCTATTTCCGCGCTGAATGGCTCTATGAATCGCACCTTCACCTGGAAGGACCCCGTTAGGACCCTAGACAAAAGAAAGGTAGGAGGAATGGTCCTTTCTTTCTGAGATAGTTGAGAGCCCTCAACCATGCCTATTCCATTTCTTCTCTCACCCCCTGTATTAGCCAGAGCAAGGATAGGGTTCCTCTTATCCTCACCTTCCACCCCATTAACCTCGACATCCAATGGATCATCCTCTTTAATCTCCCACCACCTCCAATGAGATGCTAGCAAGTGATGCATCTTCCCCTCTGCCTGCATTCTGAAAGGACTTATTGTTGGTATGATCTGCTATAATTACTTTTTAAAAACTCTGCTCAAACAACCACGTATTAAATATGATCTTATAAATCAGGTCTGAAATGTTTTAAAAAAAGAACAGAAAATGTTGGAAATGGCGGTTGAGACAACAACTATGGAGTGAAAAACAGTTATTGTTTCAGATCAATCACGTTTCATGACTGCTCTTTGCAAAGAGCAGTTCTGAAACACAATTGATCTGAAAATCAGGTTATGATATCAAAACTATGCCTCGACTGTTGCGTTTCTTGGAAACAGTACAATGTAGAGATCACAACTAAAGCACAAAATAATGAAATCAATAGATAATATTTTCCATTACAAGCCCATTGTTCAGTTTTCAAAGCAATGTCGGAATAAAGTTGCGACTGACCTGAATAAGTGTTTCTTTCACTGCTGTGTGAATTGCTCCACCGGAGAACAAATGTTTGCAAATGATTGTGAGGTTTAATATTTATGGATGTTTGAAGCGGGAGGAAGGAAAGTGAGGGGAGATTTTACAGTAAACAGGAAACCACGGGAATTATATGTACCCAATGCTCATGGGGACAGAAGGTGTTGCAAGATAATGAATATTTTGTCCGGCTTTGGCTTTGAAAAGTCAGCATCTTTACTTTCCCAAACGAGGTAAATAACTGGCTAAATGTGCAACGTACAAAGCCAGACTAAATCGGCAGAGGTCATTTTATTGTGTAAAATGTGTATGGAGATGGGTGGGGAGAAGTGTGGGGACCACTTTCAAAATTAAGTCTTACATTATGTTGGCTTGTATTTGCTTCCTCTCCTTACCCAAAGCATAAAGGTCCTAAGATTTGTTACTGGGTCACACAAATCTTGTTTGATCGCAGCTCGTAGGATACAACTGTGTCAGCTAAAGGGATGCTTCATGTTACTAAAGGACGCCTAAGATGAGAAAAGTGGTACAGCTGTGATAACTCTGCAATAGACATCATCAGGGCAATTGTGACCAATGGAATTGTGCCCTGTCTGTGTCGCCATGAGAGTATGAATAAAAACTGAAGGAATAAGCCTTCTCAGAATGTCAGGTGATTGCTTAGGATCATACCTTTGATCACTTAGGATATGTATAGAGATGTTTATAAATGGACAAGATTAAGCTCGGGCTCATCAATTTAAGTCACTGGCAAATTCCATTGGGAATTCAAGATAAAACTTCTTAACCCGAAGAATGGTCTTTTTTGAGCTTTATGATTATTGTCAACTTTGTGGGGGGAAATAGGAAGGAAGCTAGTAGAATATATCCTCAAATACAATAAAGATAGATTTTTCAAAATATGTCTACTAGAAAAATAAATATATTTTTGGACACTAACAATAACGAAAACATATGGAGACCCTTCCTCAGACTGATTCCTCCAGAACTTCCGGAGATCAGCTGGTTAAGCAATAACTCTGGAGGCAAAGAGATGATCGTTGTTCAATCAAGACCCTGCATCTCTCTCTTTATCAGTTCTGATGAACAGTCTTTGATTTGAAACGTTAAGTTTCTCTTCCAATAGATGCTGCCTGAAATGTTGAGGCTTAGCCAGCATTTTCAGCTTTTATTCTAATAGATAATGGACAATCATATCTGGAAGCTTCATCTTAACATTTCTCATCATATTGTTTAAGGCTAGTAGGATGAGGATTGCATGTGGCTAAGGAGGATGTTACTTATTATTATGGTGTATTGTAAGTATTTTTATGATTAGTAATCTTAATTAAACGTAAATGATTAAATGTCAGATATAAATTGTATAGTAATTGAAATAAATATAGCTGAAAAAATGTATGGAATTGTAAATTGTAATATATTTAATTGTGGTCGGGGTTGAATAAAGGGTGGAAGTTTAAGTAAATTACCGTTAATTGCACAAAAAATGTATTAAAGTACATTTATATTTGTAAGGATATTTAAAAATATGTGCAAAGTAAATATATTCACATAGAATGTAGATTTGATTTCACTGCATAAAACATTTTATATAACTGTCTACATTTTGTGAAAAGTTGTGCTGGTTCAGGAAATTTTCCTTTCACTATTACTTTTCTCAACATTATGTCACATTTGTTTGTATTGAGTTGTGTCAGCTCAGAAGTAGGTGGGAGGTTGCACGAGAAGTGAAGGGGGAAAGTTGAAATGGATTTCATATAGAAGGGAACTAAAGATTGAGTTAAATCTGAGACAAAACAAATTATGTGGGGATTAGGGCATCGATTAGAAAACTATGATTTTCAAAGTAACAGCACAGTGGATTGTGTCCTTTGTTGGCAGTGGCAGTGGATTGTGGGGATTTGAAAAGTGAATTTGCTGAGCTTTACAATTAAAGACTGGATACCAGCACCCCCCCCCCCATTACGCCTAACACCTATTGTGCATTTGACTTTTTGTTCCGTATCCTGTCTCCTGTATTTTGCTGCTTTCTGAAAAATACTTCCTGATAGGGTTTTTTGTTAGAGACTCGACAAGAAATGTCAATCAGTGAAGGAGTCCAAAGGAACAGAACATTACTGAGGTTGCACGCAAATCAGCAAGCAGAAGGAAAATTTTCTTGGAGTAGGCCAGGCCTTCACATTCACAATGGAAGCAGCAGGAAAATGTGATCAAACACAGGACAAAGGGACTCTACTAGCACTACTGCTCTGAGGCAACTGGCTTGATCCATTGTATGGGTCAAATCCTGAGATCTTCCCGATCTGCCATTAAATGAGATCCTGGTAATTCTGAACTTTTAAAGTCTATTTATCCATCACTGATTCACATAAAGTCTCTAATTTCAATATACACAACAACAGTATTTGCGGTGATTTTTTTCAACATTATTAGAAGGGAAGTTGCACGACACAGCAGGGCTTAAAGTAGTAAGAAATATGTTTTAATTTGTCAACATTTCAAGTACATTTTGAGCAGGCTCATAACCACTGGACAGTTACTTTACAAAAGGAATGGATACTTCTGCTGACAATGAAAAATAAAACTATTGGATTATTACAGTCGTTCAGATGAAAACTATGTGGGTGTAGGTAGAATGAAAATCTTGCTTGCAGTAGCATCGCAGGCTGAGACAACAGACAGAAACAAAAATTATACGTGAATTGCACAAATTCTACAAGAAAAGACAAAAGGCTTTGCACAATTGTGCAAAAATGCATAATTGGGAAACGAGTCCATCGTAGTGCAAGAGATGGCCCGAACTGTTCCATTGCCGAGGTAGGAGTAAGATTATCCGGGTAGTTTCAAGAACTTGATGGTTGTAAGAAAGTAGCTGTTCCTGAACTTGATGGCGTGGGGCTTCAAGCTTCAATACCTCCTACCCGATGGTAGCAGCGAAGGGAGGGCATGGCTCGGATGTTGGGGATCCTCGATGAGGTATACCGTTTGAGGCAGTGTTTAAGAAGGAACTGCAGATGCTGGAACATTGAAGGTAGACAAAAATGCTGGAGAAACTCAGCGGGTGCAGCAGCATCTATGGAGCGAAGGAAATAAGCAACGTTTCGGGCCGAAACCCTTCTTCAGTGCCTCGTGTTAATGCTTTCGATGCTGGGGAAGGCTGTGCACATAATCTGAACTCGGCTGAGTCCAACATTCTTCGTGATTACATCTGAGACCAGGACAGGTCACCCTAGATATTAATGCTCAGGAATTTGTACCTATCCATGTTCTCCAGAGATGCTGCCTGACCCACTGAGTTACTCCAGCACTCTGTGTCCTCTTGTGTAAAGCAGCATCTGCAGTTCCTTGTTTCTATATTTGATTCTTTAATCGTTCCCTGAGGTTTAAGTGAAAGTGTGCGGACGGATTGTCTTCCATGTGGACGCCGCGCTTGGGCGGGAACTAAGGCGGCTGCTCGTTCCTCCCCGCGAGAGCTTGGGCGAGATCGATGGGCGAGGGCGACACAAAGGCGGGATTGTCCACGTGAGGCAGCCGCGGCTTTAAATTCAGCTTCAGTTGACGCTGGCCGAGGTGGTGTGTGTGGAGAACCGGGGGTGGCATAATCCCTGTGAAATCACGAATTCTCTATGAAATCGTTGTTTAAAGAAAGAATATTGAAGCTGATTGTTTATCGATACACCTTTTTAGCTTCCCCCTCCCCCCACACAAGGTGCGCTGACCATTTCAGTCATTACTTTTTTTTCTAGAATTATCATTTTGTACTTTTCCGTTCCTGAACGGTAAGTTTGCGAGTGCGATTTCATAAAAACAGTGGGATTTTAAATTGGATCTGTCTTGTCATCCAATAAATTAATTCATGTTGTGTTCTTTCCAGTTTCGGAACTTCGCTGGAGTTGGTAAGTTTGATGACTTGTGAAGCATAGAAACATAGACAATAGGTGCAGGAGTAGGCCATTCGGCCCTTCGAGCCTGCACCGCCATTCAATGTGATCATGGCTGATCATCCAACTCAGTATCCTGTACCTGCCTTCTCTCCATACCCCCTGATCCCTTTAGCCACAAGGGCCACATCTAACTCCCTCTTAAATATAGCCAATGAACTGGCCTCAACTACCTTCTGTGGCAGAGAGTTCCAGAGATTCACCACTCTCTGTGTGAAAAATGTTCTCATCTCAGTCCTAAAAGACTTCCCTCTTATCCTTAAACTGTGACCCCCTTGTTCTGGACTTCCCCAACATCGGGAACAATCTTCCTGCATCTAGCCTATCCAACCCCTTAAGAATTCTGTACGTTTCTATAAGATCCCCCCTCAATCTTCTAAATTCCAGCGAGTACAAGCCGGGTCTATCCATTCTTCATATGAAAGTCCTGACATCCCAGAAATCAGTCTGGTGAACCTTCTCTGCACTCCCTCTATGGCAAGAATGCCTTTCCTCAGATTAGGAGACCAAAACTGTACACAATACTCCAGGTGTGGCCTCACCACGACCCTGTACAACTGCAGTAGAATCTCCCTGCTCCTATACTCACATCCTTTTGCTATGAATGTTAACATACCATTCGCTTTCTTCACTGCTTGCTGCACCTGCATGCCTACTTTCAATGACTGGTGTACCATGACACCCAGGTCTCGTTGCATCTCCCCTTTTCCTAATCTTCCACCATTCAGATAATAGTCTTTCCTGTTTTTGCCACCAAAATGGATAACCTCACATTTATCCACATTATACTGCATCTGCCATGCATTTGCCCACTCACCCAACCTATCCAAGTCACCTTGCAGCCTCCTAGCATCCTCCTCACAGCTAACACTGCCCCCCAGCTTCGTGTCATCCGCAAACTTGGAGATGTTGCATTCAATTCCCTCGTCCAGATCATTAATATATATTGTAAATAGCTGGGGTCCCAGCACTGAGCCTTGCGGTACCCCACTAGTCACTACCTGCCATTCTGAAAAGGACCCGTTTACTCCTACTCTTTGCTTCCTGTCTGCCAGCCAGTTCTCTATCCACATCAATACTGAAAGATTGTAATTCCCTTGTGTGTAGATGAAAGGCAGAAACTTGGGAGGGGTGGGTTGGTGAGAGAGGTGACAAGGTGAGAGAGTGTTGATGGGAACATGCAGAGAATAGGTTACAGGGACAATCAGTGGGGGAACAGGGAACAGGGAGACTAGACTTAATATGCCAAAATAGCCTCCTTCTCTGTCTTCATACATTTTTTTATGCTGTATGAATATGTGTCCAGCAGTTACTGATTCTGCTTGTTCCTTTCCGAATATGTGTCTCCATGAGGACTCTCATTGTGACCAGGAATAGCTGGATAAAGTCACCATTTTTCTTCTGTAGAGGAAGCATACGGTAGTTTTCTCTGTGATCATGTCGAAAATTAGTAATGAGAAGGAAAAGTTTGATTGAGTTTGAACTCGTCAGCCAGAATTTTCCTCCCCTTATCCATCGGGAACGTTGCTCTTCGTCCTCCCCCTGTCTCCTGTGTGCACATAATAATGCTTCTGACTCTAAGGCTCTTTGGCATAACCTTGTGGTGCTTCAGGAAATTGGTTGGGTTGAGGTGAATCCAGTGGGGTGAACAGAGCATATTCTGCTATCTCTGTGCAAAAGAGAAAACATTGGTATGTAGTTTCTTAACTGAGAAGGAAAACACCCAAGTTCAGGCCATCCCTGCGTAAACAACGGGTTTTGTTTTTATATGTGTCCATCAATTGATTTTGTCCATGTTGGAAATTACACAATAATCACTTGATATAGCAACCATGCCTCCACAGAAATGTAATAAATGGCATCAAAAGGACATAAGATTGATAAGAAAGAACAATTACTGGAAGTGGAGAGAGCGGAAACTACTTCTGCCGTTCGTAGGAACGAACGTATGCACACACGTCAGATGTTTGAATGTATTAATATTATGGGCGCTCATTAATATATAGGGGTGTCCATAAATTGGGCATTTGTAATCCAGGGATGGTCTGAAATGAAAGGAAATGTTAAATGCTGGAACTAATTGTGTTGGCCTTAAATTTCAAACTTGGCTGGTTAGCCTATCTTGAGCTCTTTAACTTCTAGGTCTACAAGATTCCTTTTAAATTTTAGCAAATAGAACACATCCTATCTCCATTGGTGATCCCAAAAATGTTCATTACTTGGATATTTTTTTGTGTATAAAATATTTGTCAAGAAGGGTAATGTAAATTTTTATAAAGCTGTTGTGTAATAGTGACAGTGGGCTGGCATCTATAAAGTACATATGCTGCTGTAGAGGTGGCTGATGCTGGAGTACTGCGGTACATTAGAAGAATACTTGTAACTGCATAGTATATTTTGGGAGAGATTAGGATCAATTAAATCATGCTGGGATTATGTTAAATCCACTTGATTCTTGGATTATGCATTTTATTAGATGTGCCTAGTTGTAACACAGAAAATTAAAGATGTGAACATATTTATGAAGATGTGATTCTGTATTTGTAGATGTTTATGTTATTAACGATAATTCTGATTCCTCTATTTTTGGCCTTGGTATTCAGGAAAAGGAAAGGACACATCTCAAAACAAAGACAAAATTTCCTGAAGGTAGATAGATTTATCAATACATTTGTCACCATCAAAAGAAGGCAAAGACATATATAACATATAGCATATAACCATAACAGCACGGAAACAGGCCATCTCGGCCCTTCAAGTCCGTGCCGAACATTTTTTAAATTATTATTATTTTTTTTTTTAATTAAAAATAAATACTTCCCCCTAGTCCCATCTACCTGCACTCAGACCATAACCCTCCATTCATTTCCCGTCCATATACCCATCCAATCTATTTTTAAAGGATAAAATCGAACATGTCTCCACCACTTCCACTGGAAGCTCATTCCACACAGCTACCACTCTCTGAGTAAAGAAGTTCCCCGTAATGTTACCCCTAAACTTCTGTCCCTTAATTCTCAAGTCATGTCCCCTTGTTTGAATCTTCCCTACTCTCAATGGAAAAAGCTTATCCACGTCCACCCTGTCTAACCCGCTCACAATTTTAAAGACCTCTATCACGTCCCCTCTTAACCTTCTGCGCTCCAAAGAATAAAGACCTAACTTGTTCAACCTTTCTCTGTAACTTGGTTGCTGAAACCCAGGCAACATTCTAGTAAATCTCCTCTGTACTCTCTCTATTTTGTTGACATCCTTCCTATAATTAGGCGACCAAAATTGTACTCCATACTCCAGAATTGGCCTCACCAATGCCTTGTACAATTTTAACATTACATCCCAACTTCTATATTCAATGCTCTGATTTATAAAGGCCAGCACACCAAAAGCTTTCTTTACCACCCTATCTACATGAGATTCCACCTTCAGGGAACTATGCACAGTTATTCCTAGATCCCTCTGTTCAACTGCATTCCTCAATTCGCTACCATTTACCGTGTACGTCCTATTTTGATTTGTCCTGCCGAGATGTAGCACCTCACATTTGTCAGCATTAAACTCCATCTGCCATCTTTCAGCCCACTCTTCCAAATGGCCTAAATCTCTCTGTAGACTTTGAAAATCTACTTCATTATCCACAACACCACCTATCATAGTATCATCTGCATACTTACTAATCCAATTTTCCACACCATCATCCAGATCATTGATGTACATGACAAACAACAGTGGACCCAACACAGACCCCTGAGGCACCCCACTAGTCACCGGCCTCCAACCTGACAAACAGCCATCCACCATTACTCTCTGGCATCTCCCATTCAGCCACTGTTGAATCCATCTTGCTACTCCACCATTAATACCCAACAATTGAATCTTCTTAACCAACCTTCCATGAGGAACCTTGTCAAAGGCCTTACTGAAGTCCATATAGACAACATCCACTGCTTTACCCTCATCAATTTCCCTAGTAACCTCTTCGAAAAATTCAAGAAGATTAGTCAAGCATGACCTTCCAGGCACAAATCCATGTTGACTGTTCCTAATCAGACCCTGCTTATCCAGATGCTTATATATATTATCTTTAAGTATCCTTTCCATTAATTTGCCCACCACTGACGTCAAACTAACAGGTCTATAATTGCTAGGTTTACTCTTCGAACCCTTTTTAAACAACGGAACAACATGCGCAGTACGCCAATCCTCCGGCACTATTCCCGTTTCTAATGACATTTGAAATATTTCTGTCATAGCCCCTGCTATTTCTACACTAACTTCCCTCAATGTCCTAGGGAATATCCTGTCAGGACCTGGAGACTTATCCGTTTTCATATTTTTCAAAAGTGTCCGCACCTCCTCTTCTTTGAATCTCACAGTTTCCATTGCTACTCTGCTTATTTCCCTTACCTCACATAATTCCATATCCTTCTCCTTCGTGAATACCGAAGAAAAGAAATTGTTCAATATCTCCCCCATCTCTTTTGGCTCTGCAGATAGCTGTCCACTCTGACTCTCTAAAGGACCAATTTTATTCCTTGTTATCCTTTTGCTATTAATATAGCTGTAGAAACCCTTTGGATTTACTTTCACCTTACTTGCCAAAGCAACCTCATATCTTCTTTTAGCTTTTCTAATTTCTTTCTTAATATTCTTTTTACATTCTTTATACTCCTCAAGCACCTCATTTACTCCATGCTGCCTATAATTATTGTAGATCTCTCTCTTTTTCCGAACCAAGTGTCCAATTTCCCTTGAAAACCATGGCTCTTTCCATTTTTTACTATTTCCTTTCAACCGAACAGGGACATAAAGATTCTGTACTCTTAGAATTTCACCCTTAAATGTCCTCCATTTTTCTTCTACATCCTTCCCATAAAACAACATGTCCCAATTCACTCCTTTTAAATCCTTTCGCATCTCCTCAAAGTTAGCCTTTCTCCAAACAAAAATCTCAACCCTAGGTCCAGTTCTGACCCTCTCCATAATTATATTGAAACTAATGGTATTGTGATCACTGGACCCGAAGTGCTCCCCGACGCATACCTCCGCCACCTGCCCTGTCTCATTTCCTAACAGGAGGTCCAGCACTGCCCCTTCTCTAGTAGGTACCTCTATGTATTGCTGCAAAAAACTATCTTGCACACATTTTACAAACTCCAAACCATCCAGCCCTTTTACAGAATGTGTTTCCCAGTCTATGTGTGGAAAATTGAAATCTCCCACAATCACTACCTTTTGCTTACTACTAATATCTGCTATCTCCTTACATATTTGCTCTTCCAATTCTCGCTCCCCATTTGGCGGTCTATAATACACCCCTATAAGTGTTGCTACACCTTTCCCATTTCTCAGTTCCACCCAAATAGCCTCCCTAGACGAGCCCTCTAATCTATCCTGCCAAAGCACTGCTGTAATATCTTCCTTGACAAGCAATGCACCACCCCCACCTCTTGCCCCTCCAATTCTATCACCCCTGAAGCAACGAAATCCTGGAATATTTATTTGCCAATCACAGCCCTCCTGCAACCATGTTTCACTGATCGCCACAACATCATACTTCCAGGTGTCAATCCAGGCTCTAAGCTCATCCACCTTTCTGACAATGCTCCTAGCATTAAAATATACACATTTAAGAAACCCACCACCACTTATTCTCTGTTTATTATCTTTTTCCTCTTTCTCCCCTACATTTTGGGTCCGGGTGCTTCCCTTCTCTGCCTCCTGCCTCCCACATTTTCCACTAGCTTTCTCTATTTGAGTCCCTCCCCCCAACTGTTCTAGTTTAAAGTCTCCCCAGTAGCCTTTGCAAATCTCCCCGCCAGGATATTGGTCCCCTCGGGTTCAAGTGCAACCCGTCCTTTCTGTACAGGTCACACCTTCCCCAAAAGAGGTCCCAATGATCCAGAAATTTGAATCCCTGCCCGCTGCACCAGTTCCTCAGCCACGCATTTATCCTCCACCTCACTCCATTCCTACTCTCACCGTCGCGTGGCACAGGTAGTAATCCTGAGATTGTTACCTTTGTAGTCCTTCTCCTTAACTCTCCTCCCAACTCCCTAAATTCTCCTTTCAAGACCTCTTCTCTTTTTCTACCTATGTCATTGGTACCTATATGTACCACAACCTCAGGCTCCTCTCCCTCCGATTTCAGGATATCTTGGACGCGTTCAGACACATCCCTGACCCTGGCACCAGGGAGGCAAACTACCATCCGGGTCTCCTGACTGCATCCACAGAATCGCCTATCCGACCCCCTAACCATAGAGTCCCCTATTACTATTGCCCTCCTCTTCTTTTCCCTACCCTTCTGAGCAATAGGGCTGGTCTCTGTGCCGGAGGCCCGGCCGCTGTTGCTACCCATCTTTCTATTTTGTTCTTTGGAAAAAGGACAGACAAACTTAATATTTCCAATACATAGAGCCCATGAGTTTCTGGTCTGTGGGATTATTGGACAAAAATGAAGCATTATAAATGTTACAAGGTAAGTCATCTAAGGCAATTATAGTGCAGCACCAGGAGGTGCAATTACTTGTGATTTAGGAACAGGTCGCATATTGGTCCTTTTCTTCTTGGAATGATAACTGTTTGAGATTTGAGGAGGTTGATCAAAAATCTCAAATGAGTTGATTTTAAATGATACGTTTACATTCCAATTATATATTGGATCATGATCTATTATTGCCTGGGGCTGCCCGCTTTAATTAAAAAGCTGCACTGTTGGCTGACAGAGAGGAGATGTCTAGACAATTCTTTTATCATTGAAGCTTAGTGGCTGCACTGCTGTATATGACTCGGATTAAAAAAAACACAAAACCTTCCTCCTTTCTTTCTAAAAAAATGTTTTGTTTTATGTATCCTGATGAACTCGGCAGGTCGAGCAGCATCTGTGGAGGCAAAGGGATGGGAGGTCAAATTGTGCTCCCTTCTTTGTGAGTTTCTGCAATTTGTCTTCCCAGCTCTTTATAAAAATAAACATTTTCAAAATAAAGTGTCTTTGTTTCACAGTACTGAGTCATAAACCTTTCCCATCACCTCAGATGATACATTTAAAAAGTTTACCAAATACATGAAGAGAAAAAATATTAGATGGATACATTACTCTGTTCAGCACCAAACTTGGGATGGTTCTACACATATTTATCTTTCATTTGGTTGCTGGATGCTGATGCGTTTTACTAGTGCCAGTGTATGTGGTGCAGGACAAACCATACTGGAGAGTGTGGTTTCCATGAGAACACTGGTGTTTTCTGTTGCTTAGTTCCAGAGGCTATGGGGAATGGTTTGCTGAAATAGCTCAGAGCCAGTTAGTGACAGTAGTCCCATGATTTATCTGATGGTAAGACAAAATGCTGGAGTAACTCAGCAGGTCAAGCAGCATCTCTGGAGAACATGGTGTTTTGTTTTGGAACCCTTCTTCAGACTGATAGTGCTTGGGCTCAGTGGAGGATTACAATTGTTTTTTTACCTTGTTTGTGTTTTAATGATGAAAAAATGTAGTCCATGATAAACTACCATGCCTCATGTCTTAAATACTTTGTTGTGTAAAGTGATGAAGAGATTGAAGTTTGACAAACGGTTTAATTAAGGATGCTGTAAAATAACAAAAGTGAAAAATAATAATTTGGAAAAGAAAACACAGTTAATGAAGAAGACAATGTTCACAACAATTTATTTTACAGATTTTCAGACAAATTCCCCTCCTAATGAGCCGTGAGCTTTCTGAAGTTGCTCACGTGCCTGTTTGTCAAGTAGGAACTTCAACAGTGATTTCATAAAAAGCTTTGCATTGATATTGCGCCTTGTCACACTTCTCCCAGAATGCCACAGAGCCGCAGTGAGTGACACCAAACTTCAACCCTAACTCAGGTTGCTGAGATTAATTGCAGCGTGGCTGATGATGTCTTGGTTGGTTGATTCCATGCAGACCAAGAATTGTTCAAAGACTATTTGGTGTGTCGGAGTTCTGCTGCATTGTCAACTGAGCTGTGGGGGAAATCTATAAAGTAGAAAACTATGCATTTCAATAGCGCCATATCACATCGCCCTTAAAATGTTTTGCATATGTTGATGTACGTATTAAAGGTATGAAGGTAAATGCAGTTGCCATTTTTGCGCATAAATAGCATCCCATAAATGATAAATGATCAGTTAATGTATTTCGATAGTGTTGGTTCAGGACACCAGAATTACCCAAAAAACCTCTTTTGACATTTTTACTAATTCATGAGAATGTCAATGTCCTCCTCATCAGGCAGATTAGGTTAATCTGTTTAACGAGTCAACCACCATACTTTACCAGGGTCTGCTGAGATTGAGAGTTCAGATACTGGCTGGTACTGAAACCAAAACCTTCAAACATCTTGGTGAGAAAACGACCAACACCTGTAATAATCATGAGTTATTGTGAATATAATTTTCTTTCTAAAATAAACTAATCTTCTTTGGTTTCCTCTTCTGATTTCTACCTTATGTCCTCTTGTTCAAAAATGTTTTAAAAAGACCATGATAAATATTTTGAGGAGTCACATTTTCACCAAAAGAACTTGGATGTTCCTGTTGGGTGAACCCTCAAATTATGCTGTGTTTCACTTTTAATATAATTAAAATCATCATATAATACTTTCTAGTGGACAGATGCCTTTAGAATTTCACGAGACATTGAACAGGAATCGGGAGAAGAAAAAGCCCTGTTTAATTAATTCTCGGTGAAGAACTTTCTCCATTTGATGAACGAAATCATGAAATCACCACAATGTGTCTGGTGTCTGAAGAAATGGACACATCGTCATCTTCCTTGGCATATTTCTTGGGCAAAAACTTCACAATGTTGGTTGCAAAATGATACCTGAAATCTTTGTGCATAAAGTTGAAGAGGATGGGATTTAAAATGCAGTGGGTACAGGTGAGGCACACAGTGAAGTCATAAAAAAAATAAAGTGCATACAGAATGAAACAGTTTTGTTCAGAATCGATCAGCTCAGCGAGTATGAGGAAGTAATAAGGGGACCAACAGATTAAGAATGTTATGATGTAAGCATATATTAATTTACAGGTCCTTATGATTTCTTTGTTACCGGAGGCTTTAGCAGCTTTTGCAGTGACGATGTTGCTCACAATGATAATGGGAAAGGGGATAATAAGCCCAAAAATTAGGGTTAAAGAACCGTGAACATACCAAGACCTCAGGCTATCCAAGAAGCAGTAGTTATAGTCATATCCATACATTTGGTGAAATAAATAGTTTGGTATGGACAATACCACAGCCAGAGTCCACACGGACACACAAATCAGCCTACGGATGCGTCGATCCCTGGATCCTTGAGCCTGGGCTGGGTACCGCAGTGAGTAGTATCTGTCCACACTTGAGCTGAGCAAGAAAAATGCGCTGCTGTACAGATTAAGGCTATACAGGAAGCCATCGAGTTTGCACAAAAAGGAGCCCCAGACCCAACGGTAATCTAAGGAGATTTCTGCCATCCTGAATGGTATTATTAACACAGCGCTCATGTCACTGATGGCTAAATTAAAAATATATAAGTTGCTTTCTTTCTTGGCCTTTTTCATCTGCCAGTTTATCCAAAGAACAAGAATGTTCTCCACCAGACCCACTACAAAGATTAGCAGGTATAAACAAAGCGTTATATACATAATTGCTTCTCCATCCATGTGGGGAAGACATTCGCATTCGGGAGCGCTGCAATCTTTAGTGGTGTTGCTGCTGCTAGGGCTGGTCACAGTTGAGTCCTCCATGGAGAACCTGCAGATATTAAAACAATTGTAATTTTTAGATTTAATAACATTTCCATTTGCAGCCTTGGAAGACAGCTGATCCCCTTGCTCTGATGTTCTCCTGTACTGTTAGGTTTATGTCTAATTCCTGTTTTCAATGTATGATCGACTTGGCTTCAGAGGCCATTTATCTTTTAATGAAACTCTGCCTGTTACCAATTGCCCGCAGATGGCTGCCGACTTCAAAAAAAGGCTGTGTGGTCCTTTGGTGAAATGCTCAATTTCCACTACTTTTTTAGGAGAATTTTCGGTTGAAGGATTGTTAAAGCTGTTTGATTTCCCTTTACAAACTGCCCCAGACCTCAGCAGGGAATGGGGATTGAAGCTTCCAGCCTAGGGGCTTTATTCCAGCAATTTACAGTCTATTTCCGCGCTGAATGGCTCTATGAATCGCACCTTCACCTGGAAGGACCCCGTTAGGACCTAGACAAAAGAAAGGTAGGAGGAATGGTCCTTTCTTTCTGAGATAGGTTCCTTTTTCCTTAACTCTGGTTTCCCCTCCACCTTAGTTGAGAGCCCTCAACCATGCCTATTCCATTTCTTCTCTCACCCCCTGTATTAGCCGGAGCAAGGATAGGGTTCCTCTTATCCTCACCTTCCACCCCATTAACCTCGACATCCAATGGATCATCCTCTTTAATCTCCCACCACCTCCAATGAGATGCTAGCAAGTGATGCATCTTCCCCTCTGCCTGCATTCTGAAAGGACTTATTGTTGGTATGATCAGCTATAATAACTTTTTCAAAACTCTGCTCAAACAACCACGTATTAAAAATCAGGTCTGAAATGTTTTAAAAATATCAGGTCTAAAAAAAGAACAGAAAATGTTGGAAATGGCGGTTGAGACAACAACTATGGAGTGAAAAACAGTTATTGTTTCAGATCAATCACGTTTCATGACTGCTCTTTGCAAAGAGCAGTTCTGAAACGCAATTGATCTGAAAATCAGGTTATGATATCAAAACTATGCCTCGACTGTTGCGTTTCTTGGAAGCAGTACAATGTAGAGATCACAACTAAAACAAAAAATAATGAAATCAATAGATAATATTTTTCATTACAAGCCCATTGTTCAGTTAACAAAGCAATGTCGGAATAAAGTTGCGACTGACCTGAATAAGTGTTTCTTTCACTGCTGTGTGAATTGCTCCACCGGAGAACAAATGTTTGCAAATGATTGTGAGGTTTTTATATTTATGGATGTTTGAAGCGGGAGGAAGGAAAGTGAGGAGAGATTTTACAGTAAACAGGAAACCACTGAGGTTATACTGTGTGTACCCAATGCTCATGGGGACAGAAGGTGTTGCAAGATAATGAATATTTTGTCCGGCTTTGGGTTTGAAAAGTCAGCATCTT
Source organism: Malacoraja senta (assembly GCA_038087875.1). NCBI lineage: Eukaryota > Metazoa > Chordata > Chondrichthyes > Rajiformes > Rajidae > Malacoraja > Malacoraja senta. The sequence continues at coordinate 953,747 of CM075998.1, forward strand.
TACTTTCCCAAACGAGTCAAATAACTGGCTAAATGTGCAACGTACAAAGCCACAGACTAAATCGGCAGAGGTCATTTTATTGTGTAAAATCTGTATGGAGAAGTGTGGGGACCACTTTCAAATTTAAGTCTTACATTATGTTGGCTTGTATTTGCTTCCTCTCCTTACCCAAAGCATAAAGGTCCTAAGGTGTGTTACTGGGTCACACAAATCTTGTTTGATCGCAGCTCGTAGTTGAGCTCGTAGGATACAACTGTGTCAGCTAAAGAGATGCTTCATGTTACTAATGGACGCCTAAGATGAGAAAAGTGGTGCAGCTGTGATAACTCTGCAATAAACATCAGGGCTATTGTGACCAATGGAATTGTGCCCTGTCTGTGTCGCCATGAGAGTATGAATAAAAACTGAAGGAAGAAATAAGCCTTCTCAGAATGTCAGGTGATTTAGGTTCATAGCTTTGATCACTTTTTCGGTCACTTAGGATAGGTATAGAGATGTTTATAAATGTGGACAAGATTAAGCTCGGGCCCATCAATTTAAGTCACTGGCAAATTCCATTGAGAATTCAAGATAAAACTTCATAACCCGAAGAATGGTCTTTTTTGAGCTGTATGATTATTGTCAACTTTGTGGGGGGAAATAGGAAGGAAGCTTGTAGAATATCTCCTCAAATACAATAAAGATAGATTTTTCAAAAAATATCTATCTACTAGAAAAATTTAAATATATTTTTGGACACTAACAATAATAAAAACATATGGAGACCCTTCCTCAGACTGATTCCTCTAGGATTTCCAGAGATCAGCAGGTTAAGCAATAACTGGAGGAAAAGAGATGATCGTTGTTCAATTGAGACCCTGCATCTCTCTCTTTATCAGTCCTGATGAAAAGTCTTTGATTTGAAACGTTAAGTGTCTCTTCCAATAGATGCTGCCTGAAATGTTGAGGTTTAGCCAGCATTTTCAGCTTTTATTCTAACAGATAATGGACAATCATATCTGGAAGCTTAATCTTAACATTTCTCATCATATTGTTTAAGGCTAGTATGATGAGGGAGGCTATGGAGGATGTTACTTATTATGGTGTATTGTAAGTATTTTTATGATTAGTAATCTTGATTAAATGTAAATGATTAAATGTCAGATATAAATTGTATACTAATTGAAATTTTCCTTTCACTATTATTTTTCTCAACATTATGTCACATTTGTTTGTATTGAGTTGTATCAGCTCAGAAGTAGGTGGGAGGTTGCACGAGAAGTGAAGGGGGAAAGTTGAAATGGATTTCACATAGAAGGGAACTAAAGATTGAGTTAAATCTGAGACACAAAACAAATAATGTGGGGATTATGGCATTGATTAGAAAACTATGATTTTCAAAGTAACTGCACAGTGGTATGTGTCCTTTGTTGGCAGTGGCAGTGGATTGTGGGGATTTGAAAAGTGAATTTGCTGAGCTTTACAATTAAAGACTGGATACCCCCCCCCCCCCCCCCATTACACCTAACAACTATTGTGCATTTGACTTTTTGTCTCGTATCCTGTCTCCTGTATTTTGCTGCTTTCTGAAAAATACTTCCTGATAGGGTTTTTTTGTTACAGACTCGACAAGAAATGTCAATCAGTGAAGGAGTCCAAAGGAACAGAACATTACTGAGGTTGCACTGCAAATCAGCAAGCAGAAGGAAAATTCTCTTGGAGTAGGCCAGGCCGTCACATTCACAATGGAAGCAGCAGGAAAATGTGATCAAACACAGGACAAAGGGACTCTACTAGCACTACTGCTCTGAGGCAACTGGCTTGATCCATTGTATGGGTCAAATCCTGAGATCTTCCCGATCTGCCATTAAATGAGATCCTGGTAATACTGAACTTTTAAAGTCTACTTATCCATCACTGATTCACATAAAGTATCTCATTTCAATATACACAACAACAGTATTTGGTGATATTTTTCAACATTAAGGGAAGTTGCAGGGCTTAAAGTAGTAAGAAATATATGTTTTAATTTGTCAACATTTCAAGTACATTTTGAGCAGGCTCATAACCACTGGACGGTTACTTTACAAAAGGAATGGATACTTCTGCTGACAATGAAAAATAAAAAATTTGGATTATTACAGTCGTTCAGATGAAAACTATGTGGGTGTAGGTAGAATGAAAATCTTGCTTGCAGTAGCATCGCAGGCTGAGACAACACACAGAAACAAAAATTATACGTGAATTGCACAAATTCTACAAGAAAAGACAAAAGGCTTTGCACAATTGTGCAAAAATGCATAATTGGGAAACGAGTCCATCGTAGTGCAAGAGATGGCCCGAACTGTTCCATTGCCGAGGTAGGAGTAAGATTATCCGGGTAGTTTCAAGAACTTGATGGTTGTAAGAAAGTAGCTGTTCCTGAACTTGATGGCGTGGGGCTTCAAGCTTCAATACCTCCTACCCGATGGTAGCAGCGAAGGGAGGGCATGGCTCGGATGTTGGGGATCCTCGATGAGGTATACCGTTTGAGGCAGTGTTTAAGAAGGAACTGCAGATGCTGGAACATTGAAGGTAGACAAAAATGCTGGAGAAACTCAGCGGGTGCAGCAGCATCTATGGAGCGAAGGAAATAAGCAACGTTTCGGGCCGAAACCCTTCTTCAGTGCCTCGTGTTAATGCTTTCGATGCTGGGGAAGGCTGTGCACATAATCTGAACTCGGCTGAGTCCAACATTCTTCGTGATTACATCTGAGACCAGGACAGGTCACCCTAGATATTAATGCTCAGGAATTTGTACCTATCCATGTTCTCCAGAGATGCTGCCTGACCCACTGAGTTACTCCAGCACTCTGTGTCCTCTTGTGTAAAGCAGCATCTGCAGTTCCTTGTTTCTATATTTGATTCTTTAATCGTTCCCTGAGGTTTAAGTGAAAGTGTGCGGACGGATTGTCTTCCATGTGGACGCCGCGCTTGGGCGGGAACTAAGGCGGCTGCTCGTTCCTCCCCGCGAGAGCTTGGGCGAGATCGATGGGCGAGGGCGACACAAAGGCGGGATTGTCCACGTGAGGCAGCCGCGGCTTTAAATTCAGCTTCAGTTGACGCTGGCCGAGGTGGTGTGTGTGGAGAACCGGGGGTGGCATAATCCCTGTGAAATCACGAATTCTCTATGAAATCGTTGTTTAAAGAAAGAATATTGAAGCTGATTGTTTATCGATACACCTTTTTAGCTTCCCCCTCCCCCCACACAAGGTGCGCTGACCATTTCAGTCATTACTTTTTTTTCTAGAATTATCATTTTGTACTTTTCCGTTCCTGAACGGTAAGTTTGCGAGTGCGATTTCATAAAAACAGTGGGATTTTAAATTGGATCTGTCTTGTCATCCAATAAATTAATTCATGTTGTGTTCTTTCCAGTTTCGGAACTTCGCTGGAGTTGGTAAGTTTGATGACTTGTGAAGGGAGCCTTTGTTTTAATAGGGCAGGACATCATAATAATTCAGGATGAGATAACTGTCATTATGGAATATAATCTGATGAATGAAAAATCTGATACAATTACCAGAAGATGTGGTGTACCCGTGTGTTGCTTGGATTCATTGTTACATCATGGTGATGCACTTGGTCTAAGCAAGCCATCAGGCCAGGTTTTAATTTAGCCAGCCATAGTTCAGCCTGACCTTTCAAGCATTGAAGTGTTGATGGTGATTGGTAGCTAATAAGAACAAGGTTGACATTTGCCATCCAAAATTAATAATAAAGTCAAAGTTGGAGGATCTCAGCGGGCCGGGTAGCATCTGTGCAGGGAAATAGACGGATGATGAGACGTGAAGGGAAGGGAGAACGCTGGAAAAGAGGGGTGAGGGTGGAGGCGAAGTTTGACAAGTGGTAGGTCGAGACAAAAACAACTGCAGATGCTGGAATATTGAATAAAACAACGTGCTGGAGGAACTGTCAGGGAGCATCTGTGGAGGAAAAAGGACAAATGAGTTGGGACCCTTCAGACTGACTCGCAAGGAACTGCAGATGCTGGAATCTTCAGGGAAAAATAGCACACTGCTGGATGACCTCAATGGGTCAGACAATCTGTGAGCAATGGATCAGCCCTGACCAAGATCGTTGTCTGTCCATTTCTGTCTGTCCCTCCACATTTGCTGCTTGACCTGAATTCCTTCAGCACTTTTTTTGCTCAAGATTCCAGCATCTGCAGTTCCTTGTGCCTCTGTCTTAATGATAAAATCAACTCGCTGCCCTGATATTAACAGCATGGATGCTTTGACAATATGTGTGTGTGTGTGTGTGTGTGTGTGTGTGTAGGAGAGGAGAGGATGGGAAGACTAGTTGCCAATGAATTATTTTTTATTAATGTAGCAAATAAATGTACCTGGGAGTTTCACAAGGTGATAAGGGAAGATTGCCAAAAGTTTGGCCAGAGGATTATGTTTATTTAGGCGATGTATTAAGGAAGAAAAAAGTATTGTGAGTGAATTCTAGAGCTGAGGTCCAGACAGCCCATAGGAGCAATTAAATTAGGACTGATTTTGTTTCAGGCAAGAATTTGAAGAGATTTGAGAATGTTAAAAATTGAGTTGAACCAGGTTGAATATGGTAGTATGAGTTGAGACAGTGGCAGTAGACATTTTGAATGTTGTTTAGGTAGGGAATCCAGATGGGAGTGTGTTGGCAGAGGTGACAAATGTGTGTGATTGTGCATTTCATTAGTTAGGTGGGGTGAATCTGGGGCAGACCTGGATGGCATTACTGCAGTAGAAATAGGTGGCCTTCTGTAACCTTCTGTTCAGACATTCTTGATGGAGAGAGATAGTGTCAATGGGTAACAAACCAAGTTTGTGACTGAGACTAAAGATGATGGGGTTGATATTCCCACTGCTTGCCACTGCCTATTTATCATTGAATGTAAGATAGATTCATTGACATTTTGGAGACAATGGTGGGATCAAGAGATGTGAGTTGGTTGTTGTCAATATGCAGAAGAAAATTGATGCTGTGTTCTTGGATGACTTTGCAGAGAGGTGTTGGAGGGTGGATGTGATCAACTGCATCAGTGGACATGGAGGAATAGATTGCCAATAGTTACAATGCGTGCAATTGTAACAATGAACTTCGATCAGAGCCATTTCAGGACTGTGCTGGAAATGGAAACCTGACTGCAGGGATTCAAACCAGGAGTTCTGGTGAAGGTGAGCGTGAAGTTGAGAAGCTCTGGCACATTCAATGACTTGGGAGGACAAAGGGAGGTTGGAAGTGGGGGCAGTAACATGAAAGGACTTGATTTTTTTTGGTTAGGTGATAGTGGCAGATTGAAATAAAGAGGGAGGGAGGGTGGAGAATATTCTTTGAAGGCAACTATTTAATATTATTTCAGTTATTCTAGAGTCCAGGAATAAAACATGGGTGGTCAGAATCTAGATGAAGGAGCGAACGGTATCTTGTGGACTTCATTAATTTGGAGAAAGATCAAAGAGAGAAATTAGGAAAAGCTACAATTTGGGGTGAGGCTTGGGATAAAGGAGGCCATATGAGCTTTTTGGCCTGGTGTATTGTGTAAGAATGGGAATGGGTAGAGACTGGTTTCAATCTTAATGTCAAAGTTCTTTGCGCTTATTATTGGAGAGACCCCCTCCATTGATTACTGTGGAAAGAGCATTGACGTTAAATGATTCTCGGCTGGACGATTCCCCTCATCAATCCTTGGAATGGCATGAACATAGGAATGTGATGGACGTGTGTTAGGAGGAGGACAGCTTAGACTTCCCACAACACAGAAGTATTCAAACAAATCAATGTGTGTTTTACCAGTCATTTGATATTTTGTGTGGAAAGCTGTGCAAAGACTTAAATATACAGTACTCTGCTTACATTTGATGCACTAGAAAATTGGTAAGAAGTAATTGGGTGATACAAAGCCTGAAATTTGTGGAAGGAAGGCAATGGGGATTGATTAGTTCCATGTTTGAACCCTCAGGAATAGATGAACTTGGTATGATGAGGCTTGGTTTCAATGCTGGGAAGTCATGGAATGTGAATGTCTCTCCCAAGTTCCAAATACAGTTCAAAAGAGCAAAGTGAAGGTGGGCAGAGAAATCTCCTCAATTTTCGACAGTATTTGAGCTAAAAGAAGATAACTACTTTGGGAGGGCTCATCATCTTTTGTTTTGTGCAGGAGCCAAACCTCCAGGCCAATTTTTTTTAAAAGTCTGCATTTGGACAGAACTCTAAAGCTGAGAATGAGATTTTGAAACACAGGCATCCCCATTTGTTTGCATTGATAGCTGTTCCATAACACTCATTAGTTAATAGCCTGGGAGTAACTTGTGTGGCAAGTTTTAAAAGAAAAATTCTACTGATCATTAATTACTCTAATTTTTGAGCCAGCATTTGAGGGCATAGCTCTGAATGACACAGGGACATTTTAACTGCTCTTTTAAAAAAAAAAAAAATCTCAATTGAATCCATAGAAGAAAGTACTTTTCCTACCAAACTGAACTTGAGACTACTAATTGTTCAGTCGTCAGAACCCAAACTGGGGAAAATATACACATATGGGAAACCATTTGTAGTATATCTCTTTTCAACTTGAGACGAGCTTCATTGCATGATCACGATGATGCAATATCACAATAGGCGTTGAATATCTTGCATGAAACTGGTACTTAAAACTGGGGTATTTTTACACAATCATTTTTACTCTATTCCAAATCATCATTAATAGAACTCTTACAACTTTGTTCATTAGTAGCATGGTGATGTTTGGATTCAACGTGGAGCAGTATTTAACCTAACTTGTCCAGTTAAGGCCACTACGTACATCTTGTATGGAAATGCTCAAAATAGGCACATATCAAGATTAGTAGTAGTTTCAGTAATTTGCCAGGTGACAAAAAAGTTAGCTAAGGTAGACAAAAATGCTGGAGAAACTCAGCGGGTGCAGCAGCATCTATGGAGCGAAGGAAATAGGCAACGTTTCATGGCCGAAACCCTTCTTCAGACTGATGTGAGGGTGGGGGTGGCAGGAAGAAGAAAGGATGAGGAGGAGCCAGAGGGCTGAGGGAGAGCTGAGAAGGGGAGGAGACAGTGAGGACTACCTGAAATTAGAAAAGTCAATGTTCATACCACTGGGGTACAAACTGCCCAAGCGAAATATGAGGTGCTGCTCCTCCAATTTACGGTGGTCCTCACTCTGGCCGTGGAGGAGGCCCAGGACAGAAAGGTCGGATTCGGAATGGGAGGGGGAGTTGAAGTGCTGAGCCACCGAGAGATCAGGTTGGTTATTGCGAACCGAGCGGAGGTGTTCGGCGAAGCGACCGTCAAGCCTACGCTTGGTCTTACGGATGTAGATCAGCTGACATCTAGAGCAGCGGATGCAATAGATGAGGTTGGAGGAGGTGCAGGTGAACCTCTGTCGCACCTGGAACGACTGCTTGGGTCCTTGAATGGAGTCAAGGGGGGAGGTAAAGCGACAAGTGTAGCATTTCTTGCGGTTGAGGTAAAGCGACAAGTATAGCATTTGTTGCCAATTTCCTTCGCTCCATAGATGCTGCTGCACCCGCTGAGTTTCTGCAGCATTTTTGCTGCAGAAACTCAGCTTCAATTTTCCAGCATCTGCAGTTCCTTCTTAAACAAAAAAAGTTAGCTAGTTTGCTAGTTGGACAAAAAAAGGTTAATTATGTAATATGCCTTTAAAATGTTTAAGTTGTCTAAATAATGAGTCAGAAAGACAGTAGATCTGATTGTATTTTTTTAAATCCAAGTTAGGAAAGATTTAAGCTACTTACAGTTTGAGTGCAATTTAACACAATTTGTCTTGCAGATTATCATGGAACAGCCTGCAGTGAAAGGTGAGTGCCAAAATCTGGCTGTTTTTAAATTTCGGATAAATCCAAATGTAGCAGTCAAGCATTGGGTGTATGTTACTAGCACAGTGTCAAAAGTGAGAAGAGAAAATCAAATCAAATTTTCTGCTAGGTTTTCCTGACCTTTAACTCCAATAGGATCTAATGATTTACAAGCATCTGAAAATATACAGAAACTTAACTGTTATTAAATTCTAGTTGATAAAATGTAACTATTTGGAACATTTTCTTATGGGGGTGTCAAAGCTGTGGCTTTAAAAGATTAAATTGTGTTTGAACAGCTCCACCTTGGCAGCTAGCTTGCACAACTAGTTGCAACTACTTGCAAGGAATGCCATGACAGATGAACTAGAAATATTAAATAACTAGTCTTTTAAATGAAGTGTATTAACCTTGGGTAAGTCCAGGGAAATGTGGGTGGATCATATGGTTTTGTGTGGCTTGGGGAGTAATGTCTTTGGTTACGAGCACTAAACACAGGCAAGCATATGGACTCTTGGTTGTATTCCTCTCTGCTAATTTGGTTCCATTGTGGAACTGAATCTGTAGAGGTAGATACAACAAGTGGCCAATATTCATTCATATATGCATTTGGCGTTGCTAACTAAGGACCAATTTCTTGCTGTATAATTCAACATAATTCAAATAATATTACTTTGACATGCAAGTAGCTTTTCTACTGTATTATTGATCAACTAAACACCTAAATTGGTGGACAGTTTAAGCATTTTAAAAGTTCTATGTGACTTGGCATTTCTCTTTTTCTATTTTCAGATCTATTTCTCTCTAACTGTTCTTCCATCCTCCTACCCTGCTGTGTAAATTAACCTATCTTTTCAAATTTTTACTAATTCTTGGCTCTTAACTGAATTGTTAAAAGAAAGCTCCAAAGGTTACGACAATTGACATAGACAAATAAAATGTCTGGATGATTAAATTATTCCTTGGCATGGTAAGAGTAAATAGAATAATTTGTGATATTGCATTGTTTCAAGGACTTGTTTCAATGTAATAGTTGTGAGTGTGTTTGTGTATCATTGAGGTAAGCTTGAATAGCAGCCTGGGATTTGAGCTTGTGTTGTCAGAATGGAGTCCAGCACTCTATCACTGCAATCACTTAAAAATATATATTGTCTAGTCAATTCTGACACACTCCTGGTGCTATATTTTCAGAAAGTTCCAAAAATCTGTATCTGGAAAGGGTTTGAGTTTCTCATTGCTTTACTGTTTCATTTCCAGGCATCTTTTCTTTCTTATAGACTGTATTCCAAAGAAGAGCTGGGGTGAGATTATGGATGAATTGGATGAATTGGGTGAACTGGATTGTGGTGAGTGACAGGGAAAATGGATTAGTTCCATTTTCACAGTGGGTGGTTCACCAACACACAAGCCAATCCCTTTCGCCTTCCACCACTGCCCCCCCCCTCCTCCCCAATGTGCCTACACTTCAGGAGAGTGTGAGAGTGGATGAAAGGATGCCTTTGGATTGTGTGTATATAAACACCTGTTCATACAAAGTGAGAGTTAATACGGGACGTTTCCTGTTTAAAGGTCCAAGATACTCTGATGCATTATTTAAATTACTTTTAGAATTCCTTTAGTCAGTAGTAAGTAAATGATGACTTTGGAGGCATTGTTGTCACCAACAAAGTACTTTCCTGAACATTGACAAGCACTCTTCCTAGCTTAAACCTGCTTCGTAGCATAAGCACCCATACATTTCATCCCTCAACAATATAGTAAGTGAATTGGAGCAATTGGTGAAGACTACCAACTACAAGTGGAAAATGCAAAGTAGCTATGGCAAGAAGGAACAGAACTTACTAATGAGGCTGTGACCCAGAACATCTTGGTTTCATTATGATCTTATCTTCAAAAGGAAAGTTTAGAAGAAATTTTGAGCACTTAGTCCGTTTACAATTGCTGTTAAGAGGCAAATGAATATGACGGGACACTTGGAGCATCATTACAGATGTGTGGGAAGGACTTGATGTAGAAAACAATGGAATGATTGGCATCTCTATGGTGCTCTGTAACTGAGCTATAGAACTGGGAGACTATAGCAGAGAGTTCTACACTGGGGCTATCAAGACCGCGTGCACCTGTTTACAACGGCCTGTTATTGCTGGATAAGATGCTGGGAATCGTCAGGGAAGAACAGTGGCAACATCCTGCCTCTTTCTCAGAAGGTTGATATACAAAGTTGTCATGTATGTCAGGCAAGGTTTTGCAGATAGTATTGTGATCAATTGTTCAATGCTGTTGCTGAGCAGAAGTTAATGACCTGAAATTGAAATCTGGCAAACGGCTGAAGAGAATATGCAACTTCATGCAGCAGAAAGTTACCAAGCCCTCTTATCTCTTGTTGCCATGTTCTCTGAAGCTTGATCTCATTAACTTGGATAATGTAGGTTAGCTGGCTTCTGACCAACGTGAGTTCTCTTCTGGTACATCTGAGTAGTCCTCTTTACCATCAAATGGACGAATCGCTCTTTTCTGTAGCCGTGCCAGCAATTTCCATTCATCTAGCATTTTAACATGGAGAAATAACACAACACCTTGGAGGCTTAATCAAAAAATGTTTACATGGCCAAAGAGGAAAGTAAGAAGGGTGACGCAAAGCTTAATCACAGGGATGGGTTTAAAGGAGAGACAGATAATTTGGATTGAAAGAGTACAGGCTTTGGGCAACTAAAACCACAGAATGCTGAAGGTGTGATGTGATTTATTGAAGGGAGATAGTTCACCAAGGTCAGAGTCTGAGTTTGTGTGTGTACAGTGGTGATAGAATTGGAGATGGTTATAAAGATGAGGCAGTCCATGGATTTGGAATTGGTTACAAAGATGAGGAGATCCATGGATTTGGAATAGTTGTTCCATTACTATTGTTTGGCATGAAAGTAGTTTGAAATACTATAGGTGTGTCAGCCAAAGCTTTGTGTTGGATACTTCAAAATAACCACTTTTGCTCCTGTTCAGGGCTCTCACTTAACTTTTTTTCCCTGTTGCCAGCCGGGCAACCTTGGCAGCTTTTTAAGTTGCCAAATGACAGTTTAGATGGTCATTTAAGACGGTTTGCATGACGTGTGCAATAATGTGCTCGGACGAAGTGCGTAGTTACCAGTCGGAATTATGCTCAATGAAGCATTCACATATTATTTCTGCTTCAAATAAAGTCACAAACTAAACATATTCACAATCAAGACATGATATATACCACAATGACATGCAGCAAAATTATATTACAGTATCTCAACTCTTTTTACACATTGCAATTAATGCAATTTGTATTAGTTCTTTCCACTTCCAAACAAAAATGTGGTTGGATTATTCAGCGTATGATCAACCTGTGTCAATAAATCCTGGACCATGGTAACATATATGCTTAACCATGCACACTACAGATTGATGCAAGCATGTCTTCTGTGAACGACCGAAAATTACCATGACATGGCCATAGCATGGGTCGTTATTGCTATTGGTACAGAAACACTCTCGCTTCCCACATAATTTATCCATAACAAAATATACAGGTTGCAAGGAAATTTCTAAAGGCATTTTATGATAATAGCTGTTGAAACCAACTATACCCATCTGACAGGTTAAACATTACATTAACTGACAAGAGATGGCCAAAGGACATGACTGCAGCAAATGTTCTTTAGGTAATATGTTTAAAGATGTCAAAACGCCACATTACCAGACATTCAGATTAGATGTACGTGTTGTGAACAGTAATGAAGATACCCAGTTTGTACGCACCAGATTTAAAAAAAATTATTGATAAACGCTGTTTCTATCATTCCCACTTCAGAATTAACGTTAACATTTCAAAGGACATATCTCCTGACCAAATTTGTGATGTATATGACCGACTAGAAGTAAAACCTGGATAAATCCAACGTATAGTTGTGAATGTTGCTCATTAAATAACTACATTACTGATACTCCATATTAAGAGCATTGATTTGCCATTAAAATGAATTCTGTAATAATGTGTCAACGGTAGCAGTGACAATCGAACACTGCGGTTTTAATGTTTCATGTGTTCACAATTTAATTAATCCATCTTTATGGACTAAAACAAATAATAACATTGGTAATTAAAACACATTTGATTGCATTCCGTTATCAAACATAGTCAATGTTCGCTCTGAAGACATTTCCAGCACAATAGGGTCAGGGAGGGGGGGGGGGGGGTGAATCAGTGCGGGATGGGTAGATGTTGGGGGGGGGGGGGGGCTTGAGAAGGCAATTGGTGCGGAATGGATGGATTGAGGCAGGTGAATTAGTACGGGTTGGTTGGAGTATGTAAAATTGTGGGGGGAGAGCACGGGGGATGTCAGTACGGGATGGATGGGAGGGATCAGTACAGGATGAATGGGGGGATCAGTACAGGATGAATGGGGGGGGATCAGCGTAGGATGAATGGGGGGATCAGTACAGGATGAATGGGGGGGGTCAGTACAGGATGAATGGGGGATCAGTAGAGGATGAATGGGAGGTTCAGTACAGGATGAATGGATGTAGACAAAAGTGCTGGAGAAACTCAGCGGGTGAGGCAGCATCAATGGAACGAAGGAAATAGGCAACGTTTCGGGTCGAGACCCTTCTTCAGACTAAAAAAAGGATGGGTGACGTTTCTTCAGTCGAAAGAAGGGTCCCGACCCGAAACGTCACCCATCCTTTTTCTCCAGAGTTGCTGCCTGTCCTGCTGAGTTACGCCAGAACTTTGTGTCTATCCCTGGGATGTACCGCCTTTCAGTTGCATGAGTTTTCTCCAACACATTTAAAAAATACTGATTTCCTTGAGCACGTTCAGTCTAAATCTGTAGTTCACCATTTGTGGAAGGTTTATATGCTTAGTTCTTGTGAAGACAGAATATTTAATTTCATATTTTCTTATTATATGTAATTATATATTTTCTTACACATAATTTCTGCCTACATCTTGGGAGCCCATTAACTTCATATAATCCATCCATTTTTACCGATCTATTGAATCTATTTTGTTTCTTGCTAGCCTCTTGTATTCTACTTAATCAGTATCTTAGTTTTCCATTGCTGACTTCTGATTTCCCCAACTCTCAGGCTTGCAGCTTTTATTTTGTGGTTTGCCAATATCTTCATCCATTATTTTTAATGCTGAAGTTAGTTTCTTGAAATGCTGTTTTTCTAGACAATTGAGTACTGCCTTGTGAGTTAAAATAATTGAACTTATTTCCCTCTCTTTTTATGCAATAAGGAACTGCAGATGCTGGTTTATACCAAAGATTGACACAACATGCTGTGTAATTCAGCAGGTCAGGCAGCATCTCTGGAGAAAATTAATAGGTGACGTTTGGGTTGGGACCCTTCTTCTTTTGCCTTGCCACACAAGCAGAAAAAAGAGGTTGCCAACTACGTAGAGTTCATGGAGGAGACAAAGCTTTTCCCGTCCTCCAGTGGCATTGACATTGGAGGGGCATGAAGACATCCAGGAAAATAAATATAAAACCACGAAACTGGTGCGAGGAGGGAATGAGCAGGGTCAGGAAACGTTCGTCCTGTCATTCAATACAATCAAAAACAAACTAATAATTCTCATTTCTGGATGCGAGGGCTCTGCAAGTCAAATTCACTATTTCTTCTAAGTGACAGTTATGCATTACCCACAAAAATAATCGTTGTAGGTGAACTGATTTTGGCATTCCTGAGAAATACAGTAACCTGTTATGTAACATCTCAGAACTTTCCTAATTGACCTCAAGGATGTAGCTATTTACAATACTTGGGCTTTAAGAAAATGAGATTATGTGCATCTTTAACTTGCCAGAATATTAAACCTCATTACAAGTACAATTTATCTATTGTTGTAAAACTAATGTCTCTCTAGCTTGGCTTTAAGAATACAAAAGATCTGAACTTTTTACAAAAATCATTGCAGATAAAAATCTAATTGAAAAATGTGACCATGATCAATGATTCAAGAAGAATGTCAATCTAGTGATGGGCAGCAAATACTGACCTTGCCAATCATCATCAGAACTAATTTTTAAATATTGCATTTTCAATATAATAATAAGTTTATTATATTGAAGTTCCCCAACAAGGCATGAGCGCCAGAGCCCTTTTAAAAAGTAATCAAATCTAATTAGATTGATCTTTTATTGATTAATATTTTATCTTCATTCTATAATTATAGATGGTGCTGAAAGTTTACAGTCAGTCAATCAGTGAGTATTTTCTTCCTTCCTTATAATTTAGTACAGCTGCCTGACACACCAAGAGGCTGTGTGACCTGCAAATGATGCTTCCTAGTTACAGAGATGTGCCACTCTGGGTATGATGATGGGCGGCACAGAGGTGCAGCTGGTAGGGCTGTTGCCTCACCACAGTGGCCTGGCTTCAATCCTGACTTCTGGTGCTGTCTGTGGAATTTGCATGTTCTCCCTGTTACTGCGTAGGTTTCTCATAGGCACTCCACATTCCTCCCGTGATCTAAAGTCATTTGGGTTGGTAGGCAAATAGGCTGTTGTAATTCCCTTGTGTGTAGATGAAAGGCAGAAACTTGGGAGGGGTGGGATGGTGAGAGAGGTGGCAAGGTGAGAGAATGTTGATGGGAACATGGAGAGAATAGGTTACAGGGACAATCAATGGGGGAACAGGATTGCTCTAAGTAAAATAGACTTAATATGCCAAAATAGCCTCCTTCTCTGTCTTCATACATTTTTTAATGCTGTATGAATATGTGTCCAGCAGTTACTGATTCTGCTTGTTCCTTCCCGAATGTGTGTCTCCATGAGGACTCTCATTGTGACCAGGAATAGCTGGATAAAGTCAGCATTTTTCTTCTGTAGAGGAAGCATACGGAAGGGTTTTCTCTATGATCATGCCGAAAATTAGTAATGAGAAGGAAAAGTTTGGGTTTGAACCCATCAACCAGAATTTCCCTCCCCTTATCCATCGGGAACGTTGCTCTTCTTCCTCCCCTGTCTCCTGTGTGCACATAATAATGCTTCTGACTCTCTAAGGCTCTTTGGCATAACCTTGTGGTGCTTCAGGAAATTGGTTGGGTTGAGGTGAATCCAGAGGGGTGAACAGAGCATATTCTGCTATCTCTGTGCAAAAGAGAAAACATTGGTATGTAGTTTCTTAACTGAGAAGGAAAACACCCAAGTTCAGGCCATCCCTGTGTAAACAACGGGTTTTGTTTTTATATGTGTCCATCAATTGATTTTGTCCAAAAGTTGGAAATTACACAATAATCACTTGATATAGCAACCATGCCTCCACAGAAATGTAATAAATGGCATCAAAAGGACATAAGACTGATAAGAAAGAACAATTACTGGAAGTGGAGAGAGAGGGGGTGGAAGATTGCAACCTTCACGTGGTCCGCCCTGTTTCGACGAATGCAATCAACCTGGCGTGCACAATCAAGTAAGATCAAATAGAACAAGTTGTCCTACAACTTTAGGCTGTGCACGCCATACGCAAGATGAAGAAGAGAGAGAGGAAACTACTTTTGCCGTTCGTAGGAACGAACGTATGCACACACGTCAGATGTTTGAATTTATTAATATGGGAGCTCATTAATATATAGGGATGTCCATAAATTGGGCATTTGTAATCCAGGGATGGTCTGAAATGAAAGGAAATGTTAAATGCTAGAACTAATTGTGTTGGCCTTAAATTTCAAACTTGGCTGGTTAGCCTATCCTGAGTTCTTTAACTTCCAGGTCTACAAGATTCCTTTTAAATTTCAGCAAATAGAACACATCCTATCTCCATTGGTGACCTCAAAAATGCTCATTACTTCGATATTTTTTTGTGTATAAAATATTTGTCTTGCAGATCTCTCATAAGTGAAGAAATTAGAGATCTGCTCCTTGAGTATGAGAAACGTTATGAAGCTATGGTATGTCATTCATATCCTTGCATCTACAGATGAGACATCTGTGTCATTCAGGTGTTATTTCTACCTCTGAGATACATAAAACTCTGTTAATCCTGAATGCCTGGATCTTTGGTGCCAGACTTGCAGATTTTCCAGACTGTTGAATGTTATTCCAATCAATACTGTCACACATCATTAATTCACTTATTTTGGATGTTATACATTAGTATAATAATTTTTCTAGCAAATCCAGAAAGTTTAAAAGAAGCATGGGAACAAGAGCCCCAATGCATTTAAAGGGAACAGGGGAACAGAGGGCCCAGTGTGTTAAAGGGAACACGTGTATTGGCATCTGGTAAGCCAGATGCAGAACCGCGGGGATTTCTGAATAATGGGATTGAGTTATTGTTCCAATTGGTTTTATTTTGAGATATACTGAATCATCTGCCAAATATCATCGCTTCAAATTTGGCATCACCAAAAAGAAAAATAATAGAACTGCAGTAACGTGTTTGTGCCCTAATGGTTTATGTTCCAAAATGTTCACTAGGTAGATAAATGTCACAGTACAGTCAAGAAGGGTAATGTAAATGTTTATAAAGCTGTTTAGTGGGCTGGCATCTATAAAGTACCTATGATGCTTAGAGGTGGCTGATGCTGGAGTACTGCGGTACATTAGAAGGATACTTGTAACTGCATAGTATATTTTGGGAGGGATTAGGATCAATTAAATCATGCTAGGATTATGTTAAATCCACTTGATTCTTGGATTATGCATTGTATTAGATGTGCCTAGTTGTAACACAGAAAAATAAAGATGTGAACATATTTATGAAGATGTAATTATGTGATTCTGTATTTGTAGATGTTTATGTTATTATTAACGATAATTCTGATTCCTCTATTTTTGGCCTTGGTATTCAGGAAAAGGAAAGGAAACATCTCAAAACAAAGGCAAAATTCCTGAAGGTAGATAGATTTATCAATACATTTGTCACCATCAAAAGAAGTCAAGGCCATCTTTCTATTTTGTTCTTTGGAAAAAGGACAGACAAACTGGTATTTCCAATACATAGAGCCCATGAGTTTCTGGCCTGTGGGATTATTGGACAAAAATGAAGCATTATAAATGTTACAAGGTAAGTCATCTAAGGCAATTATAGTGCAGCACCAGGAGGTGCAATTACTTGTGATTTAGGAACAGGTCGCATATTGGTCCTTTTCTTCTTGGAATTATATATGTTTGAGATCTGAGGAGGTTGATCAAAAAGAGAAAATGTAAGTCAATTCTCACTGTTGTGATTCCCATTTTGGCAAAAAAAACATACGTACCAATGACTTGCAAGTTGTCCCTGAGGTACGTAGATATAGGGATGGTGGTCTTGGCTATGGCGATTAGATCTTGGCTGATCTGGACCTTTGCCCCTTGTACCCTTGCGCATTCCATGATGGCTGGAAATACCAAGTTTTCAACCTAACGTATTAATTTTCCATCTTTCAAAGTGTGTTTTGTGTGTGTTGATGAGGAAAGGCAAAATTAATTTGAAATGTTTAGGTTGAACAGGTTCTAGGAGACCTAAGATAGACACAAAATGCTGGAGTAACTCAGTGGGACAGGCAGCATCTCGAGACACCATCTAGGAGACCTGAGTTTGGTCTTGGCTCCTCAAATCTTGCCTGGAGCTGAGTCATTTGCCTGATCTTCGTTCTTCCAACTAGAATTCAGCCGTACCTGATTTCTCCAAGTGCGGAATTGAATCAAGTTAGGAAACGGATGATTTATTTAAACTAGCACACAAGACAAAGCAACAAAATAAGAAGCAAAAATATCAAATTAGTTTAACAACAGGTTGCAGACATTTTTAATTACTGTTCTAATGGTAATTTACTTTCAGAGATTAATTTGTTTTGTCTTTTTCAGTCGTTCTGTGCTTTTTAACTGTTTTATAGCAGCAAATACTTCGTAATTTAGTTATTGTTAGGCTTTTAGCTTCTTACTTTTTTGTAACAGTTTTAACTTAGGCAAATGATTTGAGTCTGCTTCAACGTTCCATTGGGCGTGCCAAGATCTGAAGAGTATTGTTGTCCATGAACACTCTTCTTTTCCATCCTTATAGCTCACCAAATTAGAAGTGACTGAGCAACTGGAAAGTAGGTAAGTGAATGTTCCTGAAATGTTAAGCCATGTATCTAATAGCTGGATGTGGATGCCCTAACACCCATTGTATTGGGTCTTGTATTTTGTGTCTATCTTCGGTTTAAACCCGCATCTGCAGTTCCTTCCTACACATTTGTATTGGGATTAGCTTTGCCATTGGGATTCAGCTTCGCATATTTTAGTGGTGTAAAAATGTTGCATATTGCACATGTGCCTATAAATTCAATTGTATCAAGCCTAAATGGCAGTGTTAGGCAAACATTTTTTTCCCCCAGTGAAACATGATTGTGGGGTTATTTTGTGCCACCACATAAATTTGGCAGGAAACTTCCTAATGTCAGTCACCCTTGCATTTATAATATGATTTCATCGTCAGGAGTGCAAAAGATGATGCCATTCCCTGTGCAATATTCCTTTTGGAACCTGCAAGAAAAAATGGACTGCATTGTCCTGGTGATCTTTGTTGTTGGGCAGTCCCAGAATAACAGTTTTGCTATCCCTGGTCTAGAATGCCTGCAAAGTAAGTAAATGACTTAATTTTGTCCTTGGTTTCACTGTTCACCATTCCCCAACTCCCCCCCCACTGATCTGCACCACACCACTTGATCCACCTGCTGTATGTTTTCTTTCTCACATGTTAGGCAAATGCCTATGTTGGCACTTAGACGAGCAAAGCCACCCACTGAAATGTTAAATCTTTATGTAACTTTGAGGATTCGAGTTCATGAAAATGTAGCACAAAAATAGCTCATGTTGGTATTATGATGGTAGAAATTTGAAGGATTTAAGAGTGACATTAGAAGTATATTGTGTTCTCAGAGTACATGTACCTACAAATATATTTACCAGCAGCATCAAAGTAACACTGAACTCTTTTTGATAGTTCATCATAATACAATATATTAAAAGCAAGCAATGCTTCGGTACTGTTACCATGGCAGTCCTTAAGTCCATAGCTTTTTCCTCCTTCATAAGCTCCCATAATTTATGAACTGGGGAGTGGTTCAGTTATTCAGTCAATTTCAGGTATTTCCAATACTTCTAATTAGAGGATACTACGTAGCTCATAAAGCTCTATAGTTGCTTTCACTTTTAGCTGCAAGCATGAAGCTTTTTTCACTGTACAGCCTCTTTTACTGTGAGGAGCTGTTCTTCACTGAACTACCTGATGTTCTGCTGACATGATCCTGGTACATCAGCAAATCTACCCAACAACTATGTAATAATTCCTAATATGACCTGATCTTGCAAAGCCATGCATGGACAACCTGTGCTTCTTCCAAACATTAATTTCTTCTGGTCTTGTCAGCGCTTAGACACGGGACTTCATAATTATTCTTGTGGAGAGATAGAAAATAAATCAAAATAAAGTTATTGACTGTTGGTGGAAAGGAAAATGGAAAGGAGGCGTTCCACAGCAAGTTAATGGGAGCAAACAAGATGGAGTAGGAGCTGATGCTAAACCAGATGAGAGCTTATGGTATTAGAGGGAAGATATTAGCATGGACAGAAGATTGGCTGAATAGCAGAAGGCAATGAATGGGAATAAAGGAGGCCTTTTCTGGTTGGCTGCTTGTGATTAGTGGTGTTCCGCAAGGGTTGGTTTTCCGCTACTTTTCACATTGTATATTAATGATATGGATGATGGAATTGATGGCTCTGCGGCCAGATATACAGATGATACGAAGATAGGTGGAGGGGGGCAGGGAGTCTTCAGAAGGACTTGGACAGGTTTGGAGAGTGGGCGAAGAATGGAATATAGTGCAGCAAAGTGGATGATTATGCACTTTGGTAGTAGGAATAAAGGCACAGACTAATTTGTGAATGGGGAGAGGATTTGGAAATCTGAGCTGCAAAGGAACTTGGATGTGCTGTTGCAGGATTCCCAAAAGGTTCATTTGCAAGTTGAATCAGTAGTAAGGAGGGCAAATGCAATGTTAGCATTCATTTCGAGAGGACCAGAATATAAAAGCAGGGACGTAATGCTGAGGCTTTATAAGAGACTGATCAGACTGCATTTGGTGTATTGTGAGCAGTTTGGGTCTCATACCTGGGGAGGGATGTGCTGGCATTGGAGAGGGTCCGGAGGAGGTTTACGAGAAAACCCCGTGGATGATTGAGTTAATGTATGATGAGCATTTGACGGCTCTGGGCCTGTACACGTTGGAGATTAGAAGGGTAAGGGAGGACCTCATTGAAACTTACCGAATAATGAAAGGCCTGGATAAAGTGGATGTGGAGAGGATGTTTCCACGAATGGGAGAGTCTTGGACCAAAGGGCACAGCCTCAGAATCTCAGAATTAAAGGACGTACCTTGAAAAAGGAGATGAGAAGGAATTTCTTCAGACAGTGGGTGGTGAATTATCCCATCACAAGCAGTTTAATAAATCAAATTTATATTCTTTGGTGATTAGAAGAATAAAAGGGGATGTTTCCACTTGTGGGAGAATCTCAAATGTGGGAATATAGTTACAAAATTAGACAGTAGTCATTTAAAATTGAGGTCCATGGGAATTTCTGACAGAGGGCGATGAATATGGAATTCTCTCCCCCAGAGGGTTGTCAAGGCTAGATCACTGGAAGTATTTAAAGAGGAAGTAGATACATTTAGCAAAGATCAGGGAATTGAGAGCTTTGGGGAACTGGCATAGTAGAGCAGATCTGCCATGATCATATTGAACAGTGGGGCAGGCTTGAGAATATAAATTGCTTTCATCTGCTCCAATTTTATGATGTTCTTACATTCTTATTACCTTTTCCTTAGGCTGAGGGAGAAAGATGCACAAATTTCAACAATGGAACAAGAAATTATGCAACTGAATGAAATGTTTGAAATGCACAAAAGCAAAAATAATGTGAGTGATTGATGTATCATGTTTAAACATCAGCAATTCTGTTGCATTCAAGTAGTGGGATGGTTCAATATATTTGTTTAACAGTAGCTCATGCTCTTTTTGAAGCATTGTCCAGTGAAATGGTACAGTTTCAAAGTTTAATTAAATAATGCTGTGTAAGTTTGGGGAAGTAATTTTTCCACTTTTGGTCTCCAGAGCTAGAGGTTGATATGCATTGTGTTCAGTGGGTACCTAAAGGTCAAGGCTTGACACCTTCAGCATATAAATGCAAGGCCTGATGTCTGCTGAAAACCCATCATACATAAATGGAGAGGCAACAAGCTTACCGAACTGCACATCTATTACTTTTGTTGTTATGAGTGAAAGTAAAATATCAATTGGGGCAGAACAACAGAACAAAACTTCCCCTACAATCCAAAGCTAATTTCTAGGCACTCGGATCTACATCAAACATTTGGTTGGGTACAGCATACTTGTCTATATTCAGCCAAAACCTCGCAAGCGCTCACTAAACCAGTGTAAACTTTCTCCATTGCCTTTGCCAATTATCATTATGGCCTGAATTCGGAACAATTTTCTATTATGTGCCCTTGGATACTAGGAGCTGAGCTGACATTTTCAAATCAATTTTGTTACAGAAATCTTAAAGCAGAGAGTGCAGGTTATTGCCCTGAAGCAAGGATGGTTCAAGTCACTTGTCCTAACCTATTGCGCCACCTAGTGCCCAGACCTATTGAGAGATCCTCCTTCTCTGTATGTAAATGTCAAATTTTGCCAGCAGTTTAGGAGGGAACATGGAACAAATAATATAGGAGTAGGTCTTCTCCACCATTCACCGATATTACGTTTGATCTGCCACCTCAGTACCAGTTTTAATCAAGTGAAAATTGATTTGTCAAGTTTTTGTCCACCCACTCAACCCAATAAATTGTATAATCACAACTGATATGAATCTCCAAAAATTGAGAGGAGGCACTGGTGGTCTCAGGTTTAACCTTGCGGCTCAGCTTTGGGCTTGAAGATGTGGCACTAACAGTCCCTGGATTATCCTGGTGACTCAGTCTTTGCCTCTCTGTGTGTGAATGCAGTCGCACGTTTTTTGTGGACAGAAAGAGGCACTGGCGTTTCAGGCTTACCACGGCCACTCAGTCTTGGCCTCAGTAGAGGAGCTGGCTGTCTAGGGCATCTTCCAGGCAGTTCAGTCTTGACCACGCAGTGGCTTCGGTGGTCTCCCTGTCTCCCTTGCACATTGGTCTTCAGTGACCTGTGTATAAGAGGGACAGGATTTGTGTGGTTTGCTAATCTTCCATTGACGAAGTGTAGATGCTCTTTTCCTTATGTTGGTTTTGAGACATGCCCACAATCATACAGTGCCTTATCTTTAATTTTCTCCGACCCCCCACCCCACCCCATCTTTATTTCTTTAACCTGTTGATGCTCTGATGTGGTTTTTCTCACACTACTGTCTTTGAGGACTGGTTCTTGAAACAGGTGGTCATTTGAGAGGTCAGCTTTGTTCTATTATGTAAATCTGTGTGCTTTTGGATCTAGGTGACATTTCAAAATGGAGGCAGCATATTCCCAGAATGGGAATTGGTATTACTAATGTCTTGATTAATGGATAGATCATCATTGGCAAGGAAGCTACCACAGTCTCTTTCCACATGAACAATCCGGCTGCAAGTGCCACACTTGATGTATCAGTTTGTAGTAGCCCAGTGAGCTGCAGACTCACTCCCAGTTTCCCAGAGGTTAATATGTGCAGGAGTCAGATCTTCACGTCCCACAGATTTCCAAAAAGACCAAATCGAGAGGTGCTTTGATACAAGAACTTGCAGGAATGACCTGATTGCATCATGAACTGCCACCCTATCATTGGTCACTGTGGTGCTTTATTTAATGGCAGAATAGTGTACTGTTACCTGGTCTGGGTCACACACAAAACTGTTTGATGCACAACTGAATAATGTACATCATAACAGGACTGCTGAAACTAACACCAATAGCTCGGATCCCTGTTCTCGCAAACAGTTTTAGATGTTTCCTTGCAAACAACTCACCCATCAACCTTAGGAGATAAAGGCCTTGGAAAATCCTTTGAGTAAAACAATATTATTGGGAAGCCAATTGCTGTACGTGATGAGTTTTATTTTAAGGTGTCAATCACAAAGTTTGTAAAATTGCTTTTGCACTTTCTGTGCATATGGACATGCACAATGAACATCATATCTAAGAAGTTCAACCGTGCATGCAAAAGCTAACTTTCACAATGAATTTGAGGCCTGCTTCGAAACTTAGATGGGTGATGTATGAGCAAATTCCAACCAATAGGTGTCCAGTGCTATTGGAAGTGGCTGAAGGTAGGTGACCGTTAAGAATCTATGGATAAGGTGCAGAGATTCATCTCGGTAAGCTTCACTAGTCTTATCAGTACCACTAGGTACACTTTCCCAAAAAAGTCCAAATTGGGCACTTTGATGTGTTGCCTCGCCAGGTAGCATGAATGATACCCCTTCCATATCTACAGAGGCATATTCCTTCAATATAGTGATGACTTTAACTGCAATAGACAGAACTTTCATGCTGTGGGGTGCTGTCTGAAGGTCATGCTGGAGTACATAGCACATCCTAAATTGCAGGTAATCTCTTCCACTGCATAAATCCCTGATCATATGATGCAATTCCTGGGCCATGTGTAGCATTTATCAGTTTCCAACTTTGCAGTGTCTCCTGTCCTCCCAGGAGTTTCTTCCGTACAAAATCTAACACCCATTACCAGACTCTCTGCAATGTCCATGATTGGTGCTGCTTACAGTTGAACTGGTGTGCACCAAATGAATGCTGAACTGCATAAAGGCAGCAAGCAGTCGGATGAAAGTGGAACCATCTGATGCACAGGTTGAGTACCTGTTTTATGCAGGTGCTCAGCAAACCAAGAACTGAACTGAAAAACTGCATGAGAACAGAAATTTGGGGTGGACCCAATTCATATTAATAAATATGATCTTGTTATAAAGAATGAGGCCAGCCCATGCACAAAGTGCACCTCAGAAACTAAATTTATTTTTCTCCCACAGAATCGGGAATACAATGCTGAATGGGCTGCAGCCGATTTTCCCAATTCCACGGGCCAGACATGCCACTGCCAAGAGGCTGCACGCCAAGTGCACAACTGCAGAGTCAGTCCTATGGTACAAGACGATACTGAATGAATATTTTCCAATACTATCAATGAGCATTGAAAATAACACCACAATATGGTGTAAGGACATCCTCTGCAGTGGACCTGTAGAATGCATTTTCATTCCCATGATTTTTCACTGTTCTTGAGTTTAACCATGTTGCATGGGGAAGTGGGGGAGGGGGTGGGGGGGTCGTGTATCAAATAAGCCCAAGCTTCCCCCACAAGGAACAGAGGAAAGAGAGATGTCAAGTAGGCACCTTTGGGGAAATTTATTTTTGGATATTTTCAGAGTAATAGCTCAGAAATAATAACCTTCATTGTTCCTGATATGTAAAAGTAACAAACAGCCTTTTCTTGCTGAACACAGTGCTATATGTATGAATAGTAAAGATTTCAGAACTAGTTAATTAACTTCATATACTGAAGAGTGGAAGGTGTCAGCACTATGTTTCTATAAGAAATAGGTGACAAATGTTCATGTCAGGTACAAAGAGAGGAACTGAGTTACAGCAAACTGAATAGGGTGAATGGCATTTTTTCTTATTCCAAAATTCTGTTTTCCCCCCATCCCCCCCCCCCCCCCCACCATTATAGCTCACCAAATTAGTAGCAGTAGAACAACTGGAAAACAGGTAAAGTACTTTATCATCACTGTCAATGTCATGTAATGTAAATGTCTGATTGCATATTTGTCATGCCATCCTGTTCTATTGCCCAAATCAAATGGGCAATATATATATATACTAGACTAGACTGGGACCCGTTGGGTCCCAGCATCACATGGGAGAGCTAGTCCTCCAAAGACAACACAGCTTTAGCATTTCCAAACCATATTTTCAAACCACATTAAGAGCACTGACAGGTCAGTAAAACCACTCACAGTTTAGTAGACATGTGTTCAGTGTTATTCACAGCTCAGACTGAGTAACGTGACCCTCTTGCTCCCCCATCTTGCAGAGACTGACTGAGGCACTCAACACTTCCGGGTTTTATGGTCCCCCCGGAAGGGGTGTCGCCTTCAGGAGAGAGAATCTCAACATTTTTAAAACACTAATAACTCTTTTATTTTTCATCAATGGGAAAAATCCTCTTGTCCTGCGCAGCAGAGGGGGACTCTGAGTAAGATGGCCAAAAATCACAGCCATAAGTGGCACCGTTTTTTCTAAAATCAATATACAGAACAACAGGAACTGGTCAAGATCAGACTTTTAGTAATATAGATATATTCTATTGCCCACATCAAATGGTTCATTCATATATATATAAATTACCAAAATCATCATGAACAGAGGGGAGAGTTTCTTCACTAGAGTTAAGTTATCTGGCTGAGGTGACAAGTGAAACAGAGTCTCTCATTGGCATGGAAAAGATCCATTAGAGAATGCTACTGGGAGATCTGGGGAGAAAAAAGTTTTCCACCTATCCTGTCAGCTGGTATGATGCACATATGTTTTAAGAATAAAAATGGATTGGAAAAATGCTGACATTTAATTTTGTTTTAATTTCTCTTGCACTCATGAGCATCAAGCTATATACTTTTTTATTGGTGATTTGACTTGATAAATACTGTTTCTTTAATTGATATGATTTTTTGGTAATTGTATAGTCATATTCAATTATGTTAGTTGTCTTGTACCAGCTATGGAGCTTCTGTTTCACCTTTTCTATTCTACATATTGTCTTTTGTTCCTTTATTAGGACTTCTCTCATATTTCACCCTCCAAGAACATAGCATTCATGTTTTTCCCCCCCTATCCTTCTGAATCAGTCCAGCGACTGGTGGTGATTTGGAACCCACTGCCTAAAAAGGTGTTGGAGGCACTAACATTTCATCGTTGTTGAAGTGTACTTGGATGAGCACTTGAACTTCTTCAAATTGCAGAGCTCTGGACACTGCAATGTGAAATTAGTTTTGGTCAGCACAGATACAACAAGCAGGATGGTAGATTTCTCTGATCCTTTGAGATCTGGTTTATCAGACCTTAGAATGAGCCTGGAAACTACCCACTCAACCATATTGGGTTTAATACCTTCTCTTGACATTATAAGAAATGATAGTCCAGTAAAAAAAATTCTCTGCATACAAGCACTTATTTGTGAATGAATTGTTTGCATTTGAACTCATTTTGATGTACAAGAACAAGAAGCGCAAGGTGAAAACTACTAGGATTACTGTACATCCCATTCTCTGCCTTTAGCCTGAAAGAGAAAGATGCAGAAATTGCAACACTTGAACATGAAATTGTAGAACTCAGTGAAATCGCTGGAACACAAAGAATCAAAACCAAAAGTAAGTGATAACATTTACTGTCCACTAAAGAAACTTGATTTGAGAACCTTGAGTAAGTTCTTACAAAAATCTTCTTTAAGATTTTTGTTTAAGTACTTACTCGGGTTCTCCAATCAAGTTTGTTAGTTTCATCAATCAGGTTTTGTGGTAAGATAGCAGATCTTTAATGTGTTCACATACAACCTCAATGGTGTGGTTCCTTCCTCGAGTGTTTATTTGTTATATGCATTGGATATGAACTGGAACAATGAAATCTAGCTTCAAAGGCACGCTAAATGCAACAACAATAAATATACAATAAATTATCAATTATTCTAAGTAAACCAGACCATAACAATGCAAAAACGAAAGTACGTATAGTAAAGTCAAAGTCAAATTTATTTGACTTTGTAACCATAGTAGTGCAAAGTTAGTAGTGGCTTGGTGTTAAGGTAGGGTACTCTTGAAACTTGAGTTTCTTCACTGAGTATGAGTGAGAAGACTAAATGCTAAACCTTCTCGTAACATGAAAAGGAAAGATCAACCCTCATTACGGCTCTCTGGACATGCCACCAACAGTTGGAGAGTGGTACTGGAAGAGTTCTGGAGACCAGTTTCTCTCCCTCTCAGCTGGATATGGGAGTTTGTAGGGAATAAAATAGACAGGAGCAGCTAATAACATTTATTTTTGTTTTTACCACTCTGGCTTCATGAACATCGAATTATTTGTAGGCAGAAGGAACTGTAGATGCTTGTTTATATTGTTCAAATAAAACAAAAAACTATGAATGCTGAAAATCTGGAATAAAAACAGTGTTGGAAATTCTCAGCAGGTGGGGCATAATCTGGAGAGAGAAGCAGAGTTCATGTTTCAGGTCACTATTCATTCATCATGAACATTTCCCTGTGAACAGATGTAACCTTGCCTGATGAATATTTCTAGCATTTTTCCACAATTGCATAAATTGATTCCTTTCCCTTTTTCATTTGTTTTTGACTGTTAAATATTTGTTCTCTGGTTAATTTTCCTTTCTGTTCTTTTGTAGATTGAAGACTGTGACAACAATTTGCTAATATGGATTTATCCTGTATAAAGATCATAATAAAATATATAAGAAATCCCAGCTGAGTTTTTTTTTCCATTATATACGGTCCCATGTGGAATCAGCCACAACCCAGAGAATTAAATGTCATGTTAGTGTTGTCACTATGACAGGAATATACAGTGAGAAAGTATATAACAGCACCAAGCCTTTATACAGTACACTGACTGTGTAAAGTTAAAGAAAAATGATTTGACAAAACTGATTTATTTACAAATACAGTTTAACGAAAGGATGTTTTAATGCTACGTACAAACAAATATAGGAGGTGAAATTGGCCTTGGATTAATTGGCCTTGATGAATCGGCAGCCCCCTGCAAACACTGTTTATTCTCAGTGAAATCAATGGAAAAGAAAATTAGGCAGCTCACAAAACAGGCTACCATTTTGCTATCACTCGTTTTACACTGACATCCTGTGTCATTTTCTTCTCCATATGCTCTTAATTGCCTGCTGTAATCTGTTCCATTATACATTGCAGAAGCGTACCTGGAACCTGTTGAATGTTATGTTTATCAACACGCATACCTGATTGATTAGCAGATATTCATTATAGTTGCAAATAAAATTTCATATCCTGCAAGCCCCTAGTACGATATCTGTTTATCCAATGGGCATAAGTTAGAATAGTAATATATTTTTGAAATAATAATTAAATAAGCAATAAATGGTTTAAAACCAATACAGACTTGCAGACTGCTTTCATGGAAATTGCCTGGGTAGAAAAGTTGTTTGTTACATTGAGATGCTTCAGTAAAATTAATGGAGATGTGTATAGTGCTATATTACTACACATCTATTTGAACTCTTCTATTAAAGTGAAAAGTTTTCACATGGTCTTATCAAATTTAATGTGGCTTCAGCAACTTTACAATGATCTCTGATAAGCATATTTCATTTTGCAAAAACTGACTCCCAAGATATCGGGGCACTCAACTGTTCTGTTAAATAACTGCTTAGTTATTATTAACAACACTCAATTATTGCTAAATGTACACAACACTCTGATCTTGAACACCCTAGCAACTAGGTTCATTATTTTGAGTGCTTCTAAACCAACAGGCATGAGGCCATCCAAAACTGGACATAATTACTATCATGATTACTATATTACATAATTACTATTACTATCATCAGTGGGTGCTGGTGTCTTCCAGAGGTAGTTCACCCATGGCTTGAGTCAATTTGAGTTGATTCTTCTTTTTCTGATCGAGTCCACACACAAGATTAGAAGTTGTTCAGCCAGAGCTGAATACACTTCTCGGCATCTGCATACAATGGTGTCTGTCTTGTCGCTTCTTGTGCGTGGTGTTGGAAAGATTGGTGGAAAGGGGGCCACAACGTGAACGCTCTTTATTTGAGTTGCTTGCCAAATTTTCAGAAGCCCTCTGACCATGTGGGTTTGATGTATATTGGGGGGGGGGGGGGGGTGTTATGTGGAAATACATTTTTAAAGGAACCATCCTAGTCCCTTTGGTTTGAGGATGAT
The DNA here is from genome assembly GCA_038087875.1 of Malacoraja senta. Taxonomy (NCBI): domain Eukaryota; kingdom Metazoa; phylum Chordata; class Chondrichthyes; order Rajiformes; family Rajidae; genus Malacoraja; species Malacoraja senta. Next base: position 982,538 of record CM075998.1, read on the forward strand.
GTGCTTCCACTCTGCTTCTGTGGACTTTGAATACGTGTGATCCATAGACCCTTCCACAAATGGTTCCTGATGACAGGCGATGGAATCATTTCTACCCGTTATGCTGGACTTTTGTGACTTATGCTCCCCTGTGCTCATTCTCCACTTTAAACAGCCATGGGTATGGGAAGTTGTCCATATCTTCCAGGGTCACACTGTAAATCTTTATTGTCAGAGGGCAGTATAAAGTATTTCTGATGGCAATTTTCAGGGAGCCTTTCTGGAACCATTGGATATGCTGTTTGTAGAACTGGTAAACAAAGTGGGTTAGGTCTGGCATCTAATCTACACAGAATCTTATAGATAGGTTCTGAAACTTTTTAAATCAAACATAAATATAATCAGAAGTGGGCCAATTTGGTCTATAATGCGTGCTCTGCTATTCCATAAAATTGTGGTTGATCTTTCACCTCCATACCACTTTTCTGCATTAACTCCATATCCCTTGATTTCCTTAATATCTAAAACAAATATTGATCTCTGTCTTTAATGTATTAAGTGTCTAAGCTTTTCAATTCCTCCTGGGGAGAGAATTCCATAGATTCACACTATTTTGTGGGTGAATATCCTGAATGACCGGCTTCTTATATGGAGATTGTGATCCCTGGTTCCAGAACCTAAACATCAAATCTGCATCTAACCTGTTAGGTACTGTAAGAATTTTGTGCATTTGAAGGAGATCACTTCTCATTCTAAACTCGAGAGCACTGACGTCTGTAATCTTTTCTCTGGAATAAACTCAACACCTAAGAATCAATCTGTTGAATCTTTGTCTACTTCTGACATGAGCATATACCCTGGGTAGGGAGACCAGACATAATATTTCACATGGTATCTCACTAGAATACTTAATAATGGGAGCAAGACATCTCTATTCTTACAAATCCTCTTACAATAAAGGACAATGTACTATGTGCCTTCCAAATTGCTTGTTGAACTTATATCATGCCAAAACGGTACACAATAGCGCTGCAATATTTGGACCACCTTACTCACAATTGCCCTGTGATGTGGTGTATCAAGTTTCGTTCAGATTGATGGTATATTTTACAAGTTATTCACATTTTAAACGACCAAATGTAGTTTGAGACAAATCTCTTGAACTTGCATAGGCAGTTAGCAAGGTATGATGTCACAATGGGATCTCATTTACATAAACTGCCTGTCAGCAGTGCTCCACCCCACAATTATATCACAATGGGATCTCATTTCCATTTTAAAAAACAGCAGCTTCCACCTCACAATGACTTCAAGGGGGGTAGGGAGGGGAGAGGGTTTATAGAGGGACGGAGTGACTGAGGGTAGGGAGTGACTGAGGGTAGGGGAAAGGAGAGGGAGGGAGTGGAGAGAGGAGAAGAGGAGGGAGGGGGAGTGTTGGGGGATCAGGGGTAATGAGCCGCGCCTGTGCAGTTGGGGGTTATGGGTGAATGGTGGAATATTGCGTTGGAATGGGTTGCGTTGGGGGAACGGGTGAGTGGTGGAAACGGGTTGCGTTGGGGGAACGGGTGAGTGGCTCAATATTGTGTTGGAACGGGGCCCAACGGGTTCCACTTGGTCTACATTTTTAACTTAAAAAATGTAACTTCTCACTTTAAAAAATCCAATTCCAACTTGCTGCCTCTGCCTGTTACAATGTTACAAAGACAGGACACTGAGTCCTGTCATTTGAAACATTGTAAGGGGCAGGGCAAGGGAATTGGATTTGTTTTTTAAGTTTAAAAAGAGGGAGGGGGGGAGTGCTGGGGGATGAGGGGAAATGCGCCGCGCCTGTGCAGTTGGCTATGGGTGAGTGGCGCAATATTGCGTTGGGGGAACGGGTTGCGTTGGAACGGGTTGCTTTGGGGGAATGGGTGAGTAGTGGAATATTGCGTTAGGGAATGTGTTGCGTTGGGAGACCAGGCCTCCCATGGGGGCTATGGGTTAGTGGTGGAAAATTGCATTGGGGGAACGGGTTGCGTTGGGGACCAGTCCTGTGTGACAGGGACCCAACAGGTCCCACTTGGTCTAGTATTACAATAAATCTTGTACAAAGACATCCAGATCCCTGAGTATTACCACTTTTCAATCTCACGAGTTAAGATATCTTCTACCTTTTTTTTAAACCAAAATAGATGATATTACATTATCCCACTTTATCCGCCATCCTCATGCCTATTCATTTACATTTCCTACATCTCCTTGGTCTTGCTGCATCCTCCACTAGGTGGCTCAAACTGCCATCTAGCTTTGTATCATGTGCAACATTAAATGGTTGCAAGAACTATAGATAACATTTGAAATCGTACGGAGAACCTTGTTTTCAGATTATTACAAAAATCTGATATTAAACCATTTCTCAAAATAGTAAATAAATGAAATGTAGATTGCATTGTGATCTGGATTCTTGGGGGGGGGGAATATTGTATTGGCAGGCACTCTCACAATAACTTTGGGACACAAACATTGTATGGAAAAGTGCTCTTAGTGAGATTATATTGCAAAATAATATAGTTAATTTTTAAGTCAAAATGGCAGTTGTATCCACTGACAGATTTCAGTGATTCAGGAGGTGTTACTGAGTAGTAGTGGTGTGGTGGTGGGCGGTCTTCTACCCCCTTAGATGATTAAGTCTACCCTTAGAGATGTTGAGACAAGGATTATGCAGTGCCAACTCTTATGTGAAGTGCACCCATTGGAAGTAGAACTTAAGAAATGTAACATAGTGCCACATTTGGGTGTAACAAAAATCACTGGACAGCGTTTGGGAAAGGGATAAGAAAGAAAAGGTCGGTAAACATTCTTTGAAATGACCGTATTCTTTGAAATGACCTTATTTGGAGTTTTTACAAAGGGTGAAGATCTGACCCAATTGCCTACAACTCCCGGCAAGCTTGGCAAGTCGTTTCCGGGAAACGGAGAGCAGTTCCGGTTGAGCGCATTTGGCGGGTTTATTTTCCAATCCGAAATGGCGTTGACCGAGAGCCGGTATGATGCATCCGAGTTACCAGACTTACTCCCCGTTTATTACAGGCGCCTCTTCCCGTATCCTCAGTACTTCAGGTGGCTGAGTTATGGCGGTGGTAAGGCGAAAATATTGAAATGAATCATTTGTTTTCTTCTGCAGGTAAAGTTTGCTGATCTGTGAAAATATTTCGACACTGACTTATTCTTACGTCCACTTTCCAATTAAATATACCTTTCCATGTTCCTGTGAACAATTGTGGAAAGTGTGGTGAGCTGGGTAGCGTTTATGTGGAGCTGGTGTGCAGTCAATTGGTGCATGATTGGCTGCCTCTGATAACGATAATGGAAGCGAGGGAGGAAGATGCTGAGGTCCTGGCGGAGATCTTTACATCTTTTTTCACCACGGATGAGGTATCAGGAGACTGGAAGACACCTTGTTCATAGAGGGACAAGCCTGGAAACTCCAGGTCGGTGAGTGGTAGGGAAGTTGCTGAAGAAGATTCTGAGGGACGGATTTATGTTCACTTGAAGGGCAGGGACTGATCAGGCGGAGTCATCTTGGTTTTGTGTAGGGCGAACATCTTAAAAATCTGTTTCGGTTTGAGGAGACAACTGAGAAAAATGATGAAAGTAGCACGATAGACTTAGTTCACGTGGACTTTGACAAAGTCACATCCAGTCAGCTGGTCCAGAAGGTTAAGTCACGGGGGATTCAAAATTTGTTGAGTGCTGGAAGGGAGAGGGTAGTGGTGGAAAAGGGATTTCTGACTGGAAATTTTTAACTAACAGTGTACAGTGGGGACAAGTTTGTAAATAGAAATGGCTTGGATGCGAATATAGGTGGTGTGATCAGTAAGTTTGCAGACAAGTTGTAGAATGTAGATGATGAAGAAGGTTGTCTAAACATACAGACATGGTCAGCTGGAAAGATGGGTGGAGTGGTGGAAGATGGAATTTAATCCAGACAAGTGTGAGCGAGTGCACTTTTGGGAAGTCAAATTCTGTTAGGACATACAGAGTATGGCAAGGATCTTAGGAACATTGATGTACAGAGAGACCTTGAGGTGCAAAGCTGTGGCTCGCTGAAAATTGGAGTACAGATGGATAAAAGACAATAGACAATAAAGTACTGAAAAGGCTTTTGGTATGTTAACCTTCACGGACAGGCATTGGATATAAGAGTTGGGACCACAGTTGATACACAAAACATTGGTTAGACTGCATTTGGAGTACAGGGTGCATGTCTGGTTGCCACATTACAGGAAGGACGTGGTAGTAATATACAGAGTGCATTAGAAAGCACCAGGATGTTGTCTGGAATGGAGGGCTGTAGTTGTAAGGAGAGATTGGATAGGCTGCATTTATTCTCATTGGAATATCGGAGGTTGAAGGGTGGCCTTCTGGAGGTCTATAAAATTATGGAGGCTGTAAGTGGAGTAGTTGGCCAAATCTTTTTCCTATGGCAGGGGAAGCTGTCGGAATGCAGCACTGGTTGGTTTGGCAAAAGGACACAATGTGCTGGAGTAACTCCAGGTCAGG